>JBAIZL010000002.1:236088642-236091142 GCA_036971475.1 Prosapia bicincta | reverse complement strand
TACCTCCTCGGAGATGTAGCCGGCGGGTGTTTTCTAGTTCTACAAGTATGCCTCAAGTAAAAAGCGAGTCTATTTCAGCTAAGCGTCTTCACTCACACGTGTGTTGTGTCTTCTCTCCTACTACCTTTAGCGAGTGAGCTTGTCTCTTGTGTAATCTCACCTTCTCGGAGATGTAGCCGGCGGGTGTCTTCTAGCTCTACAAGTATGCCTCAAGTAAAAACCGAGTCTATTACAGCTAAGCGTCTCCGCCCACACGTGCGTTGAGTCTTCTCTCCTACTACCTTTAGCGAGTGAGCTTATCTCTTGTGCAATCTCACCTCCTAGGAGATGTAGTCGACGGGTGTTTTCTAGCTATACAAGTATGCCTCAAGTGAAAAGCGAGTATATTTCCGCTAAGCGTCTCCGCCCACGGGTGCGTTGAGTCTTCTGTCTTACTGCCTTTAGCGAGTGGGCTTGTCTCTTGTGTAATTTCACCTCCTCGGAGATGTAGTTGGCGGGGGACTTCATGGATCTCGAAATCTTCCAAATCTGGATAGAGTTTACCCCAAACCCAATCCTGTGCCATTCATTGCCTGCCAACATAAATAATTATATCAAATTAAAAACTGGATGGTGTTTCACGTGAAATTTACGGAAAATATAACTAAAACTAATTTAAAATAGGTTCTCTGGAATATTTTTATTCAGGGTTAAAAATAAAAGAGTACTAGATGGGTAATTAATGTTTAAAATTTATAAAATAAGAACTTATGCCTATATTCGGCTTCACTACATGAAAAAATAACCACTAGAAATATCAATATATTTCTTTTTTCGAAATCCAAGTTTTGTATTTGTTTTAATTATTTCTTATACATCTTATTTGCACTGTATATTATTTTTTTTTATTTTTAAAGAGAAAACTTTTATAGCGCGCCAACAAAAACCAAGTGGATGGACAAAACATACAATTTTTGTCAGTAGGCTATAATTTTCCTCAGATTAATTCGTGTATAAATTGATCAGATTATGCTATCAGTTACTTCAATGCGAATTAAATGATAACATATGATTTCATATGTCAGCTGATTTTGTGTTATAGGTTATATTGTAAAACAGCTGTTTTACAAGTAGGTAGTGTTACACTATAAATTGAACATTGTTAACGAAGAATATTGTTATTAGATAGTTTTAATCAGTTAATAAATATATTAATATATTTAAATTTTGATAAATCTCAGTACAAATAATTCAATATAAAGAAAATAATAAGTTATCTATTTTTAATCAAATTGTTGAAATAAAAACATTTTTAGACGCGTCTGATAACAAATGTTTAGGTAATTTCTTATTACGCAAAATTAAAGTGGTTTTACTCATTTCGAAAACTCTGTAGACGTAGCTACAAACGTGTCCACTTGTTTACGTGTCACAACCTATTTTTTAAAATTTTCAATCCTTTTTTAATTAAAAACATAATTTTAAAGAGTAGACCTCGTTAAAGAACGTTTTTTGACATTTAAAATTTCTATGCTTTTTAGTAGACAGGGTGGATTTTCTCTTGATGGGTATGATTATTTTAGAACTTATTTTTAGACTAAGTTTCGAGCGAATTGTTGCGATGAAAGTTTGTTAAAATTGGTTTCCTAAATTTGTTCAACTCAATCCATTAGGTTATTAAGAAATGAAACCTCTTAGATAACAAAAACGTTTTTATTTATGCGCTGATGTACATTTTGATTACAAAGTAATCATCTTCAGAGGAAATTACTACAAGACTATCTACTCTCTCCTATGAAGATGATTGCTTTACAATCGAAATGTACATCAGCGCATAGATAAAAAAAAATGTCTGTTGCTTAAGAGGTTTTATTTATTTATAATTAAACATCATACCAAAGTTTCTCCAGGTTTTTATCACTCCATTTGGTTTTAATATATTTTTAGGCAATCTATAAATTCATTTTAATAAAATATTTATAAGTGTGTAATTTTAAACAATAAGTGTGTCTATTTTTGAAACAATAAGCTATTTCTGAGAGTTACAAACTTGGAGATTTTTACTGTGAATTACTCTGAATTCATTTTAATAAAATATTTATAAGTGTGTATTTTTAAACAATAAGTGTGTCTATTTTTGAAACAATAAGCTATTTCTGAGAGTTACAAACTTGGAGATTTTTACTGTGAATTACTCTGAATTAGCCGGCGAATGGACGGGAATCGCCAACGAGCGAGGGTCTGTATGCGGACTGCAGAATGACAGACGGCATGTTGAGAGGCACCATTCATTAATTAGTCTTGCTGTTACGGACTAAATGTGTATTTATTTTCATGTACTGGTCAAAGTACTTTTGGTACTCCGTTGCAAAATATGTATTTTTTGAAATTCCATTTTCTGGTAGCAATTTTTTACGATTAAATTATTGAGACTTATATTTTCGTTTTAGGTTATGTTTATCAACAATTTGGTTATAAACATTTTAAAATCAAATATTCTACTATCATTTGTATTTTAAGA
>JBAIZL010000002.1:236051142-236081142 GCA_036971475.1 Prosapia bicincta | reverse complement strand
AGCTACGTGGATGTTTATCTACTGTAAATCAGTTGTATAATGTGATAAATGCGTCAGCTAGTAGGTTTTCCATTTTTGAATCAATATGCAAGCAGAATGGAGATTCCAAAATGAAAAGACTAGTGAGTCTGTCACGTACAAGATGGACTGTTCGTCACCGAGCCATCAAGGCTATTCTCGAGAAGCTCCCAGAAATTTGCGATACTTTGGAAGTAGTGACAAATGATAGCTCAAACGGCAACGTAGCAGCTGAAGCAGACGGGCTAATAAAACAAGTCACTACTTTTGAGTTCATGTTTAATTTGAAGTTCCTCTACAAAGTTTTGACTCTGACAGACATCTTATCTAAAGAACTTCAGAGTGAATCCATGGACATTTCCATGGTTTTCACAAAAGTAGAAACTATCATCGACTGTTTGAAGCTTGAACGAAACGAAAATTGCTTTGCACAGCTTTGGAACGAGGTAGAAGAACTATTTAAGGAGTATGCCTCAAAAGGCATGTATGTTAAAAAACCGTCACTACCTCGAAGACGCAAGATACCCAAAAAGCTTGAATCTTCAGACGCATCAGAATCATCATTCTGTTACAAATCACCTGAAGAATCATTTAAAATCGAAGTTTTCTTTGCTGGCCTAGATATCATAATCACAAATATCCAGCTTCGATTTTCTAAGAATGACTACAGCAAAATTAACAATATTGCTCAGTGTCTCTTTCATTGGAATGGCATTGACAATAATACTGTTTCAACCATTTAACAGTTTTACAAATTATCCCCGAGCTTCTTCTCCCAGCTTAAGTTTTTCCATTGCTTTACAAAAAATAATTTTGTTAAAAAAAATATGAAAGCTGTGGGGATATCTTTCCAGGAATTAGCTGATTTTTTTTGTTAAAAATCACCTTGAAGACAATTCAACAGACATCTTGGAACTGTTGGCAATATCCCTTTCGTGGCCGATTACAACAGCAAGCGCCGAAAGATCGTTCTCTACATTGCGACGGCTTAAAACGTACTTAAGAAGTACAATGAACGAAGAGCGTCTAAGTGGTCTAGCCCTGATGGCCATCGAACAAGAATTGGCTATGAAGTATATGGAAGATCAAAAACTAAATGCCTTAGTTGAACAATTTTCTCAACGGAACCGAAGGCTTATGCTTCACTAACATTTGTTCTTTATGTACGGAATTGACAATTTAAAACTGTACTGTGTCAATTAAAGGATATTTGAGTCAGAGTCTGTTGTTTTCAATTTCGTCCTTATATGCATATTTGTTTTAACCTTATCAATTATTACGTTTTTAAACCTAAAACTATTTATTTTTACAACGATTTTACGTTTATAATTTATTAGTTAATATATCATCGTACGGCACCTTAACAGTTATTATAATGAGATGGATTCATAATACTAATTTTTCTGTTCATACACCTTCATAATTTCTTTGACTAAAAACATTAAATAATCGGCCTAGTAATATTTCAATTACTGTCTGTATACATTATTTCTTTTATAAAAATTCTATCATTAAAGCTTACATTGTTTATAATAATTTTGTTTTATATTGAAACAATAACGAGAAGGATAGACTTATAGATACAAAAACAGAGCAAATCAGATTATTCCAGATTTTTTATCTCTGGCATGTTGTGCCCAGGGCCGTAGCCAGGGGGGGCCAGGTCGGGCGGCGACCTGTACTCATTTAAAAGACATTATAACATTTTTAGCTTTTGAACAAAATCGATCTAAGAATATAAATATTGATAATGTGCTGATTAATTTTCACCACAAAAAAGATAGAAAACTGCAGTTGTATTAAATAAGTTGTAATTGTTGTCAAACGAATGCTTTAGATTTGATGTAAAATTTTTACTTTTTTTTTCGAACATAGAAATAATTATCAGATTTAAAAAGAAAAATATTAATTCTTAATAGTGTTTATAAATTGTCTCTTTTTAATTTATCACTTATTAATTAAACTTAAATTATACATGCATGCAGAGAATGAGAGACAAGCTAACTCGCTAAAGTTAGTAGGAGAGAAGACTCAACGCACGTGTGGGCGGAGACGCTTAGCTGAAATAGACTCGTTTTTTACTTGAGGCATACTTGTAGAGCTAGAAGACACCCGCCCGCTACATCTCCGAGGAGGTAAGATTGCACAAGAGACAAGCTCACTTGCTAAAGGTAGTAAGAGAGAAGACACAACGCACGTGTGGGTGAAGACGCTTAGCTGAAACAGACTCGCTTTTTACTTGAGGCATAATTGTAGAGCTAGAAGACACCCGCCGGCTACATCTCCGAGGAGGTGAGATTACACAAGAAACAAGCTCACTCGCTGATAAGAAAAAAAATCTGTTAGTGAGATGGATGGGCTTGCATTTTTTTACACTAGCGTACCTATTTGAGGTATTTTAGTAAAGGCACAACGCAAGTCATTAGTAACATCAAGTTTATTCCTATAATATATTTAATTTATCTTATTATTGTCCAACTGATCTCGCGCCCCCCTGACTCGCACTCACGCCTCCCAAGGAGGGCGCTCCCCCCAGTTGGAGAACCTATGATGTAGAGCTAGAAGACACCCACCAGCTACATCTCCGAGGAGGTGAGATTACACAAGAGACAAGCTCACTCGCTAAAGGTAGTAGGAGAGAAGATTCGATGGACGCGTGGGCGAAGACACTTGTCTGAAAAAGCCTCGCTTTTCACTTGAGTCATTGCTAGGTGACCGTTCCATTGATCCCTTAATTATCCTGAAAGAGGCTGAGAACGACCCTTTCATACGCGTGACATTTAGAGAAATTGATTTACGTGCAAGTCATTGATTATGTTAATGGCTCAAACCAGAGTTTCAAAAATGATTTTCAAGAAATGAAATGGTGTCAATAATTAGGGTACATGTTCATATTTTTAGATTGACCAAAAAAGGCGGTATAAAACTTTCCTTTGATGTAGCAAAAAAAACAAGCCAATTTCAATGGTCGAAAGGTTAGACAGGGAGAGAATGGTTCGAAGATTTTACTAAGCGTCAATCGGAGACAGCGGTGCCCTCCGAGTTTCTTTAAAGGGGGGCCAAGGACATCAACAACAGGGTGGGTATCAACCTGGTTGAAATATTCCCTCAAATAAGTCAAGCTATTTCAATGCATCCTACTTCGTTTTACTTTAGGGTACAATCACAACTTTCTATTACAAAGGATATTCTTGAAGCATTTTGTTATGGAGGCATTTAAATACTATTATCAATTTAATTGCCTAATCAACTAATGCTCCTATTAATTCAGGCACAAATAAAACTGAAATCTGTATAATAACATTTATTTGTAAATCTTGGTAGTCGAATTTATATACGGCGCATTCGCACTATACTTTTACCAATGAAAGACGACGCGATTAATTTCTTTTTCTTGACAGTGATGGCCAAGGAGGGGCCATGTTGAATGCAAACATTGGTCACATGAAGGTGCGTCAATCCTAATCATCCATATTATGGTTAATATAATAAGTGTATTTAATAAATAATGTTGATCATATAGTTTAAGTGTATTTAATAATTACAAAAATCCTAAGGAATGAAGTAAATGCTAATATGTAAAAAAAATTAAGTCAATTCGTACATAGGTCAACAACAAAAATTTTGTATTTGGTACTTTTTATTTTATAATTACAACTAATATAAATATGTATATACATATGATGGAATCACAATATTAAGTGGTATAATAGAGAAGTGATCTCTGCAATTCGCCTCTATATACAGTATATGGTGTTGGACTATTATTTTTGTTTGTAACTATTTATTAGCTTTTTTTTCACTTCTAATTTATGAAGCTGATGGTGGTCTTAAATTCCTCATACTGTCGATCTCTTGTAATAGATTTCTAGCTATTTATTTGGTTCAGTGCCAAAGTGCTGCGTTTCAAACATGTAGTCATTCAGTTCGAATCCGATTGAAAAATCGACATTTTTAATTTGAGTTAATGAAATATTTTTAAAACAACTGTTGATTACAATTGTCATACACTACAAGTTTAAAGAATGTATTTGAGCTTTATTGGATAAACAAAAAAATATTTTATTAACAATTGAAATTTTATACAAGATAGAAATAAGGAGAGTGTGAAATTTCTTATATTTTTGAAAGATTTAAAAAAATACCTTCTAATAAACAAAAATGTAAAACAAAAAACTCGAATTAAATTTGAGAAATACAAATGTATGGGTTTCAAAATACAAATACAAACACAAAACGCATAAAAGTTCGCATTATCATAGAGTAATAAATTATTTCTTGGTCCTTGTGAAGTGACAGGAAGCATGTTAAATCCTGAACGAAATCTATAGCAATTTGTCTTTATTTATTTTCGTGATTTTATTTTAATTTGAGTTTTCCACGCGCATTGATTGGCGATGATGACCTGAATTGGTTTTTGGCCAGGAAGAAGAGAAATGAAATTTGTGCATCACTCGATGTTTGGGGATCATTAGGTGTTTTGGAAGCATTATTTTTTTAGGGAGCATAACTTGTTAGTGGAGCATTTCTTGTTTGTAGATCATTATTTGTTTGGGGAGCATAGCTTGTTTGTAGAGCATTATTTGTTTGTGAAGCATTATTTGTTTGGGGATCATAACTTGTTTGTAGAGCATTATTTGTTTGGGGAGCATAACTTGTTTGTAGAGCATTATTTGTTTGGAGATCATTAGCTGTTTGGGGAGCATTAGTTTGCGGATCATTAGCGTTTAGGGAACATTTGGTGTTTAATCAGCATTATTTGTTTAGTGAGCAATAACTGTTTTGGAAGCCTAAGGTATTTGGCGAGCATAAAGGTTTTGCAAAATTGTAACTTTTAACGTTACGGTGAAGAGCAAAACATTGAAAAAACTTGCATTTTCATCTCTTTCGAAATCAAGATGGTACAAGATTAAGGCGCAGGTAAAAAATACGTTAGAGTAAATGCAACCCAGATTCGAACATTTTCAAATTGTAATTCATGCAGATTGAAAATAAATTAAACCCAGTCACTGAGGTACCAGAATATGCTCAAGTTATATTAACTTAAAAATTACTAGTGAACTCATAACGCGGACCACGTAACCGTGCACTTGGCGCTGAGAGGTCGCAGTAAGCGAGACGGGAGGTAGAGGACCAGTATAAATACTTTTCTACAAACATGATAATAACTGTCAAAACACTGACTTGCATGAGACGGTATATATTGGATAACCCAGTGTTTGACACACAACTCAAACAACCGACACCATTCCTCAGTCATAAGTCCATTTTCATTAGAGCCTTTACACCTAACCAATGCCGCCAGTAGAGGGTTAGCTTCGTAAAAGGAACGAATGTTTTTGAAACGCGTCAGCAAGTAAGCAATTACGTATTCACTTAGTGAAGTATTTTTAAAATTAGTATATTGGATAAATTCGATGATAAATTACCTTCGGTATAAAATAACAAACAATCTTGAAATATGTGTAGACATAACGGTTGCAAAAGCTGTTGATGTATAGAACATTCTAAATATGTAACATGTTTTCAGAAGTTGTAGTACACGAGAAATCTCAAGTCATGTGCACAGCTACGTGGTGGGCACCGTACTTCATTGTAAAAAATTCAACCTTATTATCCTGTGATTTAACTTAGTGCTTGGAACCACAGGCCGAAGCCGCTATAGAGAATGTCAGGACGCTTGAAATGTTTTCCCAATGTAAATACATCTAATTTCAATAGAAATAACACAAATTTAATAAAAATTTCAACGAATTTCATTGTTAATTCTTTATTTTTATATCGCAGAAACGTGTGACTTGATTGAGCGCGTGTGTGTGTGTGGGGGGGACAAGATGCTTTGATACTGTTACCATTATTAATGCCTCTGTAGACTAAATAATGTAAAACCTAGTTTTCTAAAACCTACAAGTAAAATTAGTTAAAGAGCAAATATTTTGATTTGTTAGGATAAACTCGCACAACAATTAGCTTTATTACAGAGACGATGTCAAGTTCGCGTGTTCACAACAATCATACAGCTCTGTAACTTCTTTGGTGATTTGTTAAAGGCCGATACAAATCTTTATAATTAATGTTTTTTAAAGAAGAAGGTAGCAGTAATCTGGCAGTAAAACCTGTCATCCCTACAATTCCTGATAAATAGGGGTAATTACATTTGTTGGCCTTCTAAATTCTGAAAGAGGATTTTAAATAAATATGTAAAGATATATTTTAACTTCGCCCACTTATCAAGATTCACCACAAGCGCTCACGCGCTAAAGATAAAAAAAAACAAGCCACTATGTTATACTAATGCAAATAGTTAAATTAAAACATAATACAATAAATTTAATCTTGAATCGTCCACTGTAGAGAAACGTCTTTATAAAACATGACAACATTATCGAATATTGATTTACATCACCACTTCATTATATAAAGCATTGTTTCGTCGTGATTATACTCCTATAACAATACTCTTTCAATATTTACACAATTATATTTATACTCTCCCAATTTTAATTAAAATTATAATTATATTTTTGTATGTATCGTTTATTAATTAAAGTTCCACAATAACACTTACCAGAACTTGAAGGCTTACATCGAGTGAAGTGTATAATAAGAAACACTGGATTAATTTATGAACAAAGATTTGCAATTCATAAAACACGTCATGTTTTGATGACGTAAACATTAGTTATAGTTGAAATACAATACGAATAAATGTCGTGTAAAGAAGAAACTGAGAAACGCAGTTTATAGAGTAGAACCACGGAAACGCCGTATAGAGCAGGAAAATATTAAACGTCGTTATAAAATAGAAGCACGGAAACGTCGTTATAAAGTAGGAACGGATTAAACGTCGTTATAAAGCTGGACCGGATTAAACGTCGTTATAAGGCAGGAACGGATTAAACGTCGTTACAAAGTGGAAGCACGGAAACGTTGTTATAAAGTAGGAACGGATTAAACGTCGTTATAAAGCTGGACCGGATTAAACGTCGTTATAAGGCAGGAACGGATTAAACGTCGTTACAAAGTGGAAGCACGGAAACGTCGTTATAAAGTAGGAACGGATTAAACGTCGTTATAAGGCAGGAACGGATTAAACGTCGTTATAAGGCAGGAACGGATTAAGCGTCGTTATAAGGCAGGAACGGATTAAACGTCGTTACAAAGTGGAAGCACGGAAACGTCGTTATAAAGTAGGAACGGATTAAACGTCGTTATAAAGCTGGACCGGATTAAACGTCGTTATAAGGCAGGAACGGATTAAACGTCGTCATAAGGCAGGAACTGATTAAACGTCGTTACAAAGTAGAAGCACGGAAACGTCGTTATAAAGTAGGAACGGAATAAACGTCGTTATAAAGCTGGACCGGATTAAACGTCGTTATAAGGCAGGAACGGATTAAACGTCGTTTTAAGGCAGGAACGGATTAAACGTCGTTATAAGGCAGGAACGGATTAAACGTCGTTATAAAGCTGGACCGGATTAAACGTCGTTATAAGGCAGGAACGGATTAAACGTCGTTATAAAGTAGGAACGGATAAAACGTCGTTATAAAGCTGGACCGGATTAAACGTCGTTATAAAGTAGAAGCACTAAAACGTCGTTATAAAACAAGAACGGTTTAAACGTCGTTATAAAGCAGGGACGACTTAAACGATATTATAAAGCAGAACCCGATTATAAGTCATTATAAAGCAGGGACGGATTAAACAACGTTTTAAAGCAGGGACGGATTAAACGTTGTTATAAAGCTGGAACGGATTAAACGTCGTTATAAAGCAGGAACGGATTAAATGTCGTTATAAAGCAGGGACGGATTAAACGTCGTTATAGAGAAGAGACGAATTAAACGTCGTTATAAAGCAGAAACGGATTAAACGTCTTTATAAAGCTGGATTGGTTTAAACGTTGTTATAAAATAAAGACAGATTAAACGTTGTTATAATGCAGAGACTGGTTAAACGTCGTTATAAAATAAAGACAGATTAAACGTTGTTATAATGCAGAGACTGGTTAAACTTCGTTATAAAATAGAGCCGGATTGAACGTCGTTATAAAGCAGGGACAAATTAAACGTCATTATAAAGCAGAACCCGATTAAACGTCATTATGAAGCAGAACCCGATTAAACGTCATTATAAAGCAGGGACCTATTATACTTTGTTTTAAAGCAGGGACGAATTAAACATCGTTATAAAGCAGGGACGGATCAAACGTCGTTATAAAGCAGGGACGGATTAAACGTCGTTATAGAGAAGAGACGAATTAAACGTCGTTATAAAGCAGAAACGGATTAAAAGTCTTTATAAAGCTGGATTGGTTTAAACGTTGTTATAAAATAAAGACAGAGTAAACGTTGTTATAATGCAGAGACTGGTTAAACATCGTTATAAAGTAGAGCCGGATTGAACGTCGGTATAAAACAGAAACGGATTAAACGTCGTTATAAAGCAGGGACGGATTAAACGTCATTATAAAGCAGAAACCGATTAAACGTCGTTATAAAGCAGGGACGGATTAAACATCGTTATAAAGCAGGGACGGATCAAACGTCGTTATAAAGCAGGGACGGATTAAACGTCGTTATAAAGCAGAAACGGATTAAACGTCTTTATAAAGCTGGATTGGTTTAAACGTCGTTATAAAATAAAGACAGATTAAACGTTGTTATAAAGCAGAAACGGATTAAACGTCTTTATAAAGCTGGATTGGTTTAAACGTCGTTATAAAATAAAGACAGATTAAACGTTGTTATAAAGCAGAAACGGATTAAACGTCTTTATAAAGCTGGATTGGTTTAAACGTTGTTATAAAATAAAGACAGATTAAACGTTGTTATAATGCAGAGACTGGTTAAACGTCGTTATAAAGTAGAGCCGGATTGAACGTCGGTATAAAACAGAAACGGATTAAACGTCGTTATAAAGCAGGGACGGATTAAACGTCTTTATAAAGCTGGATTGGTTTAAACGTCGTTATAAAATAAAGACAGATTAAACGTTGTTATAATGCAGCGACTGGTTAAACGTCGTTATAAAGTAGAGCCGGATTGAACGTCGGTATAAAACAGAAACGGATTAAACGTCGTTATAAAGCAGGGACGGATTAAACGTCTTTATAAAGCTGGATTGGTTTAAATGTCGTTATAAAATAAAGACAGATTAAACGTTGTTATAATGCAGCGACTGGTTAAACGTCGTTATAAAGTAGAGCCGGATTGAACGTCGGTATAAAACAGAAACGGATTAAACGTCGTTATAAAGCAGGGACGGATTAAACGTCATTATAAAGCAGAAACCGAATAAACGTCATTATAAGAAAGGGACGGAATAAACGTCGTTATAAAGCAGGGACAAATTAAACGTCATTATAAAGCAAGAACGGATTAAACATCGTTAAAAAGTAGAAGTAGGGACACGCCGTTATAAAGTAAGAGCATTGAAACGCAGTTTTAATACAGTATTGGATTAAACGTTCTTATAAAGTATACAAGGCGTTATAAAGCACTACGGAATAATACGAAGGTGAGACTTACTTCATTGTGGCACTTTAAATATTATCAGAATTCATCCATAAGTATGACTGAGTTTCTCGTGTAAGGTTAGCGAATCAATTTCTTTTTGTTCCGCAATAAACCTACAGACATCTTACACGCGAGCCAAACATAACATTTCCATGAAACTACTGGTTAGAGCTTTAGCGTGCCCCATGCAGCTTTAGTATTACTAATTATTGAGTTTTGCTGAATCGTAAACCTTACACGCATAACAAACGTTCCGTGAGTAATCGTGTGTCAATTTATGTAGTTAAATAAATAATAACCCAGAAACCTGGAAGGCGTTCACTTCAAACAACGTTTAAAGTAGTTTAACTAATATTTACTAATCGATATTAAGGATGTCTTTACGTGAAAAAGCTCGTTGTCTTTGACAATAACAAAATACATAATTTTTTAGGGTACGTTTTGCTTGAACCTTTACTCAGCCACTTTGGCTTCTTGTGCCACCAAGCAAAGCAAACTCTTGTTACCCTCCTCCTGCCCCTTTCGTAGGCCTCAATGACACATTTCAATTTTTTTACAAAAAAAGTCATCCAAACCCCCCTCCCCGTTAATAGACAAACGATGTCCCCTAGCAAAAAAAATCTTTCTTTACCCTCCATTCATTAAACGTCCTGCATTGCAGACACCCCTCCTAAAAATCCATTCCTTATCACAAGCACTGTTTCCACATTCTACCGGCATCCAGTGTCGCGGTGACAGAGGTTGAAAACCTTCGGGGCCCACCAAACCCCTTCCTTCTCTGACTGACTGAATGCCTTTATGCCAGAACCATTAATTACGTAGCGCTGTTATTGAAATCTATTTATATACCCAAGTTTTATTTCTGGTAGAGTATAAAAATAGTCGCATTGTAAGATTTTATTATAAGAGCTCAACAGATCTACAAATTAAGTTAATTAGAGCTGAGCTAGTGAGAACAATTCCCAACGGTAAATATTAAAACCGTTTACTCTAAATCTCACTACACAATAGTTTATTAAAAGCAAAAACACTAACAAACAGACTAGTTTCGACGACAATGGCGCCCTCGTCAGTGCTTTGCTACTGCTGGTGATCTACTAATGATCTACAAATATTTTTCTGTTCATTAACTTTTTTAAGTCGATTAGTGAGGTTATTAAACACCTAATACAAGATAAGATTACGGTAACGACATAAATCTTCTATGAAAATGGGTAGGCTTCTATAAAAATGGGCAAGGCTTTAATGAAAATAGGTTAGGCTTCTATGAAAATGGGTTAGACTTCTACGAAAATTGGTAAACTTCTATGAAAATGAGTACGCTTCGATGAAAATGGGTAGGTTTTTATAAAAATGGGTAGACTTCTATGAAAATGAGTAGGCTTTTATTAAAATGGGTTGGCTTCTATGAAAATGGGTTACGCTTCTACGAAATTTGGTAGACTTCTATGAAAATGGATAGGCTTCTATGAATATTGGTAGACTTCTATTAAAATTGGGAGGCTTCTATAAAAATGGTTAGGGCTTCTATTAAAATGGGTTTGGCTTCTACGAAAATTGGTAGACTTCTATGAATATGGGTGAGCTTCTATAAAAATGAGTAGGCTTCTATGAAAATGGGTAGGCTTTCACGAAAATGGGTAGACTTCTATGAAAATTGGTAGACTTCTATGAAAATGGGTAGGCTTCTATGACAATGGGTAGACTTCTATGAAAATGAATGGGCTTCTATTAAGATTGGTATGCTTTTATGAAAATGGGTTAGGCCTCTACGAAAATTGCTAGACTTCTATGGTAACGGGTAGACTTCTATAAAAATGAGTTAAGCTTCTACGGAAATACAGAGTTGTGTTGGTCGAGGATGGGCATGGTTTAAAGTACTTTTTTTAAAACAATGTTTTAACTTTAGAGTTGAAGATATTCTAAAATTTTTAATATCTTTCAACTATTTTTCAGGAAGCAATAAATTGTAAAACTGTAACCTGATAATAGCGTTTCTTGAAAATAGTTGTAGTAAATACACAGACAAATGAATTTAAAGTAAAAGAGAAATTGTTAACGCGGATAATATTTAGAGTCTGTAGTTATTTTAACAGTGTGGAATGTCCCAGCTACATTCCTGTTATGGGAACTGCAGCGTTTCGCCTTTAATTAATGCTACACTAGAACGTTGTTACACACCTCACTAACGAAAAAACTTTTAAGGAATTGCAACAAAACTATTTGCGGTGAGTTCTATTAATTATATCTCGTTATTCATAGCCCTCACCTAAGCATAGAATGGTGAACAGACTTATGTCCGACGCAACCGGCTTCTAGCTGATCAGACATATTATCAGGTGTTTCTAGACCTGTTTACACTAAAAAATTAATTTTAAAAAACTCATAACATGAAGATTTTAAAATTGAAAATCTTGATGCATAACTCGTGCTTATCGGAAAGAAAGACAATTAATGTGTCGTTGTGGGCAATAATGTACATGGTGTGTACCGTTAATTAATACGCCTATACGGTACTATTTTACACCGTCGTGGTTACTGATTTGCTATTTTACATAGCCTTGAGTACCGATTTTACTATTTTACGCCGTCCAGAGTAACTATATTACGAATATCTGATTTTACTATTTTTTATTTCACGCTGACATGGATACTGGTTCTACTATTTTACATCGCCGTGGGACCTGATGTTACAACACCTTGAGTACTAATTTAACTCTTCCACTATCGTAGATACTGGTTTTATTATTATACGCCGCGGTGTTTAATTATTTACAATTTTACATAGTCTTGGGCACTGATTTTACTATTTTACACTGCCCGTGGTACTGATTTTACTATTTTACGCTGTCTTGGATACTTTATGTACTACTTTACTCCAATGTTGTTATTTATTTTAATATTTTACACCGTCGTGGGTACTGAATTTTCTATTTCACACCGTCGTGGGAATTGAGTTTACTATTTTACGTCGCTTTGGGCAATGATTATACTATTTTACTCAGATCTGAGTACCAATTTTACTATTTTATCCAGACCTTGGTACTCATTGTACTGTTTCACATGATCGTGGGTTCTGATTTTACTATTTTTAAACCAACCTGTGTACTCATTTTACTATTTTCACTGTCGTGAATACCAATTTTACTATTTTACGTGGTCTTAGGGACCGATTTTACTATATTACACCGATCTGAGTATCGATTTTACTATTTAACGAAGACCTGGGTACTCTTTTACTATTTCACATCGTCGTGGGTTCTGACTTTACTATTTTACGCAGAGCCGAGTACCAATTTTACTATTTTACGTTAACCTGGGTTCTCATTTTAAAATTTTGCATTGACGTGGGTACAGTTTTTACTATTTTATGCCGCAGTGGGAAATGATTTTACTTTTTTACGTCGCCTTGGGCACTGATTTTACTATTTTACGAAGATCCGAGTACCGATGTTACTGTTTTCACCAACCTGGTTACTCATTTTACTATTTCACATTGTCGTGGGTTCAGATTTTACTATTTTACGCCAACCTGGGTACTCATTTAAAATTTTACATTGACGTTCGTACTGATTTCACTATTTTACGCCGCAGTAGGAACTAAGTTTACTATTTCAGGTCGCCTTGGCCACTGGTTTTACTATTTTACGAAGCTCTGAGTACCTATGTTACTATTTTCACCAACCTTGGTACTCATTTTACTATTTCACATCGTTATGGGTTCTGATTTCACTATTTTACGCAGAGCTGAGTATCAATTTTACTATTTTACGCCAACCTGGGTACTCATTTTAAAGTTTTACATTTGCGTATGTACTGAATTTTCTATTTTACACCGTCGTGGGAATTGAGTTTACTATTTTACGTCGCTTTGGACAATGATTATACTATTTTACTCAGATCTGAGTACCAATTTTACTATTTTATCCAGACCTTGGTACTCATTGTACTGTTTCACATGATCGTGGGTTCTGATTTTACTATTTTTATGCTGACTTGAGTACCGATTTTGCTATTTTACACCAACCTGTGTACTTATTTTACTATATTTCACTGTCGTGAATACCGATTTTACTATTTTACTTGGTCTTAGGGACCGATTTTACTATATTACACTGATCTGAGTATCAATTTTACTATTTAACGAAGACCTGGGTACTCATTTTACTATTTCACATCGTCGTGGGTTTTGATTTTACTATTTTACGCAGAGCTGAGTATCAATTTTACTATTTTACGCCAACCTGGGTACTCATTTTAAAGTTTTACATTTGCGTATGTACTGAATTTTCTATTTTACACCGTCGTGGGAATTGAGTTTACTATTTTACGTCGCTTTGGACAATGATTATACTATTTTACTCAGATCTGAGTACCAATTTTACTATTTTATCCAGATCTTGGTACTCATTGTACTGTTTCACATGATCGTGGGTTCTGATTTCACTATTTTTATGCTGACTTGAGTACCGATTTTGCTATTTTACACCAACCTGTGTACTTATTTTACTATATTTCATTGTCGTGAATACCGATTTTACTATTTTACGTGGTCTTAGACACCGATTTTACTATATTACACTGATCTGAGTATCAATTTTACTATTTAACGAAGACCTGGGTACTCATTTTACTATTTCACATCGTTGTTGGTTCTGATTTTACTATTTTACGCAGAGCTGAGTATCAATTTTATTATTTTACGCCAACCTGGGTACTCATTTTAAAGTTTTACATTGGCGTATGTACTGATTTTACTATTTTACTGCGTAGTGGGAACTGAGTTTATTATTTTACAAAGATCTGAGTACCAGTGTTACTATTTTCACCAACCTGGGTACTCTTTTTACTATTTCACATAGTCGTGGGAACTGATTTTACTATTTTACATCGCAGTTGGGACTGAGTTTACTATTTCACGTCGTCTTGGACAATGATTTTACACTGCCGTGGATACTTAATTTACCATCTTGCTCAATCATGGGTACTGATTTTACTAATTTACGCCGTTGTGGGTACCTATTTTACCCCGTCGTGGGTACAGATTTTACTATTTTACATTTGAGGTAATTTCCGGTTATACAGAAGTCATTAATAATGCAAATAAAATATACCTGTAAATACAACTTATAAAATATACTCTGTACACAGAGAAATATAACTTGGTCGTACGACGGTGACGGTTCTATCAGAGCATAACATTTCCTTAGCCACCTAAGTACAGTAACAGATTACTCCTTATTATACCTATAAACATATGGAAGCTAAAAAATTAATTGTATAATATAGTTTATAGAAACTAGAAAAAAACATTAAACCATCGAAATTTTAACATACTCGTTTACTCATAGCTCGGGAAAGTATCTAAATACACGGATGGTCAGGTCCTCCTACTGGAAAGAATCGACTAGGCATGTGTGATCTCGTTTGAGTATAACTGTAATGGGGGAGGCGTCCAGGGTTACAAATTGTCAATGAATCAATTCTGCCAATAAAATACTCGTGACTGATGTATCCACATTTTTCGTATTTTGTCTTATGTAGAAGGACGGTTTTCAGTTGATGTTTGTGTACTTTGGATAGAATACACGTTCTTTTGTGTGATGTAAAATAATTTTTACAGCAACTTGATCTTATTAATTTATTGAAAATCCGTTCGCGATTTTAAAATTTATTTGTCTTATGGGCAATATTAATAGAAAACCATACTTTATTAACTCTTAATCAATTTTTGAGAGTTTCCCGACAGTGCTAAGATTTATATAACGTTTTATGAAAATAATAATTAATTCATTTGTTGTTCAATAAGAAAACGGTTGTTGTGTAAGTCAAGTGCTATTTATTTATTAAACGTTGCAACGTTTCGACAGCTAGTTCACCATCCTCATACGGCCTATAGTACAAAGAATAGACAAGATTAAATAAATTAACAGACTAACAATGATATAGTTGAAAGCCAAATATTATGATATTACCTACCATGAACGTCAGTTTAAGATGGTCAAAAGTTGTACATTATTAAAATAAAACCACTCTAGAGTGTACATTTCTAGAGTGTATGTCTGTCTCAAAATGTTTTGGTTGAGGAAAAAAATTATAATAAAATAATTATACATTATTTCACTGAACGTAATGGACTACAATAATAAAGAGAATTAAAAAAAATGCAATTATTCTATTAATAAATCTAGAACAAATTTGATTTAATACAATTTATATGTCTTAAATCTATAATACCTTTAATCGTTAATGAATAAACTCTCACTAAACACTTGTACCTATGTTCGTATGTTACCCTTGCCCGTAGTAACAATTACTTTTTTATTACTGAGGGCGGCCGTTTTAAGAGATGTCTTCAATTGTCAACTAAAACATAAATCGCTAAAACACTTGAACATATGTTATTATGTTACACTTGCCTGCAGTAGCAATTAACTTTTTATTACTGAAATCGGCCGTTTTGGGAGATGTCTTCCATTGTCAAATCAAACCTATATCGCTAAAACACTTGAACATATGTTATTATGTTACAAATGCAGTAGCAATAACCTTTTTATTACTGAGGGCGGACGTTTTGGGAGATGTCTTCCATTGTCAACTCAAACCTATATCGCTAAAAAACTTGAACATATGTTATTAGGTTACACTTGCCTGCACTAGCAACTGACTTTTTATTACTGAGGCGGCCGTTTTGGGAGATGTGTTCCATTGTCAACTCAAACCTATATCGCAAAAAACACTTGAACATGCGATAGTATGTTACCCTTGCCTGTAGTAGATATTAATTTTCTGTTACTTAGGGCGGCCGTTTTAAGAGATGTCTTCCATTGTCAACTCAAACCTATATCGATAAACACTTAAACATGTGTTAGTATGTTGCACTTGCCTTTAGTAGAAATTTATTTTTTATTATTGAGGACGGCCGTTTTGGGAAATGTGTTCCATTGTCAACTCAGACCTAAATTGATAAACTCTTGAACATGTGTTATTATGTTACACATGCCTGCAGTAGCAATAACCTTTATAATATTATTGAGGACGGCCGTTTTGGGAGACGTCTTCCATTGTCAACTCAAACTTCTATCGCTAAAACTCTTGAAAATGTGTTACTATGTTACACATGCCTACAGTAGCAATTAGTTTTTTGTCATTGAGGACGGCCGTTTTGGGAGATGTGTTCTATTGTCAACTAAGTCCTTTATCGCTAAAACACTTGAACATGTGTTAGTATTTTACACTTGCCTGTAGTAGCATTAACTTATTTATTACTGAGGGCAGCCGTTTCGCGAGATGTGTTCTATTGTCAACTAAGACCTTTATCGCTAGAACACTTGAACATATGTTAGTATTTTACGCTTGCCCGTAGTAGCAATTATTTTTTTGTTATTGAGGACGGCCGTTTTGTGAGATGTGTTCTATTGTCAACTAAGACCTATATCGCGAAAACACTTGAACATGTGTTAGTATTTTACACTTGCCAGTAGTAGCATTAACTTATTTATTACTTAGGACTGCCGTTTTGGGAGATTTGTTCCATTGTCAATTCAGTCCTTTATCGCTAAAACACTTGAACATGTGTTAGTATTTTACACTTGCATGTAGTAGCAATAACTTAATTATTACTGAGGACGGCCGTTTTGGGAGATGTCTTCCATTGTCAACTCAAACCTATATCGCTAAAAAACTTGAACATATGTTATTAGGTTACACATGCCTGCAGTAGCAACTAACTTTTTATTACTGAGGACTGCCGTTTTGGTATATGTCTTCCATTGTCAACTTAGACCTTTATCGCTAAAAAACTTGAACATATGTTATTAGGTTACACATGCCTGCAGTAGCAACTAACTTTTTATTACTGAGGACGGCCGTTTTTTGAGATGTCTTCCATTGTCAACTCAAACCTATATCGCTAAAAAACGTGAACATATGTTATTAGGTTACACATGCCTGCAGTAGCAACTAACATTTTATTACTGAGGACGGCCGTTTTCGGAGATGTCTTCCATTGTCAACTCAAACCTATATCGCTAAAAAACTTGAACATATGTTATTAGGTTACACATGCCTGCAGTAGCAACTAACTTTTTATTACTGAGGACGGCCGTTTTGGGAGATGTCTTCCATTGTCAACTCAAACCTATATCGCTAAAAAACTTGAACATATGTTATTAGGTTACACATGCCTGCAGTAGCAACTAACTTTTTATTACTGAGGACGGCCGTTTTGGGAGATGTGTTCCATTGTCAACTTAGACCTTTATCGCTAGAACACTTGAACATATGTTAGTATTTTACGCTTGCCCGTAGTAGCAATTATTTTTTTGTTATTGAGGACGGCCGTTTTGTGAGATGTGTTCCATTGTCAACTCAGACCTATAACGCTAAAACACTTGAACATGTGTTAGTATTTTACACTTGCCTGTAGTAGCATTAACTTATTTATTACTGAGGGCTGCCGTTTTGGGAGATTTGTTCCATTGTCAACTCAGACCTTTATCGCGAAAACACTTGAACATGTGTTAGTATTTTACACTTGCCTGTAGTAGCATTAACTTATTTATTACTGAGGACTGCCGTTTTGGGAGATTTGTTCCATTGTCAACTCAGACCTTCATCGCGAAAACACTTGAACATATGATAGTATTTTACACTTGCCTGTAGTAGCATTAACTTATTTATAACTGAGGACGGCCGTTTTGGGAGATGTGTTCTATTGTCAACTAAACCTTTTATCGCTAAAACACTTGAACATGTGTTAGTATTTTACACTTGCCTGTAGTAGCATTAACTTATTTATAACGGAGGACGGCCGTTTTGGGAGATTTGTTCCATTGTCAACTCAGACCTTTATCGCGAAAACACTTGAACATGTGTTAGTATTTTACACTTGCCTGTAGTAGCATTAACTTATTTATTACTGAGGACTGCCGTATTGGGAGATTTGTTCCATTGTCAACTCAGACCTTTATCGCGAAAACACTTGAACATGTGTTAGTATTTTACACTTGCCTGTAGTAGCATTAACTTATTTATAACTGAGGACGGCCGTTTTGGGAGATGTGTTCTATTGTCAACTAAACCTTTTATCGCTAAAACACTTGAACATGTGTTGGTATTTTACACTTGCCTGTAGTAGCATTAACTTATTTATAACTGAGGACGGCCGTTTTGGGAGATGTGTTCTATTGTCAACTAAACCTTTTATCGCTAAAACACTTGAACATGTGTTGGTGTTTTACACTTGCCTGTAGTAGCATTAACTTATTTATTACTGAGGACGGCCGGTTTGGGAGATGTGTTCCATTGTCAACTCAGACCTTTATCGCTAGAACACGTGAACATATCTTAGTATTTTACACTTGCCTGTAGTAGCATTAACTTATTTATTACTGAGGACGGCCGTTTTGGGAGATTTGTTCCATTGTCAACTCAGACCTTTATCGCTAAGAAACGTGAACATATGTTATTAGGTTACACATGCCTGCAGTAGCAACTAACTTTTTATTACTGAGGACTGCCGTTTTGGGAGATGTGTTCTATTGTCATTTAAGACCTTTATCGCTAAATCACTTGAACATGTTTTAGTATTTTACACTTGCCTGTAGTAGCATTAACTTATTTATTACTGAGGACTGCCGTTTTGGGAGATGTGTTCCATTGTCAACTCAGACCTTTATCGCGAAAACACTTGAACATGTGTTAGTATTTTACGCTTGCCTGTAGTAGCATTAACTTATTTATAACTGAGGACTGCCGTTTTGGGAGATGTGTTCTATTGTCAACTAAGACCTTTATCGCTAAAACACTTGAACATGTGTTAGTATTTTACACTTGCCTGTAGTAGCATTAACTTATTTATTACTGAGGACTGCCGTTTTGGGAAATGTGTTCCATTGTCAACTCAGACCTTTATCGCGAAAACACTTGAACATATGTTAGTATTTTACGCTTGCCTGTAGTAGCATTAACTTATTTATTACTGAGGACTGCCGTTTTGGGAGATGTGTTCCATTGTCAACTCAGACCTTTATCGCGAAAACACTTGAACATGTGTTAGTATTTTACGCTTGCCTGTAGTAGCATTAACTTATTTATTACTGAGGACTGCCGTTTTGGGAGATGTGTTCCATTGTTAACTCAGATCTATATCGGTAAAACATTTGAACATGTGTTATTATAATGCACTAGTCTGTATTGGCAATTACATATTTGTTATTGAGAACTGCCGTTTTGGAAGATGTGTTCTATTGTCAACTCAATCTTTATCATCGCTAAAACACTCGAACATGTGTTAGTATTTTACGCTTGCCGGTAGTAGCAATTAATTTTTGTTGTTGTTGAGGACGGCCGTTTTAGGAGATGTCATACATTCTCAACTCAGACCTATATCGATAAACACTTGAACATGTGCTATTATATTACACTTGCCTGCAGTAGCAATTAGCTTTTTATCATTGAGGACGGCCGTTTTGGGAGATGTTTTCCACTGTGAACTCAGACCTATATCGATAAACATTTGAACATGAGTTAATATGTTACACTTGCCTGTAGTATCAATTAACTTTTTATTATTGAGGAAGGCCGTTTTGGGAGATTTGTTCCATTCTTAACTCAGAGCTATTTCGATAAACACTTGAAAATGTGTTAGTATGTTACACTTGCCTGTATTAGCAATTATTTTTTTTGTTATTGAGGATGACCGTTTGGGTGATGTGTTTTGTTGTCAACCTAGACCGTAGCTGACCTCTTGTTTTATATAGGTTAGTTGGGGTGGGTTATTAGTTGTATTTGTAAAGAGTAATGTAGAAAAGTGTATGTAAATATTTATGTAATTTTGTGTTAAGTATGTGTGTTGGGTATATTTGTTTTTAAGGAGCTGGTGTTGTGACCAAGAGGTACGTTACGGTCTGATTCGACAATGGGGCACATCCCCCTGAAACGTTAAACGGTCGTCTGGTCGGATAGATGTGTCTGATCGTAATGAGTAGGTGGAATCAAATAGGAATAAAGCTGGGACAGGTTTCCCCTGGTAGTGGTTATAGGGGAACGGTATCGTACCCCGTGGCCACTGTTGGTTAACTGATGTAGTTCTCGAATCAGGGGCTCATCCTCTACCCAAGACACAAAAATGTAACACGTGATGATGACGTAAACAGAAACGCTACATACGAGTAACAATGACTGCATTTGTGTTTAAAATAAGAAATATATTTAATTAGAGTTTTAAGATCTGTCATAAAAATGTTTTTTTTTTAATTTTAGTAAATCTAAAAATTTAGTGTGCAAATATTATTTCTAATAATTTGTGTATAACATCAACTATTGAAATCGACTGTTTGTCAAAATGTGAAACCTAAATAACATATTGATTATAAGCCTAGTGTAATATACTTACTTAAATGTCAATCTCGCAAGGAAATGTCATTGAAAAGGGAACTCTGTAGACGTATTTTTGTTGAGAAGAATCACCGTTCTGTGGACTAATGCTGGTCGCCAGTTCGGAAACTTTTAGTTACGTTTCCTTTGTGACAGTTTACTAATTCTTCGCAACTTTATCTAACTAACGAGGATATATTTCTATGGAAGAGTGACTGTCCAGACAATTTATCGATTATCTTTAATACACTTAGATTGACAATTACTATTTGGAGGAGAATATTCTTTCTCGATTTCAATCTCCAAACAGATTATGTCTGTAACTGATTTGGTGACTTCTATAAAATGTATGAACACACACCGTTTCTAAAGCATTTTGAAAACTATTTTTCCAGTATTTATAAATGTGGGCCTCATTTCGAGTAATAAAACGCATGTGACGCGTATCATCTTCGCGCAAGGTAATCTTTTCCCATTGAATGGATGAACTCCTGCCTAAGAAATATTTAACGTATGTAAAAAAAATCTAATTCCCAACTTAAAACCCAATAATGATGTAATAAGAAGATTTTGACACGACATACAATCCGCTTCGAAGATTGTTTTTATCTATTTTTCGTGTCAGTAACTCGCTCGATAACGCAAGAAAACAGCTCTTTTAACTGTCAGCTGTGTACCAGCAACCCCGTCATTTGCCACAAACGAGGGGAATACTCGCAATGCTGGCTCACGACAACCACAGTCACATATGCCCAATCCATGGTGGCTCCAGCGGGAAGCCCAGGGCTACCCATATTTTTTTTATATGCTTGTTTAAATCCTTCTTAATTGTCAATAATTTAAAAAGATAACTTTTATCTATCTAAAATCAAAAGAGATGGTCACCATATTACAGCGAAATTTAGAATGCACCAAGCAATAATAAAACAGCAGATAATCGCTCTTTTGCTTAGCTGATATCTATTTGTCCTCAGAGTAAAATTGCCCTCAAACACACCATTTAAATTTTAATAAATTTCTAGGAGAGGGTGCTCGACCCTTTTCCTTGTCCTTGATTAGTCAGTCTGCTAGCAAGCATCCGCCAGTGGTTGCATAAACTTTTATTTGAAGGCGCTAGTAGTTAATTTGTAGGTTTTTCTTTTACTACTTCTTTGTCCGTTTTTTCTTTTACTACTTCTGGAAATTAGCCACACGGAGTGAAATCCGGTGAATAAGCGGGGTGGGGGACCAAAGCCGTGTTATTTGTGACCAGAACCGTCGAGCTGTAACGGCGGTGTGGAAAGGCTCGTGTTAACTTTGACTCATAACTTTGACGTTATGAGATGCATGCGCGTTAGTCAAGTTAAGAAGCTCGTCAACTGTAGTTCGCCGGTCGAGCATAATCACCTCACGAACCTTCGTAACATTTCCCTCGGTATTTGAATTTGAAGCACGTTCAGGTCGAGGAAAGTCTGCGATCGCCATGTTGCCATTTTTAAATAACGTAAACAACTCTTAGACTTGTGTTTTGTCCATAGCGTCTTCCTTGTGAGCTGTTAACAAAACTACAGTTTCTGATTGGGTTTTCCCTAAAAGAAAACAAAACTTCACCGACGAACGTTGTTCTTGAAAACCACTCATCTTAGAATTCGACAAATTAACTCTTAGCGCCTTCAAATAAAAGATTATGCAATATTTCATGACGATTCCAGCTGCCAGACTGACTAATCAAGGTCATGTCTACCTCTGCTAGACGGGGGAGGTATAGTCACAGGCACACGAGAAGAGCCCTGTTTTTCAGTTTTGCGCATGTGCTGTCGATGCATTCCTGACCTACAAACATAACGTAACTAGTACGGTAGTTTCTTAGTAGTTATATTTTAGTAATTAATATAAGTATTTACAGATAGGTAGAAGTACTAATTTTGTTAAGAAAGTGTTCACAAAATAAATTATATATGATCCCAATTCTATATTGTAATTTTCTGTAAAGCTGACCTTTTGTGTTAGAGATGTTTTTGGGAATGACATTATCGTTTTGACCTGCTTTGGACAAGGGATCTTCTCGTGCACCGGCGACAATAACTACTGGGACTAGCGAGCTCAAGGTTACACGACTCCGGTTATTTTTGGGTCCTCTGTCATATAAATTCGTTTGTATTAAATTTAGGCCTATTTAGTGTTTATTTCCCTCGGATTTACATAATATTATGCGTGTAAATTTCTAGAGACCCATTTAGAGATTAAAGATGGGAGAGAGAGATTTAGAGATGCGTTTCAAAGATTAAAGCATGTTTTTGAACTTCAAACCTTATATAGTAATGAAAAATTATAATAAATTTAATGTCAGAATTTCAAAAGTGATTAAATTTCGATTTTAGAAATGATCGACGATATAACAGATTATCGGTTTTTTTTCTAATTAGTGGTACGGTCGAAAACACTTAACATCAGAAATCTCATATAGTCAGAAAATAAACAATCCTTATTGCCGGCAGGCAAGCGGGCGTAATGAAACTCCCAGCAATTGTTTGTAATATTGAAGTGAGGTATTATTGTGAAAAGCGAACAATCAAAGTAGGTTTGATAAAATGAGGTGGACGTTGGGGGGGAGGCGGTTATATCAAGATAGCATAAGAAATAGTGAGAGCCAGTAGCCAGTGTATGTGCTTACGGATGAGCTGCTATAATGGAGTTTGTCTCCCCGGAGATATAGCGAGTGCAAACCACGTAAGCCTTCGGCAGAGGCCGCATCCCCTTAAGGCAAAAAATATTCATTCCTATGTCTTTATAGTTTATCTCTACTTTGACGACGACTATTTTATCTACGTAAATAGAGATTTCGTTAGGACGATATTTGTTATTGATTTTTGCAACTTGAACATTTTTATTTTTGTCTGTTGGACTAATGCAGGCCGTATCAAGAGCACAGTGGTACAATATATTACTGAGAAAGTATTGGAAATAACCTCAATACCACAAAAATAATCAAAACGTCTTATTTTGTAACAAGATCGTCTGATATGACGACATGGTCATCAAAATGTACATAAGGGTTTCATCTTAAGTAACTTGTATTATTTGTTATTATTTTTTGAATATTTTCATTGTAGCATATTACGTTAAATAAAGCGTATTTTTTTATAAAACAAGTAATACCGTATAAAAAAATTAACGTCAATTCCTACTTAGGCCAACAAAGAAATAATTTATTTTAATTACTTTTTATTTTATAATTACAATTAATATAAATATGTATCTACGTATGACAGAATCACAATATTAAGTGTGAAAATAAAAAGCGAATATCCTTTAAATTTTCCATTTTTCTCTCTGTACTGTATCTGATGTTGGACTAATTTTTTTGTTTGGTACTTTTAATTCTTTTTCGTTTCTAAAATATGAAGTTGATGGTGGCCTATTATTTCTCATTCTATCCTTCTCTCGTAATGCTTCATTATTGCAGGGAACCTTTCTCTAATAATTTCATATACATCTTTAAGTAATTGATTTCTAGCTATAAAGTTGGCTCAGTGCCAAAGTGCTGGATTTCAAACACGTAGTCATTCAGTTCGAATCCTACAGAGGCATCAACATTTTAAAATTGAGTGAATGAATAAATATTTGAAAATAAACTGTATTGACATCAACTGTCATCCACTACAAGTTTTAAAAAATGTATTTGAACTTGATCGGACAAATAAAAAAACTATTTTATTAACTATTGAAAATTTGTACAATATATATATATATATATATATATATATATATATATATATATATATATATGAAGTTATTATTATTACTTGTAAATAATGTTTTCCACCACTAAGTGCAATAATTTTATCTTGTGTGGTGTGGCACCTTTCGGTCACTTGACCATTGCCGAATCACTGATTATTTTTCTCTATTTTTCTGATCTCTCTCTCTCTCTCTCTCTCTCTCTCTCTCTCTCTCTATATATATATATATATATATATATATATATATATATATATAAAAGGAGAGTGTAAACTAATAGTATTTCAAAAAAATACCTTTAAATAAACACAAAAATGTAGATCAAAAAACTTGAATTGAATTTGAGAAAAAGAATCTATGGTTTTCAAAATACAAATACAAACACAAAACGCATAAAAGTTAGCATTATCATATCCTTGGTCCTTGTGAGGTGACAGAAAGCAAGATAAATCCTGAACGAAATCTATAGCAATTTGTTGCAATTTGTTTTTTTTTTTAATTTTTGTGATTTTATTTTACTTTGAGTTTCCCACATAAATTGATTGGTGATGATGACTTGAATTGGCTTTTCGCTAGGAAGACAAGAAATGAAATTTGTGCATCCTATTGTTTCTTCTGAAATATCTTCACTATGCGTATGTCTAATAATATACTGTATGCGCCAAAGTAAACAGTATTGAAATAGTTGAGATTTTATTGTATTTAATTTAATTTTATTAAATTTTATTTTATTTACATAGTTTTACAAACACATGCAAGTAAAAATAAGCTAAATCGGTTAGACTGGGGTAAAAGCATGTTCTATATGACCTCCGATCAATTTGAGTCAACACTCGCACCGCTCTTGAAGGTTTTGCATCATCTTGGTGAAGAGGGGATGTTTCATGCTCGTTATACAGATGGGTATTTGTTCCTATAGTGGGACGATAGTGATTGGTAGGTCATCAAGGAATGTCTTCTCTTCCATCATTCCCTAGACGTAGGCGTCAGGTGGTGTAAGATCAGGGGAGTGGGCAGGGCAAGGAAAGTTTGCTCTAAGAGAGATGAGGCGGTTGCCAAAAGTTTGTTGAAGGAGAAATCATTGTTGTATAAGGCACTGTGATTGGTTTCGTCACCATTGTGAACGAAACGGCAGATTTCGGGCGCAACAAAATATTCTGAGGTCTCCTGACCTGAAAAGCCCTTCCGCTGTATCGAAACACTGGCCGATCTAAGAGATTTTTCAACAACACTAATAATTACAGCATTACTAGGCGGGTTTTTGTGAAATTGTACCTGAAAACGCAATGCAGTGTGTGACAAACTTGGCCCAACCGCTCGTCCAATTCCAAAGGGAAAATAATGCTCTGCGATAAAAGTTTTCTCTACGGTAGTTAGCACCATGCTTAAAACTAACCTCAAATGAAATACGTCAACGCGAATACACGGCAACAATCAAAAGCCGGCACAACTGATCGTGAAGGCTACTACAGCTGATTTACTTACTTTCTCGTTAATGTTTAAGTGAAAAAATCATCATCAATGAAAAAAACTATATAAACTCCAGTTGTAGTTTAGAATTTGCGAATAGGTTTCTAAATAACGATCAACATTTTATTCCCACTGATGATGACCGTGCCAGTGAGACGTATATGAGAAGATAAATTGTTGCTTGTGAATCTATGTTCGTACCGACTCATTTAATCGTACAGACTAGTAGGGCCTAATTATTATCCACTTCTGCTCATAGGATAAGCTCAATATTTTGCGATTTCTGTTTACTAAACCAGCCAGAAAATTATTAACTTTTTATTTTTTCAATTCTTACTATTAGCTCACACTCGCTCTATATATTTATGCCTTGTTTAAATTTTCAATCGTCAATAAAATAATTTTTATTCATCCAATTAAGTTCAAGTAATTTCTTTTTAACTTCTAGGAGATGACACATGTTAATACATTTTTTTCAAATATTATTAATTATTTTTAATTAAAGAATGTTTTGTTTTGGTTGATTTAGAACTGTATGACTATTCGTTAGATTCCAGCACTCTGGCACTGAGCCAACTTTGGCCTATCGGTGTTGTAAAAAATTGTTGCCATGGTTACCACACAATGTCTTAAATATTACGCCCTTTAGGCTAGGTTAATGTTCATAATTAATTTCGCTTTTCTATTATATTATATAATATAACATATTTATATTTATTGTAATTATTTAATAAAAAGTAACAAAAACAAAATTTTTCAAGTAGAAATTAACTTTAAATATTTTTTACATTATTTGTTAAATTAATTGATTAAAAGTCCATTTTGAGTAGCTATAGTAGAAGTTGTGTAAAATTCAAGAACACAAATTTTGTGCTAAGTAAAAAAAAACTTTCTACTGCATCAAGGCTTAAAACAATTACTGAATTTATGGTTAAATATGATTGTTTTGCTTTTTTAGCTACATTGAAGAGAGAGAGAGAGAAAGAGTGATAGAGAGAGAGAGCACAATAAAATAACTCTTTTGAAACTTGAACGTTTTTTCAAGATCAATGTATTTCTCTATACAAATATTGCAAACAAGGATTTTTCAAGGCATAAAATATTTTTTTATAGGTTAGGTTAGGTAAAGACTATATTTTTAAAAAACATCGAATCTTTCACAACATATTTAACAATATTTTAATAATATCTTAAGAATATTTATTGAATTTATTGTTCATGTAGTACACACTGATCTTTATATCAGTTTATTTAAATGCAAACCAAATTTAACATCTATCTCGAACATAAACTTAGAAAGTTATTTTTTTTAATACCAAGAGTTCCTTTATACGGTTAAGTATTTTACAGTATTCAGACTATATTTCAAGTAAATGCGTTTATTTCCAGCACAAAAAATATTTATATTTCAAAATTCATAACAATTTTTTAAAATTACTTAAAATAGCAAAGCAATTTAACGCCGGTTAATCGAGGTACAGAGGAAAAGAGAAGATATAATGTTTATCACTGACTCTCAGTTTTACACGTGGAGGCCAGATTCACTGTTTCACAAAGTATATAAAAGTTCTAATCTAGTTTCCGATAACCTTCTTGGCGCTTGTAGATTGTTGTACAAAATTATCTTCATCTATGTAGAGAAAAGTTTCGTCTTAATAAGACATTCAAATTTAAAATCTGTGGAATTAATTATTAAACCGTAGATTTAACACGACTAAAGGCATATTTTTTTGGAGCATCGGGTTCTGAATTAATATAACTCTTCAAAATAATTAAAACCTCTATACCACAAATGACTTTTTTCTTTTATTTAAAATCTTATGTACATTTCGATTGCATAGCAATCATCCTCAGAGGTAATTTACAATAACATACAATAAATGGTATTTTATTGTAAATTACCTCTGAGGATGATTGATATGCAATCGAAATGTACATAAGGATTTAAATAAAAGAAAAAAGTCATTTGTGATATAGAGGTTTTATTTATTTATGATAAACATTACGCCACAGTTGTTTTATACAGTTATTATTAATAACAGTTACTATAATGTACCGCTTAGGCTAGTATTACTTTGCCTTCTTGTAAAACAAATGTAAGGTATCAAATAAATATAGTTTTTGCAGACTTCGAGCGCTTTCTGTTTTACGTTTGTAGATTTCAAACGATAAGCCAGTGCAGCTGTTACCGCTTACGACAGGTAGGAAAATATTGGTAATGTAGGACTGAAGTAGGGACATAATGATATGTGTATAACCAATGCTCTTCAAGTGTTAGTCCCTGTTTGATGTAAGCTCAGCTGATATACTCGACGGACAACACATTCTGCGGACTCGTGTCGCGTTTATCAATTCTACAAAGACATTTAATCCAAAATAAAACAAACTATCCCTTATAGTTGTTGAGAATTTTGTCTCATATTTCTACACTAAATGTAAACATTATTATTTAAATCTCAATATGCATTGTTGTGTAGAGAACATGTCACCTCGTTTCTTTCTATCACCGTCCTTGTCCCTATATTACACGTCCGGACATGGTAAAAACATTTTGTTGAGTTGAGATGAAATTTTGTATAGATAGGTTTATGGGATTTCTGAATGATATCAAACATGAATGATATTGACATGACGTCAAAATAATTGAATTTTTCAATTTTAAAATTTTTGATCACAACAGAATAAAAAAAAGTATTTCTTAGAGTAACCATCGGCCGCTGAAATTGTACCAAAAAACAAACAAATATAAAGTGCACAAAATTTGCTAAAATGCGTGCTATGCTTGCAAAAAGGGTTTTAAATTGCAAATATATGAATTATGTTAGGAATCATTAGAAAATTTATTATTTATATTTTTTTGAGGTTGCTGAACAAGAATATAATGAAAAAATAATTGCATACCGCAATTAAACGCGAACATTTTTACAATTTAAATATTTTTCACAATAGCTTACAAAAATATTCTTTGACTAACTATCGACCACCTAGCTGAAATAATTGCAAAAAATAAATTTAATGTACACAAAGGCGTTGTTCGGATAAAAACATGAAATTAATAACTTGTGTATTAATAATTTTCAAATATGAATGAATATGAGCTTCTTTTATGGGTTTTCACGTCCCTATTGCTCATATCTATGACTCTATATAACATTTTAAACCAAATCTCACCGAATTCCTATACTTTGTGTTAATTTAAACTATATTTTTCCTAGAAACAAGTCCTTTATCTAATCAAAATTTGTATCAATTGAGCATTTCAATATGGATTTTTAATATATAAAAAGTGCTTCCCTTCCTGAGAAGTATCCATTTTTTCAAAATTAAAATCGATATATTAGTTTTCACTTGATGCATCTTCAAATGTTTAAAATATTTTGCGCTTAGACGAAAATATCAACTATAGCTTACCTGTACGTTCTCTTATCTTACCAATGTCGTAGCAGGGGAATGTTATGTTAATGAGAGCAATTATTGTGTATTTTGATTTTCTACAATGTCCGAATTTTCAATATGTAAGGACCACTATGCATGTTCCGAGTTTAAAACAGGGCAAAAAAATTTTACTTCATCAAATTAGACAATACAGTAGTATTTCGTTGTAAATAGTAAACGGTTTGCATTGCCCTAAAAATCCAAGTCGTGCCTATTTAAAACAGACGAATGCTTTTATCTGGCGCTTTGTTGTAAAATATATTACAAAATCAGGTTCGATTGTTCAATAGAATCGAGTTTATAACTATTTACTTGATTCACTTTGATTCTAAAAAGTTATTCAATCACAGGATTACAGTTTCGTATTAAAAACGAGAAACTATAATACTTTTTAGGAATATTAGGTAGGGTAAGTCCGGGATAGATGGCCATGATTTTTTCAAAACCCATTTTCACA
>JBAIZL010000002.1:236023642-236043642 GCA_036971475.1 Prosapia bicincta | reverse complement strand
CGGCGACCCTTATGACCGTGCGTAGATCCCCAGGCAGCCAAGGTACTCCGACGACGGTTCATGGCGCAAGAGGTAGCAGCAGCGCCTCTGATGAAGGTTCGTGGATTGCCAGGCAGCCACGGAATCCCTTACGACGGTTTGTGGCGCTAGAGATAGCTGCAGCGCCTTTGATGACGATGCGTGGATCCAAAGGTAGCCACGGTGTGTCTGTCAACGGTTCTTGGCGCCAGAGGTAGCCACGGCGCCCTTTTAAACGATTCGTGGTGGCAGAGATAGCCGTGGCGCCCCATGAGTACGGTGCTTGGATTACCAGGTAGCCGCGGTGTCAATTACGACGGTTCCTGGAGGCAGAGTTAGCCGCGACGCCCCTGTCAACGGTACGTGGAGCCAAAGGTAGCCGCGGCGACCCTGACGACGGTGCGGAGCGCCAGAGGTAGCCGCGGCGACCCTGACGACGTTGTGAGGATCCCCAGGTAGCCACGGCGCCCCTGACGACGGTTCCTGGCGGCAGAGGTAGCCGCGGCGCCCCTGTCAACGGTACGTGGAGCCAAAGGTAGCCGTGGCGCCCCTGTCAACGGTACGTGGAGCCAAAGTTAGCCATGGTGACGACGGTTCGTGCGCCATAGGTAGCCATGGTGCCCCTGTCACAGGTTCGTAGTACTCCTTATGACGGTTCGGAGCAGGTAGCCACGGCGCCCCTGACGACGGTTCGTGGCGCCATAGGTAGCCATGGTGCCCCTGTCCCAGGTTCGTAGTACCCCTTATGACGGTTCGTGACGCCATAGGTAGCCATGGTGCCTCGGTCACCGGTTCGTAGTACCCCTTATGACGGTTCGGAACAGGTAGAAGCGGTGCCCATACCGACGGTTCGTGGCGCCATAGGTAGCCATGGTGCCCCTGTCCCAGGTTCGTAGTACACCTTATGACGGTTTGTGGCGCCATAGGTAGCCATGGTGCCCCTGTCACAGGTTCGTAGTACCCCTTATGACGGTTCGTGACGCCATAGGTAGCCATGGTGCCTGTGTCACCGGTTCGTAGTACCCCTTATGACGGTTCGGAACAGGTAGTAGCGGTGCTCCATGACGACGGTTCTTGGCGCCATAGGTAGCCATGGTGCCCCTGTCACAGGTTCGTAGTACCCCTTATGACGGTTCGGAACAGGTAGTAGCGGTGCCCCTGACGACGGTACGTGGTGCCATAGGTAGCCATGGTGCCCCTGTCACAGGTTCGTAGTAGCCCTTTGACGGTTCGGAACAGGTAGCCTCGGCGCCCCTGACGACTGTTCGTGGCGCCATAGGTAGCCATGGTGCCCCTGTCACAGGTTCGTAGTACCCCTTATGACGGTTCGGAACAGGTAGTAGCGGTGCCCCTGGTGACCGTACGTGGCGCCATAGGTAGCCATGGTGCCCCTGTCACAGGTTCGTAGTACCCCTAATGACGGTTCGGAACAGGTAGTAGCGGTGCCCCTGAGACGGTTCGTGGCGCCATAGGTAGCCATGGGGCCCCTGTCACCGGTTCGTAGTACCCCTTATGACGGTTCGGAACAGGTAGTAGCGGTGCCCCTGATGACGGTTCGTGGAGCACAGTTTAGCCGCGGCGCACATTGGGAACCACTGTTATACAGGGTTTTACCCCGAAATTACAGGAACAAATTTTGGACACATCCTTAAATAAAGTTTTCTATTGATGATTTTTTTATTATGAATTATGTTTATAATTAGGTCATTGGAATAATAATCTTGTCAGGATCTCTTTAAAGTTTTATGTTTGCTAAAGTCAATTTATAAATTTTTAATATTTTTATGTTTCTATTGCTGTCTGTATGTATCGGGAATTATATAATAATTATGTAATATTATATTTTGTTGATGTTAAAGGTAAATATTAAAAATGTCTATTCAAAATCTCACTACACATTAGTGTAATAATACATACATACTAGTTTCGACGACGATATCTCCTTCATCAGTGATTGAACTACCAAGGCCTTTATCAACAGTGGCCAATCACTGATGAAGACAACATCGTCGTCGAAACTAATCTGTCTGTAATAATAATCTGTGTGTAGTGACATTTTGATCGAACTCTTTTAATATTTACAGTTGTGAATTGTTCTCACTAGCTAAGTCCTAATTACCCAAATATTTTATAGTTGATTAAAATATTTAAAAACAATTGAAACGATATCCTAAATCTAGATACAAAGTAATAAAAAATACAAATAACTAATACAAAAACTATGAAATAACTAAATATAATGAAAGAAATTAGAAGAAAATGTAGGATATTCATCATATTTGATCAGTATGGACGACAATAATATCACCCCTTTCTGGCACACATTATTATAACTATTACATGGCAGGGGTCAGGCAGGTAGTTAGAAAATTTATATTAAGTAATTCGATGGTTTATGGGAACCATTCCGCCTTTATGATCTGCCCTCTCCTAAAATTTAATAGTCCTAATTATGTGTGTGGGGAGATAAACATATACAGTTCCTGGTTGCGAAGCATTCTTTATCTCAACTTTAGTTTTCAGGAATCAAACGATCGTAATCTGATATTTTTATTTTTTAAATTAATATTTTGTTTTCATACAGCTGTTTAGATCTATCCGACGTATAAGCGTCGCTATAGACGTTTTCACTTCAAAACAATATTACAAAAAGATTTCGAAACTTGAACCAGTTACAAAGTACGGTTTATAAGACTAACCTTAATTTCTGCAATGTAACACGTCTTGTTGCGCCTTCAAAATATGCAAGTACAACAGTGTAGACAGAGGTGTTTTAAAAATTAAAAAAAAAGCAATTGAAGGCGTAGAGTTACAATAGTTTATAATCGAAGTTTGTTGTGTTATAATGTCAGGTAGACATAGTCTATAAAGATCTATTCTACTTTATTTTCTTTATTGAAAAGCATACAACAGTTCTTCTTATTTATGGAGCTTAGTATGACAAGACAGCCTCCCGAAAAGCGTTAATTTGTTAAAATATAATACCAGCACAAAACCCCTACTTTCGATATTTCTCAGCAAACGCGTTCCGGACAGTAAACGAAAAGTGCATATAATAAAACCTAAATTAGCATGACATTTATCTTAAAAACTGCGAATAATTAACAGTCTCAGCTAAACTACAAAATGAAAGTTGTGAACTTTTAGTGGCAAATTTTCGTATTTTTTAATGAAGTTTACTACAGTTCTAATGATCTTTGTTAAATTGAGTTATTACATTGAATACAATAATGTTTGCATTTTTATTTACAATATATTCATTTTCACACTTTTTTTCAATTCCTTCTATTAGTTTACACCCTCTAATATATTATAACCTAAATTATATCTATTTAACCTTTTTAAAATATAACTTTATCTTTACGTGATATCTGATTACCTTACCTTCTATGGTCACACCTTCAGGTTTCTAAATAATTAACAATCATGTAAATTTTGACATCACTTGAATTTATTCCAGACATTAATTATTACACATTATACCAAATTACCTTAATACTATATAGTGACAAGATTGATTGCTTATATAATATTACAATTACTAAAAAGGTGGACTCTTGAGGCCTTAGGTTTTTTATACGTTTAATAATTACAGTGCTATTTGCTCTTTCTCTCGGATCGTTAATATAGATATTTTATAAATTAGAAAGGGGTGAAAAAAACTAGATTAATATTTTATACCAATGAATTTAAAATGGTTCTGAATTTATTAAGTTTATAAAGCTCTGTCGGCTAATTTTAATGTAAGAAGAAAGTACTTATTGTTTGTTAACTTCCCGGAATCTTGACCGTTGATAGCTGCTTCGCTGCACTTTTCACATAACTAACTTACTTTCCTAATTCTTTACTAAATCATTTACGTCGCACTTTTAAATTATACACATAAAAAAACTTACAATTCCCTTAATTCTATTAAACAAAATTTACCACTTTTTACATTGTTTCCACTTGGCCCCCCCAATACGTTTGCCCTCTTCTGAAGTTCCTCCCGGACTCCTCTTCCAATAACTTACTTTTCAATCCTCCCCCATAAGTATAAGCATAATCACTCCCCCCTTATGTATTTTAGTTAAATCTGGTGATTCCTACACCTTTTACAATTAACTTTCTCTAACGGTGCAATGTTATGATCTTAGGTATTTTGGTCACTCGAAAACTCCCATCTTAAAATACTTGGACCCTTCTTTTGTTAAAGGTTCCCACAGCCCCTTTATGACTGCACTTGAAATAGAACAATGGTTGAGTACTTTGTCAGTATTTTAGTAACTATTCTTTTCGCTCTTCGCTTGATATTTCTACAGACAATGATTCTTTTTGGATACCACTAATTTTATTCTCTAGCCTCATACGTTTATGTTATAGTATTTTTTTAATGAATTTTACTACAGCGGCTTCTAATGATCTTCATTGAATTGAATTATTACATTGAATGCAATATTGTGTTGTGCATTTTTATTTACATTATATTCATTTTCATAGTTTTTTTCAATTCCTTTTATTAGTTCACACCCGCTAATATATGTAGTTCAAATTTTCAATCGTTATTACTCGCAGGGGAGGGGGTTGCGTACTAGCCGCACCTACTGAGAGGGGTTTGGCGTCTCTCGCGGTACTCCAGCCAAACATACAAACTACTAACAACACTTACTTCGCTGTTATACACTTTGTTACACTTTCTACAAACACCACATTCACAACACAATCTTCACATATTAACACTCACATCTTCTCTGTCGGGATTTTTGACTGGTCAGAACCGTTGCGCGTTGGGAGTGCTGAAAAGTCTAGAGCTTGACAAACTCTGTTCCGGGATGCTGAATTGAGCTTTCTTTGCCGAAGACGTAAGCTCGGTGTATGGTCTTCCAGTCACTTCGGCCCTTGGTCATGGAGTGTCCGTGGTGCATAGGTGTCGGAGCCTGTGCACAGTATTACAAGTACTCGTCCGATGTCCATCCAATCGGTAATAGCCCATCTTTAAATTTGGTTCAACCTGCATCTACCTGACGCGATTTGCTTCCTTTAACAACCTCTTCCATGGGAGGCCTTGGTAAATGAGGCAAATCGTTAAGAGAGACGTTCAGTTTGACGCAGAAGAACTTACCAACGTGTAATAAGCCTTTTGCGTCTAACGTCGTAATAAGCAAAGACGAAAAGAAAGTTAAACAAGCGACATCGGCAGCAACAGTAACTGGTGTCAAAAAAACACTATCAAAGGAGGAAATGGTAAAACCACCCCTCCTAAATCTAAAACCTCTTCAGACTCCATCTCCGAGCTGGTGGATATGTAGTCTGGGGATGCTAAGCCTGCGACGTCTATGAACGTCCCAGCCAAGAAAAGAGAGTACCAATGGGTGTCAAGTAAATCATTCACTAAGCTAATAATTGTCTTTACCTAGCAAGTCAGTGGTACAGTGAAACGTAAACGGCGTTAGAATTCTCATAGAAGATCTATATATACTCTTGTGAGATTTCTATCCAATCTACGTCTGTCTACAAGAGACACATCTCCACGAATCGCAAAACTTTCATATAAGGGATTATTTAGTTTTCCGAATCGAATTCGTTACAAAAGATCGAACAAGGGATGGCGTATCCCTTGACTGTATGGATGCGGTATCTCTAAACGTAGTCCCTTTACTTCAAACAACTGACCCATATAAGTTCACTCTGTGTTGTGTCTACTTGCCACCATACGACACAATCCGACACAGAGACTTGGTGGATTTAATAAACCAGTTACTAATTCCGTTCTTATTTGTAGGGGAATTTAATTCTTGTCATTTGTCTTAGGGATCAACGAGTTACAACTCTCGAGGACAACTTGTGGAGAGTATAAGAACGGAACTGGATTTATATCTGCTGAATGATGGTTCTCCCATTCATTTAGCAGCATCTACTGGTGGATGGACAGCTTTTGACTTATCAATATGCAGCCCTCTTTTGGTTACTAGATGCACATGGTCAGTACTCAATGATTTGTATGGAAGCGACCATGTGCCTATAAAGATCACCTTATTTCACCCCTCTTCTCCTCCTTGGTGCGTTCGAAAACGCCATTGGATCTTACTGAAAGCCAACTGGGACTCCTTTTCAGACTATTTTGTATCGCTGGATATTGATTATCTGATACCCATTGATGAAATTGTTAACATTTTTACAACATTCATTTTGAATGCTGCAATAAAGACCACTCCTAAAACATCTATATATCTACGCCGCCAGCCTGTGCTATGGTGGAACGATAAATGCGCAAAAATCCTTCATTTACGACGAAGAGCTCTAAGAAAATCTAATCGACACCCAACTAGTGAAAACCTTGAAGAATACAAGGAATTCCGTACTAAAGCATGGAGGGTCTTCAGGCTGAGTAAAAGAATTCTTGGACACAATACATTAGCACTATAAGACGAACAACACCATCCTCCACAATTTGGAGGAAATTAAGATCCGTATGTGGTGTTTCTATTCCGCTGCCAGTCATTGGGCTGAAGAATCCGGATGAAAGACTGATCACAAACTTTTCTGATACAGCTAATTTACTGGGAATGTCAATTTCAAAATTTTCGTCTACTTCAGCCTATAAAAGAACATTCCAATTACACAAACTCAAGGAAGAAGCAATATCTTTTACTGTTTGGTTGTCTGGAGATTCTCCATTAAACACTCCTTTCACTATAGAAGAAATGGAGGCTGCTCTTGCGTCAACTAAGGATTCTGCACCAGGTCCTGATTCCATGCTGAAACATCTACCATCATCGGCGAAACTTGTCCTCCTTCGAATATACAATCGTTTATTCGAGGAGCGGTCTTTCCCCGATGCATGGTTATAAGCGAATGTAATTCCTCTTTTAAAGCCAGGTAAAGGCAAAACCAATCCCAGTAGTTTTAGGTCTATATCTCTAACAAGCGTCTTGTGCCAGCTACTGGATAAGATGGTCAACCGCCGTCTTGTTAAGTACTTAGAAACTAATGAGCTTATTTGCAACGAACAGTTTGGCTTCAGGCAAGGACAATCATATGTTGATCATTTGGTTTTGTTAGAAATGGCTATTCAAGATGCCTTAATCTTGCGTCAAACACTCGTTGCTGTTTTCTTTGACCTTGAGAAGGCATATGATATGGCTTGGAAAAGAATGGTTTTGAACACCTTAAAATCATGGGGTATACAAGGAAACATTCTGGCTTTCATCGTTAATTTTTTGTCGAATAGGTCTTTCCGTGTACGTCTCAGAGACACTCTGTCGAACAGTTATCTACAGGAAAATGGGGTTCTGCAGGGTAGCGTGCTAAGCGTCACGGTATTTGAAATTGCAATTAACAGTATCACTGCTAATATAGGTCTCTAGTTCACTGTTTTTTTTTTTTTTTTTTTTTTTTTTTTTTTTTTTTTTTTTTTTTTTTTTTTTTTTTTGTAGACGATTTTTGTGTTTATGTGCCTGCTCGAAGTATGGCAACTGCGGAAAGATCCTTGCAATTAGTAATTCACAGATTACAGGAATATCTAAAACTACAGGTTTTAAATGTTATCTTTAAAGACCCAATGTGTAGCATTTAGGCGTCGTAGGCAACACCAGGAGCCGATCCTTTATCTTGATGGGATTCAACTTCAAACCACGGACAGTGTTCGATTTTTGGGTGTTTTATTTTGGTAAAACACTTTCATGGATCCCACATGTGCGTGATTTGAAGATGAGATGCAACAAGAAATTGGATTTGCTTAGAGTCCTTAGTGGTACGAATTGGGGAGCAGACAGAACTAGTATATTACGATTTTCTCGCGCGGTAGTTAGATCGCACATGGATTATGGTTGTCAAGCATATTCGTCCACACGACCTACAGTTCAGAAAATTCTCGATACAGTCCACCACTCTGGACTTAGACCTGCTACCGGTGTGTTTACAACTAGACCAGTCCCTAGTCCTCTTGTCGACGCTGGGGAACCTGCCCTTTCAAGACGACGTCAGATGTTACAAATATCTTACATCTCTGGTCTTCGAAGCAGACCTAAACATTCTGCATTCAAAATGGTGTTTAATAACACTCACCAACATTATTATGATGCATGTCAACGTTTCCGCCGCTCCATTCGGCATACGAACGTTACGAATAATGGAAAACCTTGAGTTGCAACTTCCTACTATGTTCGAAAGATCAATGTGCTATCCTCCTCTATGGATAATGAAAACGCCACTCTTCGATTTCTCATTGTCTAGTTACATAAAACACAATATTCCTGATGTGGTTTACAATCAGGAATTTTTTTCAATTTACAACTCCCACCAACGGAGTGAAATGTTTTATACCGATGGATCTAAACTGGACAAAGGCGTAGGGTGTGAATTTTATGCCTCGGGTGTACCTACATGTACGGATTGCAATCAGCCTGCAGTGTTTTCAAGGCAGAACTATCTGCCATTTTCAAAGCGTTAACTGTCATTCAATCTCATCTTCCCACTGTCTTTTGTTTTCTGATTCTAAAAGTGCTCTTTGGGCTCTTCAGGATGTTTTCTCTGTTAACCCTTTAGTTGGGGACATTTTGTGTGCTGTACACAGGCTTTCAAGTGGGGGATGTAAGGGTAACATTCTGTTGGATTCCTGGACTGTGTGTTTTGTGAAACACTTATTGCTCGTTGCTTGGAATTACGAATTGCATACCGTGGTTCCCAATAAGGCAAGGGAAATTAAAGATACAGTCTTCTACTCGTTCAAAACCTAGGGAGGAAGTGGTTGTTACACGCCTTCGCGTTGGCCACTATTTTGCAACTCATCGATATTTTGATGCGACGTGAAGATCCACCAATATGTCAGTACTGCTGTGGTATCTCCACTATAAAACATATTTTGATGGATTGTGTTGGTTTAACCAATATTCGTGCCCTTTTTAATGTGGAAGGCAGTTTAAAGGTGGTGTTAAGGGACGATGCCTCGGCCGTTGCCCTTGTCATCGCTCTCTTGCACCACTTAAATATTTTTTTAAAATTAAATATTTGAAAATATAATACTCTGTTTTTATATTTATACATATATTTCTTTGTGTTTGTGTTTTGTGTATAGATGTTTATTTATTTAATTTTATAATATTTTATTCTCTTCTTATAGTGTTATAAATATTTATCAATTATATACATATATATATATTTTTCTTTGTATTTGTTTTTTCGTATAGATATTTATTCATTTAATATTACTACATTTAATTCTCTTGTTATAGTGTTATTAATATTTATCTATTGTTATATTTGGTAATTATTGTTACGTTTTATTCGTTGTTATTTGTATTCTGTTATATTGTTCACCATTGTTATCTTCTTATTTATTATTAAGTTTTCCTTTTAAATTATATTGTTGGTTGTGTTAATATATTTCTTTATTATTAATTTTAGTTTATTTTTTAAATTAAAATCAGTTTTTAGGCCGTTAATGGTTTTGGCTATGATAACCAACAGGTTGTTCGTCAGACCAAAAAAAATCAATCGTTAATAAAATACATTCATCCACTTAAGCTCAAATAGATTTTTTTTAAACTTGCATAGGATGACACTTGATGTTAAGACAGTTTTTTTCAATTAATTCAGTTAATTAAGTTTAATGAATTAAACTTTAGTTTTATGTAGGAGAAAAACTTTTCACAAAAAGTGAAAACTATGTAATGTTGTTACTTCGTCCCATTTGGCTTTGAATAAGTGACAACATAGGATTTCGTAAAACAGCTGATTTTATGTAATAGGTTATGTGATTGAACAGCTGTTTTAAAGCATAGTTTATGCTACTTTATTTATGTTAATTCTAATTATTTAATGAAAAGTAATGAAAATAAATTTTTGAATACCTAAATAGGAATTGTCTTTCAAAAATTTATGTTCATATTACTTGTTATTACTTGGGTGTCGTAATCATCTTCATTTCTCTGATTAAAACACAAGTAATTATTGCACAAGGTATTAACTTGCTGACGCGTTTCGAAATCAGCCTTACTGACTTAAACCCTAACATGCTACTCTTCAAGGCTTTGACAACGAAACGAAGCTTTCGAAACGTGTCAGCAACTCAGTTTATAGTTTTCAATCAGTTCTTCAAATAATCAGTTATGTTTTTATTGGTTTAAGAATTATTGGTACCGTTTCCTGCAATGATGATTAATTATTTTTGGTACGAAAACGATGGTTTCACAATAGGCAATTAATGATGTACGTTGATAATGCACTATTATTTGTGTACAGTTTTAGATTTTGTCTTTATTTTTGTATGATTAGTAATAAATATTATGTGTGTAGCGTATTTACATTAATTTCATTCTTAGTTTATAAAAGATCTAAATGAAATTATTTGTGTTTAAGGTTCGATTTGCTAATGGGACACACCTCATGAAATGACCATCCTCATTTAGGTAAAAAGTAAGTGCTATTCCATCAATATATAGTAAACTATGTAAGCAGAAGATAGGAACAAATAATAATAATTTTGTATTTGATTCTCTCAAAAGTCTCTTTGCATTTAAACAAAATGATAAAACTGTCAGTAACTGAGTCAAGGATATTTATTTTAACAATGCCACGTTTCGGTAACTAGTCATTGACCTTAAAACGGTCAGAAACCGAGTAAAAAGTATTTATTTTAACTATGCAACGTTTCGGCAACTAGTCGTTGCCCTTAAAACGGTCAGTAACCGAATCAAAGATATACATTTTAACAATCCAATGTTTCGACAACTAGTCGTTGCCCTTAAAACGCTCAGTAACCGAGTCAAAGATATTTATTTTAACAATGCCACGTTTCGGTAACTAGTCATTGACTTTAAAACGGTCAGAAACCGAGTCAAAGATTTTTATTTTAACAATGCAACGTTTCGGCAACTAGTCGTTGCCCTTAAAACGGTCAGTAACTGAGTCAAAGGTATTTGTTTTAATAATGGAACATTTCGGCAACTAGTGGTTGCCCTTAAAACGGTCAGTAACCGAGTCAAAAATATTTAATTCAACTATGCAACGTTTCATAAACTAATCGTTGCCCTTATCAAACCTGAAAACAATATTACATTATTTTTAATAACACTTACAAAATACTGGTACACTTACAACAATAATTTAAAACTTTAAAAACTCAATAAAAATTTTATAAAACATTTAATGCAATAACCCAAAGAAGGGATGGTCATAAAACCATTAAAAAAAAGAAGTTGAATGTAGAAACAATTACCAAGAGCAATAATATTTATGTATAAAACACACATATTAGAATAATAATGAAAATAATAAAAACAAATTGATTATTCTCTTTGTATTTCTTGTTCTATATTTATGTGATAATATATTATAGTATATTTCATTATAATGCGTAACTTTATATATTTCAATATAATATATTGATTTCCGTTTAGTTATATGTTATTGTTTTTATCGTCGTATTTTAAATGGGAGAGATTAAATAAACATCGATGTTCAGAAAGAATAATATGGTGAATGTATTTGCTAAAGGAAGTTCTCGGCCAAGCCAGCGGCGTCTGATTTAGAATATCAAACGTTTATATATGATTCACGAAGAAACGAACATTCACGAACATTCTCGGCGATATGATTTTAGCTAAAACTACCAAGTCCAAACATCATGGAAAATATTCGCCCAGGATTTCTGCTCAGCACATTCATAAGGCTTCGCAAGCTAACCAAGAAGCCAAAAATAATGATTATTTAGGTTTTTTTAAGACACGTCACGAAACAATTTTTAAAAACAAAGGGTAAAATGAAAGCAAATAGGCGGGAATACAACTGTGTCTTGTTTACCGTATAGTAACTTCGTAGAAGGGGCAATAAAGGCGTAATTGTTTTAAATAAAACTCGTAGAAAATATATTTTTAACAGTTTAATGGGAATTATAGCTACAAAACAAAAGTAAGATGCAAAAAATAATAGAACAACAAAATATCTGAAGCTTGGCAGGGATATGTGCAGGTTTTCATTCAAAATGAATAATTCTTATAATGCCCAAGATTAAAAAATGCTTCAAATATAAAAAAAGCAAAAATAATTTTAAAATATATATATTTCGATTCATTACGTTCTACGCCATCTTTCGATTGCCAGTTTCCACTCCCTTCTGTTCATCCATACGTTTTCAGGGAGTTCCCTTTCTTGTATTTCTTTATCTCCTTCATCATTCCCCATACGTAGGCGTCAGGTGGTGTAAGATCTGGGGAGTAGGCTGGGTAAGGAAAGTTTGTTTTAAGGGAGATGAGGCGGTTGCAAAAGGTTTCTTGAAAGAAAGCAAAGTTGTCTAAGGCAGTGTGGCTGGTTGCGAAATCTTGTTGGAACCATTGTGAACGAAAAGGCAGGTTCCGGACATTACAAAATCTCCTAAGGTCTCCTATAAAACGACCAACATAGGTCATTGTACTACAGCTGATTCAGTTTCAGTACTGTTTATTTTGGCGCATACTGCATGTTCCACTAAGAATAAAAATACAATGAGAGTAATTTGTACGTCTTGCTACATATAATAAGTGGGCCTTGGTGAGAGAAGTGATTATGCCAATTGAACGTATTTAATAGAATTTTTATTATAATATATTTAATAATAAATAAATGTAATTTATGAAAATCATTGGTTCCATTTATTTTATAAAACACGTATAAAAGTTTAAAATTTTATAAACAGAATATATTTAAAATAAGTTATAAAAAAGAGGCAGTCGCAACTAGAGAAGTTTTCATCTAAAATATTGGAATAAAATTATTAACTCATAATCATTATGATAAATTAATTAAATTAACAAAATCACCTGAAGTCTTTCGACTGTGACACTTGCTGCAGCAGTCTTCCGTGGTTTTCATTTGTCCAGACAGTAGTTGGGCGACCTGAAAAGCCCTTCCGCTGTATCGAAACACCGCCCGATCTAAGAGATTTTTCAACAACACTAATAATTACAGCATTACTAGGTGGGTTTTTGTGGGATTATGCCTGAAAACGCAATGCAGTTACAAACTTGGCCCACCCTCACGTCCAATTCCAAAGCGAAAATAATGCTCTACGATAAAGGTTTTCTTTCCAGTAATTAGCACCATGTTTAAAACTAACCTCAAATGAAATACGTCAACACAAATACGCGGCAACAATCAGAAGTCGGCACAGCTGATCGAGAAGGCAACTACAGCTGATTCAGTTTCAGTATTGTTTATTTTGGCGCATGCGTTTTCTATTCATACGTTATCGGTAAGTAGGTATCTACTATAGATGTGTTATTGGTCTAAGCATCATTTATTAAGTTACTAACATTAATTTGAATTGTTTTCAGATAGTAGTATATATTTAAACCGTAAAATACTCCTAATGATTTAAATAACTTTATGCCTGAACAACTGGTCTGATGAAGGCGATATAAAGGCAATATAGCATAGTCAACTCGTGGCTAGATTTTTCAAAACAAAACTACTTATTTAAGACATTTTTTGCTTTTAAAATTTGTTTTTTATTTTTATTAGCTTTTGATTCCTACTAAATAGAAATAACTGATGGTTTGTTTTCTATCAATCAAAGTTTACCCCTGATAAAAACAGCCGATAACGAAAAACTAAGTGACAACAATTACTGATCAATAAAACAAGATAATATAAACTTCTGAAAAAACAATCTGTTATAAAGCATTAGGGTTTACTTCTTGGAAAATAAAAGATCTTTGTTAAAACTTTTCTGTAGATAGAAGACGAGCCACTTCCACATCAAAGGGCACGTTATACCTGAGTTTGTTGTGTACGTGATAAGAACCTAAGGAAGGCCAACTCTTGCTTTCTTTACAAGGAAGTGAATAACGAAATAAAGGAGGACTTGTTAGTTTCCTAAGTACTAGAAATAGTCCTTTATTGCTATGTTACCCATATTTTTTTTGTTTTTTTGTTATTATGAAAACAGTTAGGATATGCATGTGCTATTAAGTTATGTGTATTGGTTTATTTAAAGCATAGTTAGATATATAGATATACAATATATATATATATATATATATATATATATATATATATATATATATATATATATATAATTTTATTTTATTTAGGTATAAAGATATAAACTAAAAACTCAACTTCCGTTTAGGGATAGTCGATCCAGTGACTTTAACGAATCGGTGATTTTAGTGACAGCGACAGGTTTGGATCAGTGACTTTTACCGATTTCTTTAGTACCGGTGACAAGGAATACTGAGACTGCTCTGTATGTGTCAATAACAGGCAGGAATACCACACTGGGGAAATGATTCCAATCGTCGGTTTTTTCATTTTTGGAAGGCTCATTTTATTTAAAAATAAACTACGAAATAAGAACAAACTACCGAGTGCGAAGTAGCGTCTTCTGTACACAACACTGTCACTATCTTGACACCTGACACAAATCGACCACCCGCGCACGAAGTAAATGAGTAGAACTAGTGACGGCGACAAATCAGCCAATGACAGCCGTTTTTAAAATATTAGTAACTTTTTAATCGCGACAGCGAAATTTTGCCCAATCACAACAGGGAGAACCGCCCTGTTTTCCCCTTCAGTCAACGGCACTGCACGATTAATCGACGCCGTGAGCCGAGCGGTGTGAGCAGTCAGTGGCAGCGACAAATCAACCAATGACAGCCGTTTCATTGAGTGAATGCGACTGTTTGCCTAATCAAAACAGAGGCAACTTCCGATCGTTGCATTGTCACTGGAACTGAAATTTTACACATTTTGTCACTGGTACCATCAGCGACAAACGAATATCAGTGTCAAGTCACCGTAACAGAAAATCTCGACCATCCCTACTTCCGTCAAGAGACTTTCGTACTCATAACTGGGATTTAAGCAACGATTTATTCAATATATCTTGAATTGTTTTTAAAAAAAGTAGAAGCACTGAAAATTTCATAATTTTAGCAGTAAAACCGTTTCTAATCAAAACTAAAAGTATTTGGTTGATTTTAATAGAAACATTTGTTTTTACCTTCGGCTTAGATTCAGTCATAGCAGGGACGGACTTACAATTGTTTTCACGAGTTTAAAAGCAGATATACTTCACGTAAGTAACGCTGGCCACGCGATGCCATATCCCCCTCCTCGATATCAGTATGAGGGGATCCGCATGCCACCTCATTAGTTATACATAATTCTATTTATTGTCCCTTATGGTGCTTCTTGCAAAGTGTGTTACGGTTATCCATGTATTGATGCCCCTGATATATAATAGATATAGGCCCTAAATGGTGTACGTCATGTTCGATTTACCCGTGATCTCCACTTAACCCGTACCAGGGCGTTTCTGGTGTGAACAATCTTTCCTTTTCTATCTTGAGCGATAAAGGCCATACAACTGATTGGCTTTCAGTGCAAAAAATATTTTATAGGCACTGCTTGTCAATATTTTAATTTACGATTATTAATAAAGATTTATATATTAGTTGTAAAGAAGGGGAAGGTCAACCATAAATATAAGTCAATAAGCTGATTTAAAAACCGTTCACCTTTGACCGCAGACTTGTGTATCTCTTTTAATTTGGTAAAGTAAATGAACCGAGATGAGGCAATCATGTCATTTAAAAAATAGGTTTTGGGAGTTTATTGGATCGAGCAATCGATTTTGTCGGCGAAGTCTCGATGAAGGCGGTTTCACAGACGCAACGTTTCACTAGCATGAACGATAGGTAATGTCAGATTGCAAGATTTCCAGAATCTCTCACTTAATAATTATTTACCAGCGCCAGTACGATTTCAAAAGACGGGCTTGGTTGGTGAATTATTTCAAGCGGTATTTTTGTATATATGTTCCAAACAGAAGGAAGATGAGTATATTAGGAATTTCAATATATATATATATATATATATATATATATATATATATATATATATATATATATATATAATTGATTAAGTATTACAAGAAATACAGATCTAAAAGAAAGTCAAGGCCTGAAAGAGTAGCAAAAAAGAGAATAAGAAAAATTATGGATGACCCTCCCCACAATAACGGAGAAGATACAAAAATGTCACACTTAATATGGAACGGTCATTTACAGCAAACGAGTGAAACGAGTCGCACGGGGGAAGCGCAAACGAGGTCGCCAAAGAACAGTTAGATAGAAGAAATTAACAACGGGATGAAAGTGCGACCTGGAACAGGATCGGGACCTGGGAAGTGGATGGACAGAGAAAACTGAAGAAAGTGTGTCAGATGACAGAGAACGTTTTGAATATATAGTGTATATATATATATATATATATATATATATATATATATATATATATATATATATAAAGAACTAAGTCAAAATACAAATACAAGAATTATAATTGAATTTTGTAAATTCAATTAAAATTCTTGTATTTGTATTTTGACTTAGTTCTTTATTAATACACAAGAATACTAATTGCGATATATATATATATATATATATATATATATATATATATATATATATATATATATATATAAAATATGTTTTCTTGTTTAATAATTTAAAACAACATAGGTTATTCAAATACAAGAATATTTATTAATTTATATCAAACGCTTTTCGTTGGTAAACAGTACCAACATCATCAGGAATGAAAATTTTCATTCATGATGATGTTAGTACTGTTTACCAACGAAAAGCTTTGGATATAAATTAATAAATATTCTTGTATTTGAATAACCTATGTTGTTTTAATATATATATATATATATATATATATATTATAACATAAACTACGAGGCTTTAGAGTAAATTCAGTTAGTTGCTAAAATAAATATCTATAGGATTTAGCAAAGAAAGACACAAATAGTTTTGTTAAGTGCCGACAAAGCAGGTACCATCCATTATCCTTTTCCAGGAAAGCTATAGTCTGCGTGTGGCAACCATAGACAATAAAGAGGGTCCAAAGTGGTTAAGACGGGAAAATACAGCGGTCGATATAACCTGGGAAAATAACCGTGTACCGTTAGATGGAAACTGTGGAAACTTACAAAGAACACATTGGTAGTGGGAGAGATTAGGGATTTCAATAAAAACTAAATGATCGGGAGACGTGAGAAGTTAGGAAGGGAACTCCAGAAGAAGGCAGACGGATTGGTGAGGACAAGGATGGGAGTGTGGTAAAAAAAATAAATTGTTAAATTAAGTAAAAAGTTTTTTATAAGTAAATTTTTAAAAGTGCGACGTAGAAGTTTATTTTTAGAAATATAAAAGTAAGTTTTTTTGTGTGTCAAGTGTAAAGGCAGAAGGTAACAAAGACCAAACTTCCAGGGACTCTTCAGAACAATAAGTATGATTTGAATATAAGTGTAGCCAACAGACATCTATATTTTAGTTCAGAACAAATTTAATTTCATTACCATTTATAAAATTTAATCTAGTTTCGCCATTTCTAATTTAAGAAGCAAAGTTCCCGTATTAGCGACCCGAGAGCAACTACAAAATTTTAATACTGAATTTATTATCCTTGTTATGTTATTTTATTAGAATTCTAAAGCCTCAAAATCAACCTTTATAATTGTAATGTTAGTTAAGATATCAATTCTGTCACAGCAAAATATTTAATATAAATTTGGTATATTGTGTAAAGAATAAATGCAAGTGATGTTTAAAAATTATAATAGTGTTAATTCTTTATAAACCTGAAGGCGTGACATTGGATAGGTAAGGTAAATAAATAACATTAAAAATAAATTATAATTATAACAAAAGTTAAAAGTTAACATAAGTTAACTTTTGTTATAATTAATATATATATATATATATATATATATATATATATATATATTTAATATATATTAAATATGGTGATATGTTTTCTTGTAATATAGTTAATAAATTAAAAATATTTCAAAAACAAGAATACTTTTAATGAATATATTTATTCAAAGCTTTTCGCCGATAAAATAGTACCAGCATCTTCAGGAAAATAATTATCTAATAAAATACTTTTACAAAATTAAATCATATGTGCTACAAACGACCATATGTTTATAAGTATTGCTTTATGTAAATTTTTCTATAACATCAATGACTTTATAAATAGTTTGGTGCTTTGATCTCACTTGAATTTGTTCATCAATTAATTTGTCCTCAACTTTATGCTTATAAATTTCCAATGTTTCAAATATATTCATTTTTAATCCTTTATTTAATTATTTTATTAATTTCATATTTTCTATTACCGGAAACTCGTGTCCATTATTAATACAATGCGTAGCTAAATTTGATTTGTATATGTTTGGTTTGATATAAGCGTTTAAATGTTCTTTGTATCTTTCTTTTAATTTCTTTTTGTTTGTCCTACATATAATTTATTAGAAGTTTCACATTTTATATTATATACTCCATTTCTTTCGTGCATCTTATTTTGATTTTTGTTATTGTTTATTACATTTTAAATTTTATTATCTGTTTTACATGTAATTTGTAAATTGGTTTCTTTAAATAATCTTGTAATTTTATTTATTTCGTTACCAGTGAATGTAAAAGTTGTCCAAATATTTTCTCTCTTATTAGGTACAAAGTTATTTTCGAGTTTCTGTTTTCTTATTATATTATTTAATTTATCTATAGTTTTTTTTTATATCCATTTTCTATATCCATACATATATATATATATATATATATATATATATATATATATATATATATATATATATATATATATATTTGTGTGAGTATGTGTGTGTGTATATTCAAAACGCGCGCGTGTGTGTGGATGTATATCTTAAACATACTTACATATATATATATATATATATATATATATATATATATATATATTTGTGTGTGTGAGTATGTGTGTGTGTATATTCAAAACGCGCGCGCGCGTGTGTGTGTATGTATATCTTAAACATACATACATACATATATATATATATATATATATATATATATATATATATATATATATATATATATATTTGTGTGAGTATGTGTGTGTGTATATTCAAAACGCGCGCGTGTGTGTGTATGTATATCTTAAACATACATACATATATATATATATATGTTTGTGTGAGTATATGTGTGTGTATATTCAAAACGCGCGCGTGTGTGTGTATGTATATCTTAAACATATATATATATATATATATATATATATATATATATATATATTTGTGTGAGTATGTGTGTGTATATTCAAAACGCGCCCGTGTGAGTGTATGTATATCTTAAACATACTTACATATATATATATATATATTTGTGTGAGTATGTGTGTGTGTATATTCAAAACGCGCTATATATATATATTTGTGTGAGTATGTGTGTGTGTATATTCAAAACGCGCGCGTGTGTGTGTGTGTGTGTATGTATATCTTAAACATACATACATATATATATATATATATATATATATATATATATATATATATATATATATATTTGTGTGAGTATGTGTGTGTGTATATTCAAAACGCGCGCGTGTGTGTGTATGTATATCTTAAACATACATACACACATATATATATATATATATATATATATATATATATATATTTGTGTGAGTATGTGTGTGTGTGTATATTCAAAACGCGCGCGTGTGTGTGTATGTATATCTTAAACATACATACATATATAACATATATATATTTATATATTTGTGTGAGTATGTGTGTGTGTATATTTAAAACGCGCGTGTGTGTGTGTATGTATATCTTAAACATACATATATATATATATATTAGGGATGGTCCGATTCCGATTCTCGATTCCAGGAATCGTCGATTCTAGGTGGTATCGAGGAATCGTCGATACTCGATTTTTCATCATAAAAGTGTCGATTCCTATTCCTATTTTGTTAACTATTAAGATATGTGTGTGGAGTAATTTTTTTGAAAAATATTAATTACCAACTATATCTTATTTATGTATTGGTTGATTTGAATGAATTAAATTATTAAAGTAAACGAAAATATGATTATTTATGAAGCAACAGCAATCAAGATCGTAACCATTTCTGGTCGTTTTGAATCGCTCGTCTCTCTCTCTCTCACTAGAGCGGGT
>JBAIZL010000002.1:235926142-236018642 GCA_036971475.1 Prosapia bicincta | reverse complement strand
GTAGTTACCATTTGTTCTCCTGCGCTCTATGCGCCGTGGCATATGAGCTTTCTGTTGTAACACATTCACGTTCTGAGGGTCCTGTAACGTAAAACCCTAAATAGATTTAGTTTCCTCAGCACCGTATCTCCCCAGCGCCAAATCTCTCTAGCGCCGAGTCTCCCCAGTGCCACGTCTCCCTAGCACCGAGTCTCCTCAGAAACTGGCTAGATTCGGGGCTGGGGAGACTCGGCGCTAGGGAAACGCGGCGCTGGGGAGACTCAGAGCTGGGGAAACTCGGTGATACGGCGCTAGAGAAACGCGGCGCTAGGGAGATGCAGCGCTTGGGAAACTCGTCGCTAGAGAGACGCGGCGCTGGGGAGACTCGGCACTAGGGTGACTCAGGGCTGGGGAGACTTGGCGCTGGGGAGTCTCGGTGCTAGGGAGACTCGGCACTAGGGAGACGCAGCGCTGGGGAGACTCTGTGCTAGGGAGACTCGGCGCTAGGGAGACGCGGTGCTGCGGAAACGCGGCGCTGGGAATACTCGGGCTAAATAAACATTCACGTAAAGGAATAACACCTCCTTTGTCCAATCAGAAGTATATTAGTTTCTAACAAGTGGACTAAAAACGTTTCGCAGCTAAATTAAAGTGAAATATTCCGTAGGGAATAATGTCCTTGAGCATTACAAGTGCTAACTTTATTATAACACTGCATAGCAACGTGAAACCCAACACAAAGCACAGAAAACATTTTTGTAACAAGGTGAAACATCCCCGTAGATTTATCAAGTTGAAATATGAACCTAATAACATCATTAAAAAGTTACTTCGTTTAAATGACACTTGAAGCGAAAAATGCTCGCTTAAAGTTTTGATAATGAACTTTGGTAGTTGAACATACGTTCGCATAAAAACATAAAATGCAAAGGCATCGAATTAGTTATCTGAAAATGTGACGCGGAAAATTTTATTTTAGTTTCAGTCGAGTGGAATTTTATCCAGGAAGTTTTGTCACAGCAAAGTTAGCCTTCTGTAGTTTCTATTCCATGTTTGTTCCTGCTTAGGCTGGGTTTAAATTTTATCTGAGTAAATCTACTACTACTAATGATTTCAAGTGGCGAAAATAAACCATTATTGCTTATTTATTAATCAATAATATAAAACGATAACACTCATCCAAATAGAATCAGACTATAAAATAACATTGTTTTTTAATTCCATCTTATTATTTCACACTCTCCTTATTATATATATATATATATATATATATATATATATATATATATATATATATATATATGAGTGTGTGAGTTTGTGTGTGTTTTGTACAAATTTTTAATTACTTATAAAATACAATTTATTCATCCACTCAAGTTCTTTTTTCTTGTAGAGCAGAGGTTCACAAACTGTGCTTCGCGTAAAACTTTCAGTGGGTAGCGCAGAGTTTAGTAAAACTATAAATAGCGGCTTTATAAGGCTTAAATAGCGGCTATAAATAAAAATATTTTCTGCAGACTACACGACAATATTAATAGGCCTACACCTAGTGAAGGAGACGTTACGGTTAGAAATCAGAGTTTCTGGTCAGGTATCAATAGACAGCGCCTGCAAGTACTAACGATACAAGTGGAAACACAGACATGCATCTTTCAAAGTGAAACTAATCCACGTGAGCATAAACGCACAAGATCGATGCCACTGACGGCCGTTAAGGGCTTGAGGATCTTGTAGAACGATTCCCAAACCTGTTGGTACCACGCCCCTCTCTTCAGATAAAATCCTCCTAGCACATATGATTTAATTTTGTAAAAATATTTTATTAGATAATTATTTTCCTGAAGATGCTGGTACTATTTTATCGGCGAAAAGCTTTGAATAAATATATTCATTAAAAGTATTCTTGTTTTTGAAATATTTTTAATTTATTATATATATATATATATATATATATATATATATATATATATATATATATATGTATGTGTGTGTGTGTGTGTGTGTGTGTGTGTGTGTGTGTGTGTGTGTGTGTGTGTGTGTTTTGTGTGTGTGTGTGGTATATCTATACGTAAAACAATTTGTTTATACATAATTTCACATGGAAGATAATATAACATTTCAAGTTTTAATTTGCAAGTTAAATTTTAACTGACAAGAGAAAAATCTGTTAATGAGAAGCTTGAGCTTGCCTTTTTTTAACTAGCAAACCTATTTAAGGTTGTATTTTAGTAAAGGCACAATCCAACTCATTGGTAACATGTGTGCTCCTACAATATTAAATATATTTAATTTATCTTATTAGTTTCCAACAGGTTTCACGTACTGTTACATCATGTTCTACTTGATGTGGAACATGCGTTCGCAAACTGGGGGGCGTGAAGGCAAGTAAGGGGGGCTCGAAACCATTCGGAAAATAATGAGATAATTTCTAGCTGAAATTTAAATACATAATTTAATAATATTTAAAACTAAATTTATACCTCGGATTTTTTACGTAACTAATTTTATTGCTTATGATGCTTAGAAAATTTAAATGAAATTTATGCATTTATAAAAGAAATATAAGTAAAGATTGTGCTAATGTTGTAAAGTAATAGTTAAATCATCATGACAGCTTGAAAGCAGTAGAAATATTTTCAGCTCTTATTGCAATAATAATAAAATATAGGAACAAACTTGAGGTTTCTAATGACTTATGTTGTGCCTTTCCTAGAAAAATAAGCTTAAATAGGCATGCTATTGAAAAAAAGCAAGCTTATCCATCTCACTACCAGATTTTTCTCTTATCAGTTACAATTTACCCTGCAAATTAAAATCTATAAAGAATATATCATGTTTCTTGCTTTTACATATGCCATAGTATTTATTCACAGTGTAAAGTCGAGGAGGCGTGGGAGGCTTTCATTTCAAGGGGATGGGGGTACCTAAATGTTTAGGAATCCCTGATGTAGAAGATAGCCAACTGACAAAACCTCTTTACTGATCTGTCGGCGTATTTTTCTGACATTTTTATTATTATTTATTAATTATTATTTATTTATTATTTATTTTATTATTCTATTGAATATTCCTTATGATGTTAGTACTGTTAGCCAACGAAAAGCTTTAAATTGTAAATTCAATTATAATTCTTGTATTTGTATTTTGACTTATGTTCTTTATATATATATAGATATATTTAAATTCCTAACATAATCTTCACTTCTGCTAGGAATATTTATATTCATTTCGGTATATTTTCTGCCCTTTCTAAAATAAAATATTCTTCTTTTACACGCGTTTCGGATTAACTCTATTTTCAAAAACTTTAAGGAGACTCCTATTTATCTAGCGTACTGTTTTTGTAAGTTTTAGAAAATAAAGTTATTCTGAAACGTGAAAAAAGATTATTTTAACGTTAGAATAGCCAGGAAAATATACTGAAATGTGTGTGTGTGTGTGTTTAATTTAGTAACAGTGTTTTCTTGTATTCACTTACACTTTAGTGTACCTAAACAAGAATCATACTTGGTATATTTTGCTGGTCGACTTTCGAGAGGTTATCAATTTGCCAATAATTAATAAGCTATCGAACCTCGACTCAGAAATATACCAAATAAAAAGTGTAGGTTTAAGTCATATATTAATGATGAATATTTAATATCCGGCGTACATCCATTTTACAGTCCATAAAATCGCAGTACCGACGTTTTTCTCTAGAATCTCACTTAGCATTGATGAGGTGAACCCAACAACAGCTGAATATATATATATATATATATATATATATATATATAATAAATATGGTGATATGTTTTCTTGTAATATAGTTAAAAATATTTCAAAAACAAGAATACTTTTAATGAATATATTTGTTCAAAGCTTTTCGCCGATAAAATAGTACCAGCATCTTCAGGAAAATAATTATCTAATAAAATGATATCTTTATTAGATTTTATTAGATAATTATTTTCCTGAAGATGCTGGTACTATTTTATCGGCGAAAGCTTTGAATAAATATATTCATTAAAAGTATTCTTGTTTTTGAAATATTTTATAATTTATTAAATATATATATATATATATATATATATATATATATATATATATATAAATATATATATATGTGTGTGTGTGTGTGTGTTCGTGTGTGTGTGTGTGTGTGTTTGTGTGTGTGTGCTTGTGTGTGTGTGTGTGTCTGTCTGTCTATGTGTATATAATAGAGAACTGTTACTACTATTTGGTTATAAAGATAACTTAGATAGCTGATGCATTTGGTAGATAACAAAAGGTTTCAAACTAAGAAACGTTAAAACTTTATTTATGATATGCTATTTATTGGTATATTGTTTTTTTACATACAATTTACATTTGGTACAATTAAACATTAATGATAAACCAAAAATATATATTTATATTTGAGAATAATTAGTTTAAAATAACAAAACTAATTTTTGAGATATGTATAAACACTTTGAACTAGTATATACAATGTGAACCATAGGATAATGCACACGTCCTTAATACTAGTTGAGTAGTGCCAGACTTGAAGCTAATCAGTCATTTTTAATACTTAAAATGTGTGCAATGATGAAATACTGTTTATCAATCTAATATAAAACTAACAATTAACTTACAGATCAAATAATATTATTAAAAATAATTACAATAGTCATATAGTATAGCTTACACTAAGTGTTTTGACATGATGTGGTTTGGGCTGCAAAAAATATATTATAGTTTCTGTCTGTGTTACAACTATTAACTCCCATAATCAAGTTAAAAACTATCTACAATCGACTTTATCTTCTACCCAAATGTTACAACACTACTATCGGTCCACTCTCCCTATATACATTTATGTATCTTCTTCAAGTTTTCAATTGTTAATAAAATACTTTTTATTCATCCAATCAAGTTCAAGGACATAATTTTTAAACCTGCAGAGGATGATAAGATGTTAACACACGTTTTTCGAATATTAATAAATTAATTAAATATAATGAATTAATTTTATACAACTATTCTTTGAGCTTAGCTTGTAAGGTTATGTTAAAACAAATGAAAGACATACACAAAACTCACAAATTAATCATTTATTAACTCATACGCGTTTCAATGAGAAAGTCATCATCATCATCAGTGAGTGTCTACTACACACTTTAACTTACAACAGTAGATTAATTTGTGAAATTTGTGTACGTCTTTTATTTGTTTTAAGTTAATTTTAGTTTTATATGGGAGAAAAAATTTTCGCTAACGGGGCAAGGTATGCAAACCCTATAGCTGTAATCCCATTTGGCTTAAAATAAGTGATAACATATGATTTCATAAAACAGCTGATTATATGTTAGGTTATGTGGTAGGGCAGATGTTTTGACTCACATGTTCCTTTATTTATACTAATTGTAATTATTTAATAAAAAGTAACTAGTCTTTTTTTTAAATTCAAGTAGGAATTGACTTCAAACATTTTTTTTATTACTTCTTTTGGTACTTAGAAGAAAATTTCGAGATAACAAATGTAAGTAGTAAACACGTCTGGTTAAGCTCTGGGTAGTAATGAACCAAATGGGCAACTTCTATTTTTTTCACACGTTATTCGAACATACGCTCTATATTATACAGTTGCAAAATTATTTAAAGCAGCGCAAAATGTAATTACCGGTAAAAAAGTGACATTAAATTTGGTTGCAAACAAAATAACCTGACCTAAACCTAATTCTACAACAAACAATTCCTTACGTAGCTTTAACGTCTTACACATTACTGTATACCTGTTAATAGACGTAAAATTTTTCAAATTCTCTTGGAAATTTTAGCTCTATTTATGTTTCAACATAAACACTGCATGACATGACTTGTTTTTTTCGTTTAGGACGTATTAACTGAATTCGGCTTTGGAAATGGGATAGTAGGCCTATTAAAATATCAGTGTTCTGTCTGATAGCTTGGGTAAACATGATTGTTAACCATTTCCCGTTCTGTAGTTACTATAGCTTGATGCATTATTATAACCAAATCCAACCTAATTGGTTACTTTTATATTATGTGCGTGTATATTGTTGTAATATAAGAAACGTGTTGCAGATTGGTCGTGTTGCAATATTGAAGTTATATTTCAAGTTTTGCAAATTTTAAGCAGTGCTTGAAAGCACAATTTGGGAACTGTGTTGGGCAACTATGTGTAATGGAAACAAATCGGAGTTGACCGCCATTTGGTCAAGTATTATACATCTGTGTTTTACAATGTTTAAATAATTGTTACACTTGTACGAGTGTACAGGTGGTCAAACGTAAGCTGACGACCTCGAAGGGCGAGTACAGTGCGTGAAGTTTAACGGTGTCCCTCGTTCTGCGCTAGCATTTGACTACTAGCCTAACTGAAAACATTGTACAATACATATATCGTCTCTTTCGTAATCGCGAAATCACTATAAAAAGCAATGTTTTTGAACAGGGCTAGCTTTTTGTTTTCTATCGATCGATCGCGCGCCAGCTTAAGAGTGAACAGCTATTACAACACAAATCGATAGAGAAATCTCACTACATGAGAAATTGTTAAAAGAATACATAGGACTGTAACGTCAAACAAAATATATCGTTTTTTTAAAATTTCAAACGATTTCTGTTCTGTGTAATTTTGTAAATTACGAATGTTTTGGCTAAACCAAAATAAAATTAAAGTTGCTGCTTAATTTTAATGGTTCATTTGAGGGAGGGTTCTTTTTTTGTAGTTTTTGGATTAAAGAAGTTTCTTGATGTAATCATCTTGAATTCACTGATTAAACTATAATTAAATACTACTTAACTAAGTGAATACGTAATGGCTTATTTGCTGACGCGTTTCGAAACAATCGTTCCTTTTACGAAGCAAAACCTCTACTGGCGGCGGCCCGCAAGGTGCAAATGTTGGCGGCATGGAGTTTATGACTGTAGAAGGGGTGGGTCAAGTTGGTTATGTGCTATGTAATGGAAAATATTGTTGGGTTCAAATGTGTGCGGTCATTTAATATGTTTTCTTTATCTGTTGCGTAGTGTTAGTATATTTCGTATTTTTCTAAACATGTTAGTTTTTTACTTTGTTTTAATATGTGGAGAATGTTTAAATTAGTATGTATGTCCAAGTGTGTGAGTTGCGTGTTTTCAGGTGTCTTACGTAGCTGGATTTTCGGTTTGTGTGGTTTCTTTGGGCGATGTGTTCTTCGAAGCATTTATAAAATGACCTACCGCTTTGGCCGATATAATAGCTGGGACAATCGTTACGTGTTAATTTGTAAATACCAGATAGTTTATATTTGTCAGTTTGTTTTTGAAAGGGTTGTATGTGCTGTCTTAAAGTGTTTGTTGTTTTGAAAGATATTTGGTAATGAAGTTTTTTCAATGTGGAAGCTATTCTGTGTGTTTTTGTTGTGGTAAGTGATGCAATATATATTTGTTTTTGTGTGGTTTGTAAGCGTAGCCGTTTGGTGATGTTAATGTTTAATTTTAATGTGTATGTTGTCTGTGAGTGTAAATAGGGAGCCGTTTTGTTGAGCGATGTACAGAGTTCTTTGTCATAGTATTTCTGTATAAGCATATTGATTAGGTGGTGTAATATATGATTAAATGCAGCGTGTTTTTGTTGTGTGGGGTGATGCATGTGATGTGTGATCCATGGAAGTATCGATGGTTGTTGGTTTTCTGTATATTTTGAAATTGTGTTTGGTGATGGTAAGGTCTAGGAAGTTTATTTTATTGTTTTCTTCTAATTCGAGGCTAAATGTGAGGTTTTGGTGTGGGCTATAGTATTAATGTAATTGTGTAGTTGTTTGATTTGCCGTTGTATAATATTAAAATGTCGTCTACATATCTATGGTAATAAATTATTTTTTGTGTATGACTGTTGTTCTGTAGAATGTATTGTTGTCCAATGTGATGTAGGAATATATCTACTAAGCATATATGCAAATAAAATGTTTGATATATTTTACTGTTACTAAAAACCTGTGATGTAACTGTTCCTAGTAAACAAAATATACTTATCACAGGTAATGTATTTATTTCCGGTAATGTATTCCCTTTTATTATAATTCTCACTCTTAATAATAAAAAATTACTAATATACATTTTAGTGCTATTAATAATCTACGAAAATATAAAAAGGTTCTTTAAACGCAAATACAAAATAACTTGATTTTGTAAATGTTTTTTAGTAAACTGACGGAGACAATCAGTTTGGATTAGTATGTGTTATTTCACTAAAATATAAAGTGCATTACAGGATTTTGAATATACATTATATTAATTGATAAAAGCAATATACTATTGTGAAACACCATTGTGTATTTCAATTCCCACTATTAGTTCACACTATATATATATATATATATATATATATATATATATATATATATATATATATATATAAAGAACTAAGTCAAAATACAAATACAAGAATTATAATTGAATTTACAATTCAAAGCTTTTCGTTGGCTAACAGTACCAACATCATCAGGAATATTAAACAATTAAAATTAACATATGTGCCAATTAGATCAAATAAATAGCTATGCCAAATCAATTACAATGTTGTTAAAATTTTTTATTTTGCTGCCCTAACATTACAAATACTGAATATATTATCAAATTTAGATTTTACTTATATTTGTTCATTTATCAACTCATTAATATTCCTGATGATGTTGGTACTGTTAGCCAACGAAAAGCTTTGAATTGTAAATTCAATTATAATTCTTGTATTTGTATTTTGACTTAGTTCTTTATTAATACACAAGAATACATATTGCGATATTTATATATATATATATATATATATATATATATATATATATATATATATATATATATTTATTTATTTATATATTTTGTTAAAATTTTCATTTTTTAATAAAATAGTTTTTATTTTTCAAGTTCAAATAAATGTTTTTAAACTTATAGTGAATGACATTTTATGTTAATACAGTTTATTTCAATATTAATTAATTAATTATATTTAAATAAAAAATATTATTAATTAATTTCACTTTCTATTTTGCCACTTGATATTGTAATTATGTCGTATGTATATACGTATTTACAATAAAAGTCATTATTTAATTAAAAATAATTAGCATATATTTTTTTCTTTGTTGACCTAAGTAGGAATTGACTTAATTTTTTTATATTGCTTGCTTTAATTCAGAGATATACTGTATCTAATGTGTTGATTATAACATTATATAGTTGAGGATTTTAATTGAGTATCAAAGTTAGTGAATTATTTTTCCCCTTTTCACGCCTGTAAAATAATTACTTTGCAATTAGTTACATCTTTAAAATATTGTACATATAAGATTTTATAATAGAATAAAACATAAACATTTATAAACTTATAATAATAAGTATGCGCGTTGTGCGTGCGTTCGCGCGCACTCGTGTATGTGTGTGTGTGTGTGTGTGTGCAATAATAATGATAGGTAAAACAAAACACTTGTAGACAAGGGAATTAAACATTTACTTCAAGACGATCAGCTGTTTCTTTTGTTCACTCTAGATATTTCACTTTCAGACAACTACTGTATTTATTATTAATATGTAATATTCACTAAAAATAACTTCTAAAAATAATCGACTTAAATTTAAAAAATTATTTATAAATGAATAACGAACTACTGGAAACAAAATTGTTTCAGAAATTTTTTAGCGATCACGATCACACTAACAACTTCACGAGTGGCCGTCACTAGTAATAGTCATAGTAAGGGAGAAAGAGAAACTGAGAATCCCAATCTCAGTTTAGTTAGACAAGATCCTGCTACTTTATCTGGCTACATAACAGATCGAACTGTGATTTTCGAATAACAGTGACTAAATCACAGGTTTGAAAATCACTTTCCATCATTAGTTTTAACCCTGATCACAGTCAACCCTTGAACACAAACTTAAGAAATAGTTGTTTATATAATATTGTTTAATGTGAATACAAACACATTCCTTATAAAATAACTAACTAAACTATAAAACTTAATGCAAAGCTTTACAAAGCCTTTATGGATACAAAATTTATTTATACAACGCATATACAAAAAATACAAACGCATACTAACACACTCTTAGAAACAAAAATAAATAATACACAGAAATAATTACTAAAATAAATTAATTAAAAAAAATTTACTAAAATTTATAAATCTACTTGGTACTTACAAGTGAAATTGACAAAAGTTTTTTAATAATTGTCTTTTATCACATCAAGCAGGGTTCATGTTACCTTAATTTTACTATAGGAACTATTCATGTTGCAACACATCAAACCTATACCATAACCTAATGCTGGAATAAATACACAATAAACTACTACATATGCAAAATTCAACTAAATAAATCATTAAATTAGCGTTTTTAGCTACAATTTTATGCTACGAAAATTAACACGTAATTTAGGCCTATTCACTCACATAAACGCTTTTACATTTTACACGCTTGAATATGGTAACTTTTCTATGTAATGGAATTTATACTGTTAATTTTAAGAGAAACATTTAACAAATTCGCATTGCACTAATTTTCATACCTTAAATTGCGTGCATTGTGTATGATATTATAAAAAAAATATACTGTGAAAGCATTTAGTAATAAGTGTAACATAGAATAAATAAATGAATACTCCATAAATAGTTTATACAGGAATGTCATGTAGATACTGAGATGTATCTGTGATCGGAAGTCATTGCTTTGACGAATATGTGGACTTATATTTTGTGATGTGAAAATATTACAGATTCTAAGTTTTCAACAAGAGTTAAAAGGAATTTGAAACACGTTTTTACGTGTCTAAACCTATCTGACAAACTAAATTTAATAGATTTATGTTTATAAATATTAGGAATTTTCGATATTGAAACATTTTGACAAAATTTTACTGAATTCAATTTAGTAGAATTATATATAAATATTTAAAAAATTAATAAAATATTTATAAATATTTATAATACTAAATAGCAGGTTATATTTATAAATAATTGTACTATAAATATTTATAAACATTGTTATCAATATCGTAAATTTGGCAAAATGTTACTCCCCTAAATTTAGTAGATTTCTATTTATAGAATCTACTATAGAATAAATTTATAGATATTTATTAAGAATATCAATATCGTAAATTTGGCAAAATGTTAGTCGCCTATATTTAGTAGATTTCTATTTATATATATATTAAGAATATCGATATCGTAAATTTGGCAAAATGTTAGTCGCCTAAATTTAGTAGATTTTTATATATATATTAAGAATATCGATATCGTAAATTTGGCAAAATGTTACTCGCCTAAATTTAGTAGATTTCTATATATATATTAAGAATATCGATATCGTAAATTTGGCAAAATGTTAGTCGCCTATATTTAGTAGATTTATATTTATAAATATTAAGAATATCGATATCGTAAATTTGGCAAAATGTTAGTTGCCTATATTTAGTAGATTTATATTTATAAATATTAAGAATATCAATATCGTAAATTTGGCAAAATGTTAGTCGCCTATATTTAGTAGATTTATATTTATAAATATTAAGAATATCGATATCGTAAATTTGGCAAAATGTTAGTTGCCTATATTTAGTAGATTTATATTTATAAATATTAAGAATATCGATATCGTAAATTTGGCAAAATGTTAGTCGCCTATATTTAGTAGATTTATATTTATAAATATTAAGAATATCGATATCGTAAATTTGGCAAAATGTTAGTCGCCTATATTTAGTAGATTTATATTTATAAATATTAAGAATATCGATATAGTAAATTTGGCAAAATGTTAGTCGCCTATATTTAGTAGATTTATATTTATAAATATTAAGAATATCGATATCGTAAATTTGGCAAAATGTTAGTCGCCTATATTTAGTAGATTTATATTTATAAATATTAAGAATATAGATATCGTAAATTTGGCAAAATGTTAGTCGCCTACATTTAATAGATTTATATTTATAAATATTAAGAATTTTCGATATTGAAACATTTTGTCCAAAATTTACTGATCTCAAGGCTTGAAAGCACACAAATGAAAATTAAATAACATGATGCTTCATAAACATTTCACATTGCACACTAAAAAAATCAACTAACTTATTAAATTATCACAATAAAATCCCATTTTTTGCACGAAACGAGTTTATCTTTAATAAACTAAAATCAACATCGGTTGAAAACAAATTATTTTAGCTGCCCCATTAGAAGCACGGTCTCAATGGTGTGCGTGATGGTTTAGTACTATTACTACTACGGTTTAAGTGCACAGCCTTCTTTATAGTTTAGTTGAAGTAAAATGACGTGCGGGCACTAGAATCATGTTCGTAGCGGGGAACCACAGAGTGTAAACGTCGCCGTGGTATTTGCAGTGTGGCGAGTCCTTTCAAGGAACAAGTGTACTTCAAATTTGGCAACGTATCAATAAAACCATCACATTCATGGAAAACGACAGAGCAAACAATTAAATGTCTCACACTTAGCTTGAATTGAGATTATAAGAAACAGTTCATGTCCATAACATAATAGCCAATGTAGAGAGCGCTAGCAATAGCATAATAGGGGTGTGAGATTCTGGACTAGATGAAGCGTCGTCTGCGCATTGCTCCGAGTTTGGCGAAAACCTGTTGCAGTGTTCCTGTAAAATAGGATCAGTTATAAGATTATAATTCTATGTAAATAGGTAACAACAAATAACACAGAATAATGGAGCTTTTCTCCACCACGAAGCTATCATCAACATTAACTATAACAATAAAAATCCCATACCATAATTAAACTAAATGAACGGATGTATTCCGGATATTAACTATTCATCATATTTTTTCCAACTGTGATGAATTAGGTATCATATATATATATATATATATATATATATATATATATATAATACGTTTTCTTGTTTAATAATTTAAAACAACATAGATTATTCAAATACAAGAATATTTATTAATTTATATTCAAATATAAATTAATAAAAATATTGAATATAAATTATTAATATTCTTGTATTTGAATAACCTATGTTGTTTTAATATATATATATATATATATATATATATATATATATATATATATATATATATATATATATATATATATATATATATATATATATATATATATATATATATAGTTATTATCTGAAGTAAATCCGTTCATTCTCCAGTGCATAAAATCGCAGTCCCGACGTTTCGCTAGAACCTCATCCAGCATTGACGAGGTGAACCCAACAACAGTTGAAGAGCGAAAAGGTATACGCATCAGCAAATATATATATACATATATATATATATATATATATATATATATATATATATATATATATATATATAAATATACACTTAGAATTTGTATTGTTATACTCATTGAAGACGATAGAAAAATATGTGAAAGAGAAAATATATTGATTATTATTTAAATACAGTATGCGCCAAAATAACCAGTACTTGAAACAGCTGTAAGATTCTATTTTACTTACAAAGTTTTACAAACACGTACAACTAAATTTAAGCTAAATCGGTTAGACTCGGGTAAAAACATGTTCTATATGACCTCCGTTCAATTAGAGACAACCCTCGTAGCCTTCTTGAAGGTTTTGGATTATTTTATTGGTTTGTTTCATGCTCGTCATTCACGTGGTTATTTTTTCCTGTGGTCGATGGTGGTTGGTGGGTCATCACGGAAAATCTTCTTCGTCATTCTGCAGACATAGGCGTCAGGTGGTGTAAGTCCGAGGGAGTGGGGTGGGTAAGGAAAGTTTGTTCTAAGGGAGATGAAGCGGTTGCCAAAAGTTTCTTGAAGGAAAGCAATGTTGTCTAAAGCAGTGTGGCTGGTTGCGTCATTTTGCTGGAACCATTGTGAAGGGAAAGGCAAGTTTCGAGCACAACAAAACCGCTTCCTTCCCTTAGTATAGTGAACCCTTAGCTAGTGGTTAGTATATATATATATAATAAATTAAAAATATTTCAAAAACAAGAATACTTTTAATGAATATATTTGTTCAAAGCTTTTCGCCGATAAAATAGTACCAGCATCTTCAGGAAAATAATTATCTCTACAGATAATTATTTTCCTGAAGATGCTGGTACTATTTTATCGGCGAAAAGCTTTGAATAAATATATTCATTAAAAGTATTCTTGTTTTTGAAATATTTTTAATTTATTAACTATATTACAAGAAAACATATCACCATATTTAATATTTTATATATATATATATATATAACCAATAAAACCCTATTTCGATCATTCTGCTACAGCTGATTCAGTTTAGCAATGTTTATTTTGGCGCATACGGTATTGCCTTTACTCTCAAATTAGGCTCAAATAATTGTATAAATGCCTAAAGGATGTAAAAAGTATTTTAAAGCTTTATATATGAAAATACACAAATAAAATACAAAAACATATACACGTTGTTACTCCCCTTATGGCATTACGCCATAGAAATAATTAGTTAACTTTGTACCGAAGGTATGATTTTAATGACTACTGCTGTTTATAGTTCATAATTTATAAAAAGAGACCATTAATTTTTCAAAAACATATTTTAATTCTGCATTAAATTTCCAAAACTATTTCATATTGAAATTGTCAACAAACGTTTAACCTTATTTCTATATCCTACACTCATAAGTCTTGATAATAAAAAATACGGTTGACATATGAGCTAATAACACATATTTTCAAAATAATATGCGACGTTTTGGCACATAGTTGGCCATCTTCATGTACAATACATACAGTATTATTGGCCTGATGAAGATGGAAACTAGCTGTTAACATTGCCGTTATTTTGAAAAGTGTTATCGACCTATATTCAATAGTTTTTTTAATAATAATATATAGTTTGTATTTTTAACTTCGGAAACTTATTTCGACCATAATGTTTTTACACAAACCGGAAAGCTTCATGAAACCCAAGATTCACACACAAGATACGTCTATTTATAAGTATATCTCATAAAACAGCACAAATCACAACAAACACATAGACTTTATAATTCACTCATACTGGTTTCGGCAGCACAACTTATCTTTCTCAGTATATATTATGACCTTAAACAGATACAACTGTGTAGTATCAATCTGTGCGACGAATAGAAGTGTTGTTAGTAGCTCCACGTATAAATATAACCACAATAATGAAGCCAATGTGTGAAAAGAAAATGTCGGTAAACTGAGAATCGACACAGATCCAGAGATTTAATATTAGTCAAGTTTATATCCAGGCCAAGTCGAGTTTATATTAATAGGGTCAGGACTATTTGATTAAATTGAATATATTTTAAATTAAGGTCAATTAAATTTTCAAGTTAAGTGTTTGCAAATGTGAAAGTTACTACATTGAAAATTTAGATGATAAAAAACATGGAACGATACTTAATATATTAGTCTTGTTTTTAATCACTTAAACAATAGTTTATGACTATCCGAACTTTAAATTTTGTAAATTTGTTAAAACTTACTGAGAGAGAACGTTTTCGGTGGCTATGTGGCGATCTACATCAGTGTCTTCTGCTTAGAGATGTCGGGTCAAGCGGTGACGGTTTTAAAGGCAGGTTTTCGATAGTATCAAAGAGTATGTGCGAGTTGTATTGTGTTTGTTCGTTTAATATTTTTGTGCTTTGTGTTTTGTGTGTCTGTAAATTTCATATTGTTCTAGTTTGTTAAGATGTGGTCCTTTTTTTAGTTGAAGTGTAGGATTTTTAGGTTATGGTAAATACACACACATTTACCATAACCTAGAAATCCTACACATCAACAAAAAAGGACCACATCTCAACACACTGGAACAATATGAAATTTACAGACACACAAAACACAAAGCACAAAAATATTAAACGAACAAACACAATACAAATCACACATACTCTTTGATACTATCGAAAACCTGCCTTTAAAACCGTCACCGCTTGACCCGACATCTCCAAGCAGAAGACACTGATGAGGATCGGCATATAGCGATCGAAAACGTTCTGTCTCAGTAAGTTTTAACAAATTTATAAAATTTAAAGTTCGGATAGTCATAAACTATTGTTTAAGTGAATAATAAGATTCACCGAACGTAACGGACTACAAAATTCAAGAATTAGTCTTGTTTTTTTTTTAAATTAAAGAGAAAATATTTCACTTCTAGTTTTATTTCTCTTTACGAGAATATGAGAAATAAAACATCAGTAAAATTATATTTAATTTCATTATAAAACCAAAGTTTTGAATTCTAAAATTAAAAACAAATATTTCTAGACTAGTACAATTCGCAAATGTTCTTGGAATTTGAAGTTGACGATACATTGATAGCTTGAAGCTACGTCTATGGTAGGACATACTATAAAATGGCTGTAGCTTTTGGCACTACACTGGGGCATTGTTGTGAGTAAACACAGTTGTTCAAAAGGTAACAAACAAGCAGGCTACGTCGCCTCGGGCTGAAGGATTTATTAAAAATAGATGTAACTGTGTAAAATGTGTGTTAGTCGTAATGTGCGTTGTTTCACACAGACCCCGCTAGGAGCGCCAAACTGCTCTGTCTGTGTTCTCATTTTAAATTACCGATTTCTCTATCTTTGAAGAAAATAAATACGTTTCAAAGGTAAGTTTAGGAGACAAATATTCTCAACGCAACTCTCGGGAATAACATCAATACTTGGACAAACTCCACTTTTGACTTTTACATTTAAAATATTAAAAATAAATATTTGCACTTGTTTAAAGTTTGTTTATTCATGACGAAAATAAAACTTTTAGAAGATGTACTTCCTAATACGTCAAAAGCAAGCAATTCAAAGATAAATTAAACAAGATAAATAGAAAGTATAAACAAGCATACTTATTTACCTGCATTAAAGATCGCGACATTCTGTCCAGGAAACTTTTTGTAAACACTGCAGTCTCTTCGCCACAAGTGTCTTTAACAATAGCATGGGAGCATTCAAGATACTCTTGAAAAGAACTGTAAGAAAAGAAATTAAACTGAATGTATTATCTTTACATTGTTCATACATTGTTGTAAAAAAACATTGTTCATACATTTGTTATATATTGGCAAATACACAATAGTGTTATCATTGCTGTAATAATTACACAAAGCAATTGGTTTGACAGTTGGTAATTCAATGATAAATTTAGGAAACTGTCAAGCCACGAAGCCTAGAGGTGATACATTCAATTTTGTTAACTTACTAAGTAATTCTGATCTAAAGAAACCAGGACAATGTAATGGAGGGGAACGAACCGGGGGGGGGGGGAGTGTAACTCCCGTGGGATATTGTGTACATTTTTATCGTTAGATATCATATTTTATGCAATTTTGGCACTTGAAATTACACAATTGTTTGGTTTCACAATCGAGTTTTTTTTTTCTTTACTGAACTAAGTAGGAATTGACATGAAATTTTTTTATATATTACGTGTTAATCATAAAATAGAAATTGTTAGTAAATTTAGACGTAGAATTGTCATCACAAAAATTTGTTTATGCTATAGGAACCTGTATATAACTTGTAGGAACTCGTTATAGAAACTTGTGTACATAATAGTATGTTTGTCGTTGGACTTGTACTATGATTTCGCGTCATTGTTATATCTTACTATTTCACTATTTTCTGTTAGATAAAGTTAATACAGACTTTACAATAAAGATTTCTTACCAGCACAACGTCTTTACATGTTTCTCATTGTCACTCGAAGGTTGCTTGGAATTGTTCACTACATCCATAGACTGGATCTTCTGTTGGTAATCCCGAGCGCATTCTTCATAGTCAGCCTTAACTTCACGCATGCAAGGCGAGTGCTTCAAAAATTCTGTAAAATAACGTTGCCATTAGTAACTTACTCCAAACTAATCGGCAAAACTCTCCCCCCATCTCCCTCGGTCTTACACGCACGCACGCACACATACGCACACACACACACACACACACACACACACACACACACACACACACACTCACACACAAAAACACACACACACACAAACATAAACACACACACACACACACACACACACTCGCACCCAAACACACACACACAAACAAACACACACACACACACACACACACACACACACACACACACACACACACACACACACACACACACACACACACACACATAAACACACACACACACTCATACCCAAACACACACACACAAACACACACACACACAAACACACACACACACACACACACACACACACACACTCACACCCAAACACACACACACACACACACACAAACACTCACGCCCAAACACACACACACACACTCACACACACACACAGACACACACACACACACACACACAAACACACATACACACACACACACACACACACACATACACACACACATAAACACACACACACACCCAAACACACACATACACACACACACCCAAACACACACACACACACACACACACACACAAATACATAAACACACACACACACACACACACTCACATCCAACACACACACAAACACACACACACACACACACAAACACACACACACACACACACACACACACACACACACACTCACACCCAAACACACACACACACACACACACACACACACACTCACACCGAAACTCACACACACACACACACACACACACACACACACACACACACACACACACACACACACACACACACACACACGTAGACACACACACACACACACACACACACACACACACACACACACACACACACACACACACACACACACACACACACACACACACACACATAAACACATACACACACACACACACACACACACCCAAACACACACATACACACACACCCAAACACACACACACACACAAACACATAAACACACACACACTCACATCCAAACACACACACAAACACACACACACACACACACAAACACACACACACACACACACACACACACACACACACACACACACATACACACACACACACACACACACACACCCAAACACACACACACACACACACGAACACACACACTCACACAGTTCATGTTATTATTTTAAACATGTACACACAAAAAAGTTATTATTTTAAACATGCTCGTTTAAAAATAATTTTCTTGAAATAATGCACCGGTCTACATATGAAGCTCAGACATATACTTTGTTTTTTTAAGCTGGAAGAGAGGTAGGAGCTGCGGCCTTAGTTGCATCATTGGTTGCCACTCAGGATTTGTTAAAGTATTTCTATTCGTACATTTCTATCTATAAGATTGCAACAATGATGCAGTTGCCTGAGCACGGTACCTACAACAATGCACCGAGCCTACATAGATTCCAGTGCGTATGAGACTTGTATTCAGGAAACAGTGTTCAAGGCAAACCACACCCCCAGAGCACTTATTGTTGTGTTGCAGTGCTTAGGCATAAAACGGCCAAGGACGCCTGCAATATGTTTACCAGAATGAAGTGTAATTAAACGGGATAGAATGACGCGCATTTGTCCCAGTTGTTTTCCACTGCACGATTTGATTAGAAACATTTGGAACGGTTTTAACAAATAATAGGTCTAATCTATTACAATATCTATGTAAGGAGTGATTTCGATTAAGAAACAATCGATGTTTGCATGATAAAACGTAGGTCTGCTTAAGGTATCTTATTTTGTGCGCTACACATTCATATTCAATACTCATCCATTCTAAAACTCTTGCTGTGAATTCCCTCTGAATCCAAACGAGTGTTTTTATTTTCAAATATCTAAAAAAATTTTTTTTCCTAATTCTGTTATTATTACGTTAAATTTTATGTTCACGCGTGAAAAGAAAACGGAAAAGTCTAAAATAAAATTCGAGCTGTTGTGTATTTTTAGGAAGTGAGGTAAACGTTTATAAACACTGTAAAGATCAAATAAAATTGTTGGAGGAATAAAAGTAAACAGAAAAATAATCTAATAATGTTACAAAGTTACATAACGTTAATTCGTTGACCAGGTCATTATCACCAGAATGTATAGCTAAAATGAAAGTACAAATCAATAACGTTTAATTCAAACAACAATGTCTTGTAATTTTGTATTGGTTTGCGTACTAATTATTTAAATGCGATAGTTTTGTTTTGTTGTTAGTTTCAAAGATATTCATCGAATTTTCTATAATGGTCATTTAAAACTATTGAAGTGTAATTTAAAACAAAAAAGTTGAGATAGTTATAGAATCAAACAGCAAAGGTAGGTGGGATAAAGTTAGTTATAATGTTACGATCGTCCAATAATTAGCAAACAATTTTTAGTACTGTCGGATTACACCCACTCAAACGTTTACATTTTAAAATAAATAAATGACTATATATTATAACACATATATTATTTAACGTATTATATGTTATATATATATATATATATACGCACACACACACACACACACACACACACACACACACACACACACACACACACACACACACACACACACACACACACACACACACGGTGATATGTTTTCTTGTAATATAATAAATGAATAAAAATAATTCAAATACAACAATAATTTTAATTTTTATATTTTTCAAAGGCTTTCGCCAACTTATATAGCCTATTAAAATCTTCATGGAAAACAATTAAAAAAATAAACAGATAAATTAAAAACTAATTTACATGAAACATTAGACATTTATAATCATAAATTTGAAGACAAATTATTAATGAATGAACTCAAGTGAAATAAAAACACCGAACTATTTATAAGATGTAATAGCAACATTTATATACAAGTATCAACACCGATAAATATATGGTTGTATTGTAGTTCATATGATTTAATGTTTGTAAAATGATATTTCCGAAGATGCTAATACATTAATTGGCGAAAAGCTCTGAAAAATATATACATCAAAATAATTATTTTATTTGGAATATTTCATGCACAGACACACACACACACACACACACACACACACACAAACACACACACACACACACACACACACACACACACACACACACACACACACACACACACACACACACACACACACACACACACACACACACACACACACACACACACACACACACACACACACACACACACACACACACACACACACACACACACACACACACATATATATATATATATATATATATATATATATATATATACATATATATATATATATATACATATATATATATATATATATATATATATATATATATATACATATATATATATATACATATATATATATATATATATATATATATATATATATATGTATATATATATATATATATATATATATATATATATATATATATATATATATATGTATAAAACACGTTTTCTTGTTTACTAATTTAAAACAACATAGGTTAATCAAATACAAGAATATTTATTAATTTATATTCAAAGCTTTTCGTTGGTAAACAGTACCAACATCATCAGGAATGAAAATTACAATAATGTAAGCTATAGGCCTAAAACATATGTTAAATTAGAAATAGAATTGTTGCTAAATTTATACAAATTGCCAAATTTATTTTGTTGCTGTAACATTATAGACATTGAATGCAGTATCAAATTTAGAATGTATTTGTATTTGTTCTTTTATTAATTTGTTATTATTATTGTGTTTATATATTTCGAATGCTTAATTCCGAATCCTTTATATTCATTCTTAATCCCTTATTAATTTCTTTTATAAGTTTCATATTTTCAATATTTGGAAATTGGTGCTTATTATTAACACAATGATTTGCGAAATTTGATTTATATATTTCTGGATTAATATAGGCATTTAAATGTTCTTTATATCTTTCTTTAATTTTTTCTTGGTTTGACCTATATAAGCTTTATTACAATTTTAGCATTCTAATTTATAAACACCACCTTTTTCATGCATATTAATTGTTTTATTATTGTTATTTATTATGTTTATTATTTTGTTATTAGTTTTGTATGCAATTTTGATATTTGTATGTTTAAATAATTTGGTGATTTTTTTTATTTCATGGCCTATAAATAAAAATGAAGTCCATATTGTATTATTATTACTATTGCAAATTAAATTATTATTTTGTTTATTAAAAATATTATAATTAAGTTTGTCAACAGTTTTCTTTTTATAACCGTTTTCTAAAGCAATTTGGTAAATTATGTTTTTTCTCTTATTTTATTTTCTTCGTTCATGGGTATTTTATGCATTCTATATAATAAGTTATATAAAGCAGCCATTTTTTGATTATATGGATGATTAGAATTATTTGGTATAATTTGGTTTGTTAAAGTTGGTTTACGGTATATCATATATTCAAATTTTTCATTTTTTCTTATTATTGTTAAATCTAGAAAATTTATTTTGTTATTTGTTTCAAATTTCGCAAATCATTTAAATAATAAGCGTATTAATAATAAGCACCAATTTCCAAATATAGAAAATATAAAACTTATAAAAGAAATTAATAAGGGACTTAGAATGAATATATATGAAGTATTCGAAATATATAAACACAATAATAATAACAAATTAATAAAAGAACAAATACAAATACATTCTAAATTTGATACTATATTCAATGTCTATAATGTTACAGCAACAAAATAAATTTGGCAATTTGTATAAATTTAGCAACAATTCTATTTCTAATTTAACATATGTTTTAGGCCTATAGCTTACATTATTGTAATTTTCATTCCTGATGATGTTGATACTGTTTGCCAACGAAAGGCTTTGAATATAAATTAATAAATATTCTTGTATTTGAATAACCTATGTTGTTTTTAATATATATATATATATATATATATATATATATATATATATATATATATATATATACATACATATATATATATATATATATATATATATATATATATATATATATATATATATATGATGTCGCGCTATCATTGTTTATTGGTTAATACCGAGTAGTGTGTAGTGGGATTTTGAGTGAACTCTTTTAATATTTATCTATGGGAATATTTCTCACTATCTAAGCTCTTAATACAACTTAATACAGTACAATATTCAGTCAAATATATTTGAAAGGATATCCTATGTATTGCTGTATATAATGAAAAACACATATTATATTCAAGTAGGAAGTTTCCTCTCACAAATACCGCTTGTGGGGAGGTAATTCCGTTGCTAGAAACGCCACGTCTAAATGGCCATATCAGATAAAGACTTTCGAAATACAAAAATACGCGTAATGTCTTGTTTCTGGATCTTGAGGTTGTGTTTATATTTGTTGGTCAACAACATTTCACCAAAATACACGCAGTAGCTTCGGTGGATCAAGGCCAAAGGGGGCGTGACTTGGAATGAACTACAATTTTTTACCTCAGATAATGTCAGAAGGCGCAGTTTTAAATAGACGTAGATATACGAGTTAATATTTGCAGGAACAATGCTATTATTTAGTCAAACCACGGCCATATAGACCGGTATTCGTGTGCTGAGTGTTGACAAAAGGGAAATTAACGCTTATGCAATCTCATCGCTGCTTATACAGGCAGTGGACTGGATATGAAATGTATTTAGCAAAACGTAAAACGCAAGTATTCGAAGTGCGACTGCTTTTCCGCTGTGAAAACAATCGATTCTTGTCTGGTTTGACTGATTATGTGTTTTGTGCGTTTACCGAGACGTTCTCAATGCTTTCTGAGCGAAGAAATACGTTTTACCTCATGTGGAAAGTTATAATAGGCTCTTGACATTATTATAAAAGAGAACTGCAAACTGCTAAGGCCCGCGTAACTTCCAACTACTGAGCTTCGAGAGCTTTGAAAAAGTTTAAAAAGGAAAGAAAGTCTTACAACATCTGTTGTTTCTCAAGTGGGCAACTCTCCTCCCCAGACAACCGGATTTGTGACAGCTTTCTTAAACGTAAATAAGTTCGTTGTAAGGAAAAGGGTAAATATGTTTGGATGAGTGCCTTGTTTTTGTAAAATTTTCTGTCAGTAACTCTAGGACGTTTATTAAGCTATTTAATCGTAATTGTGAATCGGGCTACTATAGACTTTCCAGTGTTTTAAGACAAATAGTAAATTTACAATTGCTGCAATAATATACAATGGTAAAACTTACTTTAGAAAGTAACATTAATAATGCATGTAACAATTAAAATTAATTTAATTCTTTTTCAGTGTGTATGTGTGGACACAAACCTGCTCGCGCGCGAACACACACACACACACACACACACACACACACACACAAACACACATATCACAAACAAACACACACACACACACACACACACACACACACACACACACACACACACACACACACACACACACACACACACACACATACACACACACACACACACACACACACACACACACACACACACACAAACACACCACAAACACACCACACACACACACACACACACACACACACACACCACCACACACACACACACACACACACACACACACACACACACACACACACACACACACACACACACACACACACACACACACACACACACACACACACACACACACACATACACACCACACACACACACCACACACACACACACACACACACACACACACACACACACACACACACACACACACACACACACACACACACACACACACACACACACACACACACACACACCACAAACAAACACACACACCACAAACAAATACGAGTTCTGATAAATTCTAATACAGTACTATAACTAAGAATGTACAAAAAACCTTTACAGAGCCTTACATGGACATTTATTAAAATCCCAACTCATTTCCATTGCATTCCGTAATGATATGGACGTTTCATGGAAGCCCGACTTATTTCCTTTGTATACAGTAATGATATGAACATATCTTGGAAGCCTGGTTCATTTCCATTGCATACCGTATGACTATAATTGGCATTTTTTGGAAATAGACTTGAATGTAACGGATCCTCGAATTATCGGGACTCGTAGTTTCGAGGCTCTACTGTGTGTACACACACACACACACACACACACACACACACACATATATATATATATATATATATATATATATATATATATATATATAGTGAATCATATTTGACTGCCATTCCTAGCATTTTCACATTACTCGTATAGGAATGGCAGATAATTATGATACTCAAAATAAGAATATAAATCCTAGCAGAACAGTGTGAAATTATCAAAAGTATATGTTTATATATATAAACGTATTAGTAATGGTTTTTAACAGCGTTAATATGTCAGCTAACTCTGAGACAAGCTCGTGATCGCTTGTTTAAATTTCTAAGTTTGTACAAAAGAAACCAAAACTTCTGGTTTATTGAAGAGTAAACCTATCGAAAACTACTCCAGGCTGAACAGCAGTCTCTCGTTTATTTAAGGTTGTCCATCATTCATTGGAACAACTTTATAAAACTAAATTACAAACTGTGTCCGTTAAAGTCATTGTATTGAAAAAATACAAACATGTAATCCAAATATGAAAAGAAACATTTATTTGTAGAATTAATAGTAAAATAAACGATCGAAGCTGTACTGGTTCTGTGTTTGTTTAATATGCAAACTGTAATGTATTTACTCCTTGTAACCTACAGTTTAGTTTCAAGCGCTCCAATGTCGCAACTTATGATCATTTCCGTATTACCGTGCCAATAATGGTAGCGATGTGAAGATAATGGGTATTTATAAGTTTAACTGGCTCCTACATATTTAGTACTTCTATCTTAATTTATGCTTTGGTTTTATTGTTTTTTAGTTTATTGTTTGTTCGTAATTTTATTATTTTTTCACTTGCAACGCATTCTGTATCATTGACGGCAAACTACCAACCAAAGCCTTCAAGAGACCCTCTTGAATATTCAGTGTTTAAATTTTTCAAACCGAAAGAAAATAGAAACAATAATATTACACATTTGTAGTTGTTTTTTTCAGACGAACATCTAGTAACACTGTTCCCACAGACATCGCGGTATTTCTTGTTTTCGTATTACAACTTTTGCCAATGACAGTAACAATTATTGTTGATTGACCTCAGCTACGAAAAATGCGAGGTGGTAAAGGCAGTGAAAATCCTGAGTTTTCCCCAGGAAAAAATATGAACTTATAATAGCAATGAGGAGTTGCAGATGTAAATTTGTAGTTGTGTCCCTCATGATGATGGCGTAAGTCACCGAAACACGTATGCAGTAAAGTATGTTGTGACAACTCATGGTTATTTGAGCATTCGAAATAAGTTTTGGATAATTGATAAACCGGTTAAATATTTTATTCAAAAATATATTGTGAGTTCGTTTGCAGTTATTTACTTATTTGTGACCTCAACTCACAAACCTGATCAATCATTACTAATAATTATAATAATAATATTAATAATAAATACTAATACTAAGAAATAAATAAGAATGTACTATAGTCTGTGGGTCGTAAATATAGTAGAGTCTCAATAATTCGAGGTAGAAGGGACCGAGACCTCCTCGCATTACCGAAAATTCAGATTACACGGAAGCACGTTCCTGTGCATTAGAAAAAATATTAGTTTTAATGAACACTAATACTATAGGTAATTAAAAATGCACTAAATAAATTTATAGAACTTTATATGAAGATTTTTCGGAAGCCTGGCTCATTTCCTTTGCACACGGTATTGATATAAATATTTCTTGGAAGCCCGATTAATCATTGATTTTCAAAATGATAAAATAGGTGCAAATAGAAATAGGCTCGAATTTAACGGAAGCTCAAAATATCGGGACTTTATACGAACGACTGATGATATTTGAAACACATTTGAGAAATTGTACAGCCACTGCTTTCTATTTTAATCAAATGCAAAACGAATAAATTTCGCCTAACACGAGAATAAGGTATTCGTAAGGCTTATATAAGTAAACCAACTGGTGGCGCGGCGGTGGGTGTGTCATTAGCAGCAAATAGAAACCCAGATTACCTTAGATTGTTCCCCATGAAGGTCGTTGCTGACGTCACAGACATCGTATGATGTGTGACGTCATGATGACACGCGTAGCGCGATCATACCAGTTCCCACTTAACCCCCACTCTTCCATGCATTGTCTACATTCCTTGGCAAGCACCAAAATTATTTCTATTCTGTATCTCTTACCGCTATCAATGGTCCTTGACTTTGTCAGTTTATCAACTTAGCCCGTGTGGTTTTTTAATGATAAATCTAAATCTTATTACTGATATTGATAAAATTATTCTGTTCATCAATGTGAATGAATTAAAACGGGAACTCTGTCGCTGGTATTATTTAAGCACGATAAGGCGGGTTGGGTTTCTTTTGAAAGGTCACAGAGACAAACGTCTTGTTAAACTTTAGATCTTTATCTGTCTAACCAAATTAGGATTTCTTTATCAGCTAAATAATAACACAAAGTGATGAAAGAAAAATTGTAGTTTGGTAATCTTGTAACTATACGTCTACGTAAGGATATTTTGTATTTCTATCGAGCAACGAAAATCTACACGCCGGGATATTTGGAAGTACAGTAGAGTCTCGATAATCCGAGTCCCGATATTTCGAGCTTCCTAAAGTTCGAGCCTATTTCTATTTGAGCCTATTATGAAAGAAAATAATGAATCAGGCTTCCAAGAAATGTTCATATAAAGTTCTATAAACCTATTTAGTGCATTTTTAATATCTATAGTATTAGGGTTCATTAAAACTCCTATTTTTCCTAATGCACAGGAGCTAGGGATGGGCCGATTCCGATTCTCGATTCCAGGAATCGTCGATTCTAGGTGGTATCGAGGAATCGTCGATACTCGATTCTTCATTCATAAAAGTGTCGATTCCGATTCCTATTTTGTTAACTATTAAAATATGCGTGTGGAGTAATTTAATACCAAATAAAATTTATTACCAAAATTTATTATATTTGTGTGGAAAAATAATTAATTACCAACTATGTCTTATTTATGTATTAGTTGATTTGAATAAATTAAATGATTACAGTAAACGAAAATATTATTATTTATGAAGCAACAGCAATCAGGATCGTAACGATTTCTGGTCGTTTGACATCGCTCGTCTCTCTCTCTCTCTCTCTCTCTCTCTCTCACTAAATGTCTTAACAAAACACAAAAAAGTACAGTAAAAACTCGATTAACCGTCACCGTCGGAACCGTGGCCATGACGGTTGAGCGAATAGACGGATAACAGAAACACTGTATCATTCCTCCGAAACTTAACCTTAATAAATTATATTATAGACAGATATCACTCTCACGGTTGAAGGTTTTGTGTAGCCTATTACATTAAAACAGAACTTTTAAAAAGTTTTGCCATATGACCAAGATGTTAACTAAATTAATTATTAGAGAACTAGCATGTAAGCTAATATAACTTGAAAGAATCGAGAATCGACTAAAGAATCGAGAATCGAAAGGAAAATTTTAGAATCGGAATCGAAATCGGAATCGAAAATTTTAGGAATCGGCCCATCCCTAACAGGAACGAATTTACGGGTAATCCGAGGGGGTCTCGGTCCCATCTACCTCGTATTATCGAGACTCTACTGTAATTATTTTCTATCTTAAACTGTAGTTTAAAAAGTGCTATAAATTTTTCCCGCGAAACGGATTCAACTAAATGGTTAAATAAGAATTGCACGAGAAAAACGTTAAATAGATAAAATATTTTAAAGACTACGTCATCATCATCACTATCATCATCGTCACTATTCGTTATAAATAAATAAAACCTCTTAAGCCTAAAAAATCATTTATTTATGTTCTGGTGTACATTTCGACTGCAAAACCATCATCTTCAGAGGAAATTAATACAAGACTAACTATAACTACGAGCTAATTTTGTAATAGTTTCCTCTGAAAATGATTGCTTTGCATTCGAAATGTACATCAGGACATAAATAAATATTTTTATGGTCTATGAGGATTTATTTATTTACAATTAAAAAAATACACCCCACTTGCTTCAAGTTATTTTAATCAGTAAGTACGTAAATTTATTTATAAAAAACAATAATCTATAAATAATTTTATTTAAACAATTTATTCGATCTGAAATTTATACTATATTAATTACATCGTATTTATATTTATAAATAGTAATATTATTAATATTTATTATTATAATAAACTACTTTTATTATATACTAGTATTATAAAAAATATTATTTATAGTCTTTAATTAACTGTGCTTATAATGTATGTTCAACATCTACAGGATATTTCCCAAACATCTAAGAACTTTATTTTTTAAGTGATTATTTTCTATTCTAAAATGTGTTTGTTTTCTAAATAAGGTTTTTTAATATTTGAACTTTCATTTTTTTATTTATCATAGTGAAATAATATTTGTTTGTCCTTTTATTGCTACGTCTTTTATTTTGTCTAAAATTCAATGATTATGATTGTATTTGCATGATGATTATTTCTTAAAACTGTTTTCATTGTATTAGATATTTTCGCTGAACGTTTAATTCGCCGATTTTTATAGAGCGTCATTTATCAGTGTAGGCCACCTTGCAATTTGGTTTTTCATATATTTAAATTTTTTAATAATTTTGCTAATTATTTCTTTAAAAATCCTATAAAACTTGTAATTTTATAAATATTAGTTCATCTACACAATTTTCTTGAAATAAGAGGGAATGGACTAAACGATGAGTCATGCTATTAAAAGGTCGTTTTACGTTCAGAGGCGTATTGTGAGTCATTAGTTGTGAATCCATAGCTTCTTGTGGTATCTGTGTAAATACTAAGTGAATATTTGCTCTAAAATCTTGTTACTAATTAAATCTACAAATAATAAATTACTATCGAGCGATAAATTTGTCGCGAAAATAATATTTAGTTCAAACGATCTGAATTTAGTTCATTTGCGAAGTACTAAGTTCTTGAACATTTTCAATTGAAACATCTCGTCTACGACTCGAATCCGTAAAAGTGGAAAATATTTCATTCTTTTTTTGATACTAATCTAAAAATAGTTTATAAAAACACTAGCAAGGAAACTAGGTAATGGGTTTTCCCATAGCAGTATTTTTTGATCGTAGTATTTATTGTTGGATTGAAACCATTCTGAGCATACGTACATTTAAAGAGAAGTATGTAGGCCTACTGTGTTATTTGATATAATGTTCGGTATTAGAATTTAACATTATTCAAATCATTCAAGTTGTCCTACAATGGAAACACCAGGATGCAGAGGAACTACGCAAAAGGTTTTGATACATCCTACGCAGGAAGTTTCCTTTGCAGACATTGCTAAAGGCAACGTTATTTCATGCGGCCGTGAGATTATTAGTTGTAGTTCCTCTCTTGTGGGGTTTGCGCTAGTTATATTTCTTACCTTTTCGTAAAATATTATCGATTACTCTCTGACTCACACACACACACACTTCTTTCTCTCTCTCTCTCTCTCTCACACATACACTCTCTCTCTCTCTCTCTCTCTCACACACACACAAACACACACTGACACACACACGCACACGCACACACACACACACACACACACACACACACACACACTCCTCTCTCACACACTCTCTCTTTCTCTTACACACACTGTTTCTCTCACAAACACACAATCTCTCACTCATACTACACAAACTCTCTCTCTCTCTCTCTTTCTAATACACGCTATCTCTCTCTTACATACACACACGCACTCTCTCTCACACACATACACCCACATCCCTCACACCCACATCCCTTACACCCACATCCCTCACACCCACATCACTCTCTCTCTCTCTCTCACACACACACACACCTTCCGCACCCACCAAACCACTACCACACCCCCACACATCAAAAAAGTGTCAAATAAAACGAAAGCTCTATTTTTCTAAAAAAAAACATCTTGAAAAATACATATAAAAACATGTCGTCATACACAATGGCCAATCAAAATCCGTCAGAAAAAGTTAATAAGATAAACAGCGCTTCTAATTAGTTCTAATCACGCGAAATCCATGTGGTCCCAACCACACAAGATGTTTTTGCTAACTGTTTTTAATGCCTGCGGTACAATACAGTCTATCTTGAGTCCGTGTTTCATTTATGGCTTGAAATAGTCTTATAGGCCTAGACTACAAATCACATTATTTGTTGGTAAGTATTTTCTCCAACAGTACTGTCTCACATCTAAGTGTTATAAAACGTTATAGTTACAGAATGTAAATCATTGGCAGTCACACATTATGTAATGATCTACATTGCTGTAGAAAGGGCTTGAGAAATTTGAAGAACTATTATGGGACTATCAATTTGTGGCTTTAATTATACAGTGTATTTATTTTACGAACCACGCAAATCCACGCTAGTAGTTTATTATAAATAACCTGAATTTCTTTAACTTTTAATTAAAATCTTGTTACATAAATTACCTTTTTTTCTGAATGGCTCTTCATAGAAAAATTGCACTTTTGCTCTGAAGCCATGAAACCATTTTATGATAGATAGTAGGCCTTCTAGTATGCGTGATACAAAGAGTCCCCTGTCTAATCTATCTATCATACACGCCTATGTCCGCAAATGCCTTCATAGGCGATATAGGTCAAGCTACGTGATCGTCTTAGTCTCTCTACAAGGAATATCATCTGACTGTATTGTTGTAATTTATTTTGTGTAAGTAATTTCAACTTCCAGCATTGTCACACATCTTTCTAGCCAGGTTCGGATCTCCATAATTAAATCAAACATTTAACGCATAAAACAAATAGATTTTTGTTAAATACCTTCCTGATATGGACCCTCTTGGCAAATCTCTCGGATCACCATACTTGTGCCTGCGTACAGATGGTAGAAGTGCGCCCGCTGTTTGGGGGCCATGCATCGACGTGTGTAGTCGTCAATGCAACGCAAGCCTTCATTCAAGTCTCTGAAACATCAACAAAACGTTGTTCTTTGTAAAACTATTGCAACTGAGTAAAACATGCAAAATATACAACTATTCTTTGAGCTTAGCTTTTGAGGTTATGTTAAAAAAAAATAAGACATACACAAAACTCATAATTAATCATTTATTGACCTATACGCGTTTCAATGACAGAGCCATCATCATCAGTGAGTGTTGCTACTAGAAACAGAGAGTTGTAAATTAGAGTTTGTAGTAGCAACACTCACTGAAGATGATGACTTTGTCATCGAAACGCGTATGAGTCAATAAATGATTAATTTGTGAGTTTTGTGTATGTTTTTTATTTGTTTTAACATACAAAAGTTTTTGTTAAGATCAGCTTCGAGACACACGAATATTAAAAAAAAATATTATTGGTTGTGCAAAAATACAATTCAAGAGATTCATTGGAAGTCAGTGTTAACAAAAAATACAACCATAATTACAAAAACCTATTACATTTTATAAATAAACATCAAGTAATTGAGAAAGAAACCAGTATGTTATTCATTCAAAAGTTTAAAACTGAAACGAACAGTATACAAAACCGTGTCCCATTGAACTACGGTCAATGTGGAACCATTGAGTGTCTGTAAAATAGCTTCTAAAGACAAAACAAGGAAACCTAATTAAGAAAATATATAAAGTGATTGAATTACACTGAAAATATTGGAAAGAACCCCAATACCACAAATATAATAAAACATAACAAATAAAACAAGTTTCTTTAGATTAAACCCTGTTGTACATTTCGATGACCATGTCGTCATCATCAGGGGGTCTTATTACAAAGTTACAATCTAGTAAACAAAAAGTTACAAACTAGAGTGATCTAGTTTGTAATTAACTAGTTACTCTAGTTTGTAATTTCTTGTTTGCTAGATTGTAACTTTGTAATAAGACCCCCTGATGATGACGACATGGTTATCGAAATGTACATAAGGGTTTAATCTTAAGTAACTTGTTTTATTTGTTATTTTGTATTATTTTTGTTGTGTTGGGATTCTTTCCAATTTTTCATTGTAATATATTGTACCACTGTGCTCTTAATATTGTATAGTGATTGAATCGTACATATCTAATGTAAAGTGAATATTTATTTCAAAGTAATATGATTTTCATATGACAAAATCGGCCGCAATAATTTCTTTTCACTGTTCGAAATTTGCGATCCATTATTATTTAATTTCATGTTAAAAATATTAACAAATTATATTATTTGTTAGTTGGGAACTGAAGGAAGAGGAAATTAAATTAAGTTGCAAGTTACGGACACGAGGAAATATTCGGTAATCTTCCATCATTTACTCTATTTCCGCGTTAAAACCAATGCCGTAATCAACGAAATTAGTTTATACCAATTTTAAATAGTTCGTACAGTGACGTAATGTGTAAGTCCATAGGCGACACTACTATATTAGTTACGTTATTCGGTGAAAAATCCGTGCACCACTCATCAGAAATCCTGTTGTGGTGAAACAGTTTCTTTAATAAAACTCCGTTATTTTCAGTTAACCAGTGACTTATTACACTACTTTCATATTAGTTTCGTATTTAAACAAAAAAATAACATTCAGCTTGTGTTACTAGTTAGGCCGCAAGGGAAATTCAAACACTTAACCAACTGTTATTGCTTAAAATACAGATTTAGTGCTAGAAAGAGTTGAAAGAACGAGATATTCTTTTTGGTTCCAATGGGCTGTGCGCCAAAACCAGTCCAGCTCTCGTAATATCCGTCCTCTAGCGAGCTGCCTGTGCCTCACAAAGTATCCTTACCTCGCGTCAACTAGTCGGCATTGATTGTACTATAGTTTGATTTAAAGCAGAATAAGATCAGGTCTGAGGCGGGGTAGGGATGCGGTGTTGTCAGTTTGAACGCTGCGATACTGAGCAATGAACTGAAGTTTGACGTAGAATTGGCAACAAAGCTCCTGACATGATGTGAATTTCCCATTCGCCCAGATGGCGTCAGACCCCATTCCTTCTGGCCGATTTCATTTCCGTAAAGTCATATTCTGTTTTGAAACGAACTACAAGTTAATAGCTCTTTCCATGGAAAACTAGAGGTGGAATGATAAAGAACGGTAGGTGTCACGAAAGAGCTGGATGAAAGAACTTGGCAGGTACAAGAAACTGTGGAAAACCTAGATAGAACGGACACGGTAGAACTGGGCCTACGGTCAAAACACCCCTACGCGGATTACCGTTAACCCTAAAAGGGTCGGAGTTGAATTGGGCCCCTGGTCAGTCGGGCAACATTAGTTTTGTTAAGTGATTAGACATTCGTTTTTATTTTCATGTACGATAGAATTAAAAACTTAAACATAATGGAAGTAAGTAAATACAATAAAACTTTACTAAAACATAAAGAAATATAAAATTCATTAAAAATACTGTACTTTCATCTTTTAATTATTATTTAAACTTACGAATAATCCTACTCAATAACGTAGTGTTCACCAGGTCAAGCGAGCATTCCATTACGTGTCCGTTTCTGTTAACCCTGTAGCGGTGACATGCTGAACCGTTACAATGGCCACGTGGCAATGGTGTAGCCAGGGGGTTTTATCATTTTGTGCACATATAAAATGAAATATTATTACACGTCTATTTATATTGACATAAAAAGGATATGTTTCAATCGTCTAAAATATACGTATGTTTGACCACCATCTGACCGTAGCCAAACACCTATTTTAGATGTTTGAATGTGTTTAAAGCTAAGGTGGATGCGAGCATCTTATTTTGTAGGTCATGATTGTAGAGGTATGGGCTCAATTTGACACTACCTCCGAACTGACCATAGGCCCAATTCAACTGTCGTTTTTACGACCCTAACAGACCGTGGGCCCAATTCGACAACACCCGATAGAACATGCAGGATCCCTGGGGGCTGGGTAGCCTTATTTTAAGTGATAAGGAAGTTTATTACCCGAAGTTCAAATATTGAGGTAGTTCTAAGCATGAAGTAGATGATATAAATGAAAATTGCTACAAAAAAGTTGAGAAAATTATTAATTATTTATATTTTATAATTAGGTATTTTTTAAGCTTGTTTCAACTAATTTGAATGAGAAATATAAATACGTATTAATAAACTATTATATTATAAATGTTGTTGATCTAGTTTCACTAGAATATAAAGGAACTTTCGGATCTAGGTAGCCGCTGTCCAGCAGCGCGACCCATTGCCTCTGCTTTTATCCTCACTAGGTTGGTCTTACCTAAAACATCACCCACAATTATAATTTTTTATTTATACTGACCATTTTAACCAGACAGTTAAGTTCATAAAGAAAATTTGAGCAAAGCAAATATTGTATAAAAATCGTCAATTTGTCTTGCTAAATATATAGTTGGCATCTTTATCATTCAATTTCTCTAGGGAATTGTAGAGAAACGTTTCTGAGAAATTAAGGCTCTTGAATCAATCACTTAAAAACCAAACAGAAATAAATTCCAGCAATTAGATTTGTAAACGATATATGAACAGAATTATAATAAACACGCAGTTGAGATCGCCAATTTGTTTTACTAATGTATATTTAGGGACACAATCATCTTTATTGAGATACAGAAGTTTCTGATAAATAGACTTCTAAAGCAAACCTTTCACAGCTGAATAGCAATAAATCACAGTAATTTGCTGACTTAATGTGACGTGGTCGAAAGAAGCAATAAATACAAATCGGGGATCGAGGGTTCAAGTGTAGCAGTTAGTGTTCGCTCCTAGTAGGCGCACGATAGTCCAACAGTCTAATAGTATTAGTGGCGAATTCGAATGGAAGTCCCCAAAAAATATGGAAAAGTGATAATATTTAAACTATAAAAACACTATAAATGTAAAATAAATACCACTTCCGATGTTTGGGTTCGGCCGTTAGTCTCTGGTTTAAATCTACTTAGTAGATTAATTAGTAGAATATGTCTACAAACCCATATTAATCACTATAATACCATACTATAATCATTAACAAATACGCTCACCCACAATGTAATAAATAGGTATTTTATATTATAAATATATGGAAAATAGGCAAATTAATGACTGTGTAATGTCACAGAGTAGGCCTATAACTATTACCCTCAGACAGAATAAATTTAGAGCTTACACTTAGAGCTAACATATTTCTTAAATATTTTCTGAGCGCGGAGGTACCCCTACTTTTGAAAATGCTGATTCTATCACCAGCGAAAACCTTTAAGCAGTGAAAAAGATTTCGCACACACACACACACACACACACACACACACACACACACACACACACACACACACACACACACACACACACACACACACACACACACACACACACACACATGTGACACACACACACACACACACATGTGACACACACACACACATGTGACACACACACACACACACACACACACACACACATGTGACACACACACACACACACACACACACACACACATGTGACACACACACACACACACACATATACAGACAAACAAACACACACACACACACACACACACACACAGGCCTATATATATTTACATACCTACTTACATGATATATATATATATATATATATATATATATATATATATATATATATATATATATATATATATATATATAGATACTTGTAATCATATGTAATATAACAATATATTATTTAGAACTAACAAAATGTTCAACGCTTTTCGACAACTACACTGCCACCATCTTCAAGGCATTGTCAGCAAACTTATTAATTTTAATTAAATATAATTTTAACCAATTTTTTTATTAATTGTTAAAACAATTAGTTCTTGAATATGCCGCTACTTTAATTGAAGAAATTCTTTGAACATTTTGTTTGTTCCAAATAATATATGCCTGTATTTGTAATGATTTTGTATTCTTTATTATTTAAAAATGTTTTTAATATTTACGTATAATATTAATTGATCAAAACTAAATCTAAATAAAACTACTCCATCAAGAAGAATACTTTATGTATTTAATGTAATAACTGCACATGTTGACAGTAAAACCTTTCACTAAGAAAGGTTTCAGTAATTAAAATAAAATTTTTTTTTAATTTTTCAAAGTTCCAAGTAAAAATTTAAAGTGACAATAGTATAAACAGAAAAGCTTTACTACACAGATTCTACATTTTTTCCACTAATGAGTATAAAAGTAAAACCTTAAGCGCATATGAGATGGTACAAAAAAAGTGAAAAATTAACCCTTAAAAACTGAAGGACCTTTATGCGTGGGTTGAAAACTCTATTCAGTAGACTCAGCGGAAAGTAAAATACTGGCTTTAATTGAAAGAATAGGGTATACCTTGTAAATAGGGCATGGCTTGGAGCCAGGTAATCCCCTTCCACGTAGACTACAAGTTCATTTTGTCCCTTTAGGCTGCCAATTATTCTCTTTTTAACAAGTTCTCAAATTTTTAGGTAGCAAAATGAAAATGATAACATTATACACACGCTTGTACAGCGCTGCTCTTAGGCAGTTCCTATCTTTAATTATGGCAAATTGAAATAAATTTAAAAATTTTTCGTTTAATAATTTCTGTTTTTGGAATTAAGATCTTCCAATAATACCACTTACTAAGTATAGAAAAGCAATGCGTCAGTCAGTCAGAGAAGGAGGGGCTTTGTTGGCCCCGATGTTATGGCGTCTGTCACCGACAAAGGCTGCGGGTAGGAATATGGTAACAGGGCTTTTGGTAGGAGGTGAATGTAGGAAAGGCATCTGCAAGACAGGATTTTTTTGGATGGGGTGGTAATAAGGATTTTATTCTGGGGACTATGTTTATTTTAAACGTTTGGACTGCTGACTCTCTCTTTTATTTGGTTGACATTTTTCATTTTGTGTGTGTCAGTTCATGTGTGTAGTAAGGGTGTTTGTGGGACATAAGATAGTGTAAATATGTGTAGCAAAACCTAGATCTAGAATGGAATAACAAAGTTGTGATTGATGATCATAAGCTAACTTAACTTAACTAGCATTTTAAATGATAAAACTTAACAGATACATGATGAGATTTTTAGGAATAAACAAACAGGAGTTGAACTCTATTTACAATTTAAGCATAAAACTTAAAAACTAGTAGCCTATTCTAGGAGGCGAGAGGTAGACGGCTGGGAGAGGAAGTACGAGTTGCAGCGGTATTATGGAGGAACGAGAAGGACTTTGGGACGAGGACAGAAAATAGGAGGGGTTCAAACTGAGTTTGCCAGATCCCTAATTTGTGGGTAATACGAGCTTTTGGCACTACTGAAGAGCTTTGCTGGGAGGGATCTGACAAAAACAGCAAGCGATGGGAAGCGAAGGGAGTTTCGGATGATGACATTTAACAGGAACCAAGGAGAGTTGGAGAGGGGTCTGAGGGAAGAGGATGGGGAGGACTCAAGAGATTTCCTAGACGTGTTGGAGCAAAGAGGCCACCAGACAGGAGCTGCATAGGTGAGGACGGGACGAGGGAGCATTTGGTACATGTGGTGTTTGATTTTGAGAGGGTTGGTACTTCTGCGGCAGAGGAGAAGGTAAAGGTTAGCACGGATAGCTCTACCCTTGGTAAGGACTGAAGAAGCTTGAGAGGAAAAGGACAGGCGCTATCTAGGATGAAGCCAAGGTATTTAACAGAAGACCAAAAGAATGCGAATGAAGGGAGGGTAATTAATCCGTCTGCCAGAGGATAAGGAGATCGTGTCATCACTTATGCAGGGTCGTGTACATGAAGGAGATCTTGTAACACTTTAAAGTAATTAGGTGTTACATATAAATTCATTTCTATGTTTAATTTTTATTTAATAATTAGATCGGCACAATATAAAAGAAAATTTTTGTTTTCTTGGTGCACACTTGGTAATCTAACGTAGGGAGTAAGGCGCTCCTAGCGAGCAAAATTGTAAAATATCGTACGAGTTGGAAAGTTAAGGAAATTGGCCAAGATCACGCCATATGACGTAAGCCCATGCTTCCGAGTGATCTCCGGGAACCAATGATATACGAATGTAAAGTGTGGGTTGCTTGAGAACTGAGCTTCGCGCGTCCATCCAACTGCCCACTACACAAAAAGTCTTTGGACGAGATACATATGAGAGTAATTTCGGACATGATTTAGAAAATTTGCAAGCATTCATTAATCAAAATTTAATATGTCAAGGCGAGGTACCAGTTTATTAATGCAACGTACAGAAAAACCCAGAACCTTTTTTTTTCATGAGTTCCATATAGTAAAAGTTCGTACGTTTTTTTCTTTGTTTAAGTGTGCCTATTGCGAGAGTGATGTGCAGGGATGAATAAAATGTTACAGTGTAATACAAGTGGTGTGCACAACCAGGTACGTTTTTGAGTATAATGAAGAAAATGTATTATAATTTTAACTAACTTAAATTATGACAGATAAGTAATTAACACATAAACGGTAGAAATCGTCTTTGACGATTTGACGTCTAAAATAAATTTGAACACTTAACTTACCTTCTGGATACATTCGTTTGAACACTTAATATGTAATTGCTATATATAAAGAATGGTTGGCAGTAATTTGATATAAATCACTTGATACATTGGTTATCATTTGTTCAATTTGTAATTTGTGTTTAATAAATACATTGTTTATTATTGTGTTTTAAACAGTCAATGATTATTTCGTACGTAACCTAGTTCTATCTTCAAGATTTGGAAGATCGTCACAGACAGACAGTTTCTGCGTGAGCTGTGAGGTAGGACTAGAAGCCCTGGTAAGTAAAAATACAGATTTTGTAATAAGCAAAATAACATATTTAAATAAAGATAAATTCCAAAATGTAAAGGGCGAATCGTTACAATCTACACTCTATTGGGATAATAAACAGCTATGTTTCTGTTGTAATAGCAAGTAATATAAAAAAGAATTTCAGGCAATTCCTACTTCAGCAAAGGAAATACTATTTTAGCTACTGTTTATTAAATAATTACATTTATTTTTTTATATAGGCTAATGACAGACCACAGACAAAATTTCATTCTTTTATAACACTCACGTTTCAAATTTCTTTCCGAAATTAGCTCGTTTTTATTAAACAAATAGACAACATAGCTAACAATTTATAATATGAATAACATTACATAAATTTATTATGATATTTAGAGACGCGCACTCTGCCTCGATCGTTAGCATCGTCTGGATTCCATTATTACTATAGTAATGAAAACGAAAGAGGTGTCTATGGAATAAGGTATGACTATGGTAGAGGGCATAACGACCAACTATTACATGTAATAGAATAACAAAAAAATAATTAACTAAAATATCGTTGTGATATAGGTAGGTTTAGGGTGGGGTACCTCCTTCTTAGAGGATGTTGGAGAAATCATACGCGAGTGCCATATCAGAGAGAGACCAACTCCTATCGGGGTCTAAAAGAGTAACATCACAAGAGTAAGAGGATAAGGAAGGAAGGACTAAAAGAGTTGTATACTCGTTACCCCAAAAGAGTAAGACAAAGGATAAGGAAGGAAAGACTAAAAGAGTTGTATACACGTTACACTACAAGAGTAAGATAAAGGAAAAGGAAGGAAGGACTAAAAGAGTTGTATACTCGTTACCCCAAAAGAGTAAGACAAAGAATAAGGAAGGAAAGACTAAAAGAGTTGTATACTTGTTACACCACAAGAGTAAGACAAAGAATAAGGAAGGAAAGACTAAAAGAGTTGTATACACGTTACACCACAAGAGTAAGAGAAAGGATAAGGAAAGAAGGACTAAAAGAGTTGTATACTCGTTACCCCAAAAGAGTAAGACAAAGGATAAGGAAGGAAAGACTAAAAAAGTTGTATACTTGTTACACCACAAGAGTAAGACAAAGGATAAGGTAGGAAAGACTAAAAGAGTTGTATACATGTTACACCACAAGAGTAAGATAAAGGATAAGGTAGGAAAGATAAAAGAGTTGTATACATGTTAAACCACAAGAGTAAGACAAAGGATAAGGAAGGAAGGACTAAAAGAGTTGTATACTTGTTACACCACAAGAATAAGACAAAGGATAAGGAAGGAAAGACTAAAAGAGTTGTATACTTGTTACACCACAAGAGTAAGACAAAGGATAAGGAAGGAAGGACTAAAAGAGTTGTATACTTGTTACACCACAAGAGTAAGACAAAGGATAAGGAAGGAAGGACTGAAAGAGTTGTATACATGTTACACTACAAGATTAGGACACACGATAAGGAAGGAACGACAAGGACACATATAATGTTCCCGTAGCACTGGGAATAGAAGAATATTATAGCATTGCATAGATCATTCGATACTTACGGGCAGATCGTATCTAGTTCTTCTTTCTTTGCAGCAAATCCAATTTCGCTGTTGTCGGAAAGGATGTTCAGAGATTTCGCACAGCCGACTAAGACTTCCTGGCCGCAATCGTTTGATGCAGAAGTTAGAGCTAGCACTGAAAGAGAAGAAAATAATTGAATGATACAAGTAAAACCATCATTTATTAACTAATAGTTCATTTCATCCGCTGGCTTTGTAAATGTTAACTAAGTAGACCTATATTTTCCATCACCAAACCTATCCCAACTATGTATTTCATAGGAATGTTATAAAATAGTTGTGTTTTATTGTGGTGTATAATCGTGCTTTGTTAAGTGAACTAACATTAATGCATACAGCTTTGGTTAGGTTAAGCGATTTATTCTGTTTTTAACCACTATTTATATTTTAAAGTTCATTGTCTCTTGTTTAGAATGTATTTTGAATTACATATAGGAATATGAATAAGTAGAAATGAACGTGCTTTTGGTCACGTAATAGCAAACATAAGAAGTATGAGTGCTTATTTTGGTGCTTTGATTATTTTAAATTAACAATATCGTTACAATTAATATTTTTTCGATAACATTTTATTTACTTCAATACATACAAATGATTCATAACTTTCTTATTTTATCGTTACGTGTAGCAAAACCCAAGTTTCGAGTTTTGAAACGACAAATCTACCCCAGCTTCTGTCTATATGCAATAGCAATATATATATAACAGTATTTTATAATAGTATATAATTGGTTATATACCCTATAACAAATAACTATATCAGGGGTTCCCAAACTTTTAGGTACCACGCCCCCCTCTTGAAATGAAAGCCGCCCATTCCTCTCCACTTTACATTATAAATATATGGTATGGGCATATGAAAAAGAAATAAGTATTATATACATTTATATTTATGTTAGTTATTTCTATTTTTTTATTTTTATAGTGACGGAATATTCGGACAAATTTTGGTAGTGAAATTTTAAAAAAGACTGAAATTCTTAACATACTCAACTTCACTTCTTTTAGGAATATTTGTATATATTTCGGTACATTTTCTGCCTTTCCTAACACTAAAATATTTTTCTTTGTTAGCACGTTTCGGAATGACTCTATTCTTTAATAGTACTACTAAAGAGAGTACGAAACGCGTCTACAAACAAAAGTATTTCAATGTTGGAAAACGCAAAAAAGTCTACTTAAATGTATACACAAATATTAATAACAGAAGTTAAGATGGGTATATTAATAATTTCAGTCTATTTTAAACTTTTACTAGCAAAAGCAAAAGTTGTCCGAAACAAAAAAATGAACATTTACAAATAACTAACAATAAAAGATAACATTAAAATAAGTTACAAAGTTTTACAGAATAAACTCTTAGGTAAATTTCGATCCACAATGGCACATTCTGAAAGAGCGTTCTCCTAAGGAGAGTACTATTAATTATGAGAATGGAATTATTCCGAAACGCGAAACAAAACAAAAACATTTTATTGTTTGGAGAGGCGGAAAATGTACTGAAACGTGTATTTAAAATAGGCACTTAATAACAAACACTATGGGAGTTTTTAAGGTTTCACTTTTCCAGTTATCAACTGTAAGGAGCCTTTTTTATTCACTTAAAGAGAGTGTGTTGGGGAACGGAATAAATCGTTGCGAGAGAGGAGCTCGCACATGCTCCCACTCTCGCACAGGCCACATCCGTCTTAGACTACTTAAGATGACTTAGGTCCCTCTCCTCACAGCAACAGATTACAAAGGGGCAATTATAATATGAGAACCTCTGAAAAAGGCGAGTTCAGTTCAGTACAGTAGACCTACTGACCGATCTAAAGCTCCCAGGTGGCTAAATAAATCACTAGACTCTGAAGTATTAGTTTGCTGTTGATAATACAACATTTATTCGTTAAATAAGAGTAGATGATATGACTTTTATGGTAACCAAAAATATTACACTTGGCAAAGACTAGATCAACTCTAATGGTTTTATTTAAAAAAACGTGAATTTGAATATCGCAAGCATTAAATCCATTTCATTTAATATATTCATTCAATATATTACAAGAAAACTAATCACCCTATTAATATATTGATATTATAACTTTGTAACTATATATAAATATAATCATCAAGTAATGTAGTATTACACACTGCTCACTTTTATTAAAAAGAATTGGGTTTATATAGTTTTGTAAGTTACTATTTTATCAAATCTTACCCACTATTTATGATTTACGACATTCAATATATCTTATTTCCTCTTTAGATTGCATTTTAAGAAGCTACATTCCACACTAATGGAGTTGTTAATCGTCACAATGGTCGGATATGGACTTCACAACAGCCTAACGCTGTACAGGAGCATGTGCGCGATTCCCAAAAGTGAATGTGTGGTGTGGGTTAATATATGGCCAAGTGATAGACCCTTTCTTTTTCCGCCGGTAAAACAATTCATATTTGGATTACTACTCACTACCCACACAGTTATATATGTTCTTATATATATATAATATATATATATATATATATATATATATATAAATATATATATATATATATATATTATATTTATATTATATTATATATTACATATATATATATATATATATATATATATATATATATATATATATATATATATAGGCAGCTGTGTGAGGCCACGTGACAACGCAATTCTCATCCACCTGCCTACTACAAGAACCGCCAGTCTTCTGAAAAATCTTGAAAATGAGAGCGTGTAATTAATAATCGTCGAAAGTCGACTCGCATATCCACCAAGTAAGATTCTTGTTCAAGTATATTATATTGTAAGTGATAAGGGAATACAAGAAATCGGCTTTCCTAAATGTTGTGTGTGTGTGTGTGTGTGTGTGTGTGTGTGTGTGTGTGTGTGTGTGTGTGTGTGTGTGTGTGTGTGTGTGTGTAGCTGTTGCATAAATGCGCACATATTTGTCCATCCATGAAGGAATATATATATATATATATATATATATATATATATATATATATATTATATATATATATATATATATTAACGTTTCTATACTGTTTTCTTGTATTCACTTATCACTTACACTATAATTTACTTAAACAAGAATCTTACTTGGTATATATGCGACTTTTTTTCGAGAGCTAAGTGTCAGTTGAAATGAGGACACGTAATTAGTCTTCGAAAGTAAACTCACGTATATACCAATTAAGAGCTTTGTTTAAGTACATTTTAGTGTAAGTGATATATATATATATATATATATATATATATATATATATGGAGAGAGAAAGTTCTTAAACATTACTGATGATGAACAAGCATGCCTGATTAAAATTAACCTGAACTTTTTTCCTTAACCATACATTTCGGGGCTTTTCACAGTTTCCTGTATACGTAGGGCAAACGCAAGGAACGTTTAGAAAGAACGCATCTACAAATTACGATTCCTAGTTCAAGAATAATATACAAACCTACTTTGCCGTAATTGACCACATTTGGCTGCACGATGTCACTTGGACAGGCGAACTCCATTCCAAGCGAGTGTCGTAACTGTCAATTATCGTTTCAGCCAATCTGAACAGACCCTAATAAGCATGAAATAATTGACTGCTCGAATTTACTTCTGATCTCAATTGTTCTGAAAGTGGGTATGTAAGTTAACACCGACCACATTTAAAAATATCAAATACTACTCTCTCATTTTGGGCAATAAATTCCTATTGATTTGTGTAAAAATTTTAAGAATTTTAAAAAAAGTGTTATAAAAAAAATTTGAGGTCAATTCCTACTTAGGTCAACAAAGGAAATTTCTGATGAGGTGCACACTCACAAGATTTTGTTAAATAAAAACACGGTTGATGCGTGAGTCAAAGAAACGTATTTATTAAGAATCTGGCAACGTTTTCGATTATGAAATTGTCGCCCTTTCAGGTCTGATCTCCTCCTTTGTACTATTTTCAAAACAACTAGAAGACTACTTCCCTACTACATTTTTAATTATTACAACTATAGAACCTCTGCCTAATTGTCTATTCCAGTAGAAAAATGTAAATGAGAAGATTTCTTTTAGTGGTTATGAAAATAGTACAAACGAGGAGATCAGGCCTGAATGAGGACGACAATTTAGTCGTCGAAATGTTGCCAGATTCTTGATAAATACTTTTCTTTGACTCACGTATCAACCGTGTTTTACTTAAAGGAAACTTTTATTTTAGTTTCTTTTTATTAGATAATTATAATTTATATATATATATATATATATATATATATATATATATATATATATATATATATATATATATATATATATACATATGACACAATCAAACTATTAAAATGTCAAATAAACAGCGAAATTAATTATTAAAATTAATTAAATAAATTCATTAATGAATACTTGAAAAAACTGTTTAAATATCAAGTGCCATCCACTACAAGCTTTTAAAAATTGTATTTGAAATTGAGTGGATGAATAAAAAGTATTTTATTAACGATCGAAAATTTAATATATATATTAAAACAACATAGGTTATTCAAATACAAGAATATTTATTAATTTATATTCAAAGCTTTTCTATTGGCTATAGATAAACCAATAAGACCAATAATAAATTTTATATTTGCTCCATCTTATAAAATATCAAAAGTTATGGTAAATATTCTTAAAGATAAAATAGAACTAAATAATAATCATACTATCATAAATTATATTAATCTTATTGAAATACTAAATGCAATTAAAATTAATGAAAATACAAAATTAATATCATTAGATATAAGAAATATGTATACAAACATACCTATAAAAGAAAATCTTGAAATTATAAAATCTAAATTAGAACACGAGAAAGATAAAAAATTAACATTAGAAATTTTAAATACACTCAAAATAATATTCAATCAAAATTATTTTTCATACAATGACAAAATTTATAAACAAGAAGATGGTCTTACTATGGGCTCGCCATTTTCAAATATATTATCTGAAATATTTTTACAACAATTAGATAATAAAATAAATGAAACTATAAAAATATATGTTAAGAATGGTTATTGGGTTCGCTATGTAGATGATTGAATGTATATATCAAACAATAATAATATAAATTTAACAAATATTTTGGATAAAATAAATAAAATTAATAATAAAATCAAATTTACTTATGAAATTGAAACAAATAACAGATTAAATTTTCTAGATTTAACAATAATAAGAAAAATGAAAAATTTGAATATATGATATACCGTAAACCAACTTTAACAAACCAAATTATACCAAATAATTCTAATCATCCATATAATAAAAAAAATGGCTGCTTTATATAACTTATTATAAAGAATGCATAAAATACCTATGAATGAAGAAAACAAAATACGAGAAAAAACATAATTTATCATATTGCATTAGAAAACGGTTATAAAAAGAAAACTGTTGACAAACTTAATTATAATATTTTTAATAAACAAAATAATAATTTAATTTGCAATAGTAATAATAATACAATATGGACTTCATTTTTATTTATAGGCCATGAAATAAAAAATATCACCAAATTATTTAAACATACAAATATCAAAATTGCATACAAAACTAATAACAAAATAATAAACATAATAAATAACAAAATAATAAACATAATAAATAACAATAATAAAACAATTAATATGCATGAAAAAGGTGGTGTTTATAAATTAGAATGCGAAAATTGTAATAAAGCTTATATAGGTCAAACCAAGAAAAAATTAAAAGAAAGATATAAAGAACATTTGAATGCCTATATTAATCCAGAAATATATAAATCAATTTTCGCAAATCATTGTATTAATAATAAGCACCAATTTCCAAATATAGAAAATATAAAACCTATAAAAGAAATTAATAAGGGATTAAGAATGAATATATATGAAGCATTCCAAATATATAAACACAATAATAACAAATTAATAAAAGAACAAATACAAATACATTCTAAATTTGATACTATATTCAATGTCTATAATGTTACAGCAACAAAATAAATTTTGCACTTTGTATAAATTTAGCAACAATTCTATTTCTAATTTAACATATGTTTTAGGCCTATAGCTTACATTATTGTAAACAAGCTTACAATTATTAAACAAGAAAACGTATTATATATATATATATATATATATATATATATATAGAGAGAGAGAGAGAGAGAGAGAGAGAGAGAGAGGAGGGGGGAGAGTGTGAAATATTAGTAGGAATTGAAAAATACTTAAGTTCAAAACCAAATGGACATATTTATTGTTTTCATTCTTTTAATCTATATTTTGTGATTTTTACAGATGCGTAAAGATGACAACTTTATAAACATAAATACCTAAAACTATACAAACCTTTTACTCCCAAATGAGATGTTTTATAGATTTTTTTAAAACCTTTTAACCACAGATGCATGAAAACTATTTTAATATAAAAAAAAGATTCTGTGATTGGATAAGTGTAAAAGGACAGTAGTCTAGATGAGAGTTGTCCTTACAACCAGGGGATGCCCGAAGCTCAATCTTTGGGCCAAACCGCGGGCCACGCCTATGTGTGTTGAAGGGTCCGAGACATCTATTTACCAGGGGGTATGGATATACTCTGGTTCAATTTTTATATGACTTTAATTAATAACTATTTCTTTTTAAGTTTAAAAAACTATTGGCGAGACGCAGCGCCAGTTAGATAACCCTCGTCTAGATGTTCTAGAATAACAAGACCCTGCATAAACGCATGCCAAAACTGAAGGAAGATTGCGAGTGTGAATGGGAGGTGTGGATGTGGGGAGTATGAAACGTCTGAGCATGTGGTGTTTGTGTAGGTTGGAGGGTAGGCGACAGCGGCTGAAAGGCAAAATTGGGGAAATGGGTGGAGAGGAGTTAAGTATGGAATGGATGTTGAAGGAAGGGGTGTATGGCGAATTTGTGGGGTATGTGTTGGGGGGAAAAGGAAAGGAAAGGGGAATAAGGTTGGGAGATTTACGATTGAGTGAATGTATGGCGTTAAGGATGAGTGAGGTGAATTGATAAGATGAATGTGAGTGGATGGAAGGTACGGTTGGGCCGACTGAAGTCTGGGGGTACGGTGTCTCGTCTAGTCTAGAAAGCGCGGTAAGTCCCAGACGGCGTCTAGAGGGCTAGACAAGCTGTGAAGGACCCGCTACTCGCAAGAAGTGTGGGACCACGGGCCATTCTGGGCCTAGGGACTTGATTGCCAAAAATGGTACCACGGGTCATATACTCAGCCCACGGAGGCTCTGTCCTCCGGGTACATGGACTGAGGAAAGATTTTGTGGGGTAGTGATTTCACATGCTAGGGTAGACTCTCTGTATCTTTCTAAATTGTGTATCTTCGGGAGGAGAACTAAAGTCGCAAGGCTAGGCATCCTCCTGCCACCCTTCTTCTTCTTTTCTATTGCTTCTTCTTTTATTTTCAAAACACACATCAGCACACAGTACACTGCTAAAGTTGAGCAATAAAACTAGAATCGTTGTGTTATCAATCTGGAGAGTTTACTATTCCTCAAGATTTTCTATGTTCATGTAGATAAAAATCAAAACAAGGTTTACTAAATCTCAATAAACAGCAAAAGTGTATAAGAAAGAACATAGAGTATTTTAAAGCGGAATACAAAGTTTGGATAGCAATTAGAAACAATCCATATTATTAAAATAAAAATTATAGAACTCTAGTCGTTAAACGTTTCTTTTTATAGTTTTAAACTAATGTCGACAGATAAATACAAATAGCAAATCTCTTTAAAGCACGTTCAACGACTTAAAGAATAATAAGAGGTATAAGAAATATTTCCCCAAGTAAATTCGAGTGTTTTAAAGGGGATGTACTGTTAGCATAGGGGAAACAAATAAGCACACAATATAAATGTTAATATAGAGGAATGTGGTCTCAAGCGGATTATAGGAGACAGGAAGATACCAAAGAGGATTTGTATAATACACCAAGTGAACGGCATTTATAGTTCACGAATCCAAAACAAAACAAGAATAGCCCAACGATAATCTGGCAGTGAAATGAACTATCGATTAAGCAGGGACGTGGAGTAGAGGAAATTGGGGATTTGTTGAGCGAAGTAAGGAAAGGAATACGAGATAAACTCATAAATCTAAACGAGAAATATTAGAAAACGCATCAAGCCAGACTGTTGAAGCAAAAGTCACAATTCAACCGGCTTATAAGAGAACTGCAGGAAGGGTTTTTTTTGCAGAAGTTAAGCTTTTGAAACTACTTGCTTAATTAATAGTATGCCTTGCGGCGGAGAGGCTTAACTCCACGTCCGGGTTTCTGCGTACGTCGCTTGGGGAGGGGATGTTTTCCAATGTTTATTCTCTAAGTTGCCAGAATCTTTAAATTTATAAATCCGGTATATGCGCCAAAATAAACAGTACTGGAACAGTTGTGTGGGATTTTATTTGATTTCTTTTTATTTTATTTACATAGTTTTACAAACACATACAAGGAAAAAGAAGTTAAATCGGTTAAACTCGGGTATAAACAAGTTCTATATGACCTCCGTTAAAATTGAAACACTCGTCCCGTTCTTGAAGGTTTTGCAAACAGCTGAAAAGCCCTTCCGCTGTGTCAAAACACTCCCCGAAATTTTTCAACAAAACTAATGATCACAGCGTTACGAGACGGGCTTTTGTGAAATTGTTCTTGAAAACGTAATACAAACTCGGCCCGCCCGCACGTCCAATTCCATATGAGCGAAAATAATTATCTACGATAAACATTTTCTCTGCACCATGTTAGCAAAAACTAACCTTAAATGAGATACGTCAACACGAATCCGGGCAACAATCAAAAATATGCACAGCTGATCTAGAAGGTAAGTACAGCTGATTCAGTGTCAGTACTGTTTATTTTGGCGCTTACTGTATTTTGAATTATTTCAAATAATTTATACTTTTCAGGGCTCTAATTTTGGTCATAATCCAAAAGCTGAATTTATGGTTTGTGGATATGGACTGCCATATGGTATGTGGAATATAGGCTGTGGATAAAATAATCTAATAGAGTTTGACATTTCAGCGGCAGACATAATTTTGAACAAAATGAATGTACAGATTATTCGTTCGACACTATATTAAAATAAAAAAACCCTGAGGACGATCTACAAAGTGCAAAAAAATAATAAAGCTTGCCGTTGACGCCACAAAAAATCAAAATATTGAAAAAAAAAGTTGTACAAACACTACGAATTTTGTAAACTGTAGGTTAGGTTTAATTTTTCCGATTTAAGATAGAATAATGCCGTCAAGAAGATATAACAAACACCATCTCACAGTATAATCGCAAAAAATGTTTAACATTTCGAATTGTGCATCGTTTAGACCGCAAGATAGTTTCCACTGGTAACACTGATTGAACGTTATATCCCGACACTATGGCCATTTAACTCGTCAATAGGTCAGTTACGCTAAACATTTTTCTAACCAAACCTATATTAAATCGGATAAATTGTAGCTACACTTTTATAGCTATATTGTAATATTTAAAAAACTGTAGTACTACAATACTATATAGTCTATTTTATGAAGAAACGTTGATTGTCTAATCTTTCGTGTGTGTTTTGTATGAGGTTATTTTTTACATAATTGTCAAGGTGTGCATTGAAAATATTTTCATTTCGACACAGACGTTTATTTGAGATAGTTTGGAAAGTTTTCGATTTTATTGTTTTTGTAAAATTTAGAGGAGGTTTACATAGTAGTCATTCAATTTATTCATTAGTCCTTGAGAGATAATGTTAAGAATCAAAGCCAATTTGCGACAGTCTCCGAACTATTGGTAGAGAATAAATAAATAAACAAATAACTGTACACGAGCTGACAAAATAATATACTTTATTGTCTTGAGCGATTCATACATTTATGTCATCATCGGTTTCACTACTAGAAATTTACAACTGCAAATAAATTCAGTTTGTTGTAACTAAAAAGTTTAATTAATCACTTTAACATTAGTTTATGACTATCCGAACTTCAAATTTTGTAAATTTGTGAAAACGTACTGAGGTAGAACGTTTTCTATCGCTATGTGGCGATCTTCATCAGTGTGTTCTGCTTGGAGTTGTTGGGTTAAGCGGTGACGGTTTTACAGACAGGTTTTCGACCGCTTAACCCAACATCTCCAAGCAGAAGACACTGATGAAGATCGCCACAAAGCGATCGAAAACGTGCTGTCTCAGTAAGTTTTCACAAATTTACAAAATTGAAGGTTTCGATAGTCATAAACTATTGTTTAAGTGATAAACGTAATGGACTACAAAATTCAAGAGTAAAAGTTTAGTTGCAGTTGTAAATTTATAGTACTGTCACATAAGTAATTGAACCGCGTATGACAAGAAATTATATTGTTTTGTGAGTTATTTATAAGTAACTACTTATGTTGGTTGTTAGTGAAAACCTGTTTTCCCAAGAAAATAATTTGTATTCAATGTTATAAATATGTTTACAAAAGCAATACAAATGGTTTGATCAGTATGGTGCTTCGAGTATACGCGGCCAATGTACGAACTGGCCCTGGTGGCTTGATTAACATTGAGGCTAGTAACAATTTATTAACAATCAAGGATGCTGCTAGGAGGGGCTCAGTTAACTGGTTCACTGAGAAATGCTGAGGCTAAATGTCTGGTTATTTAAAGGTGTACACATTATAAAGGTAATTGTATACCAAATATAACTCCATTTCCAATTTCTTTCATCTGCCAATTAAATATAACTTTTAAAAAAGATTTTATACAAGTCTTAGAAGTTATTAAAACTTACAAACTCAAATTATTTTTATAAAATGGAAAAATTTACTGATACCTTTATTTTTATTTAGAGTATCATAATTACCTGCCAATCCTATCATTGTCCTACTCCCCGGCGACGCGTTTCGAAGCACCTCCATTAGTCAGAAATTATTATAAACTCATGATAATTCATTCTAACTAGTTTAGAATTCAGTTTAAATAACCTTTGTAAAGGTTAAAAAAAAGGTTAAATAAAAATTTAAATAAGTATACCATAAACAGTACGAATTACAATTTTCAAAGGGTATAAAACACCTTGATCCAAAAAAGTCGCCTAGTGTCAATGAAAAAAGTTTAATTCCGACATAACGTTCAATTAACCTTTTTTAAATTATAAAAGACATTTAGTTTCTGAAAACTAAGCTTTAGATTAGTAAAGTAACCTTTTAATTGTAAGGATTTCTAGTTTTATCCCTTATAAGTTTATTTATGGTTTTCTCCATTTGAAACAAAACATTAAAACGCCATGAATATTGTACTTTCTCGATAGAAACAAACTCATTTATTTTTTCTTCCTATCTGTTCATAGATATTAAAATGTTCAATTTTTATTACCAAAATTTAATTCATTTTGCACCAAATTGAAAAAAAATCTAACTTTCCTTTGCCTCATTTGGGAAATATTTTTAGCAATATGTGAAAATATAGCAAACATATAATAAGATTTAAAGATCACCAACGTTATAGGAGGCATTGGCCTGTCAGGAATCGAAAAACAAATTAAGATTGAGTCATGTTGAGTAGCTTTTGTTTCCTATCGATATGGAATATTTTGGTATAAAAAGTAAAAAAGGTTTATTGAGTGGACAGGCTTCTCTAAAGTTAGCAGTCACTAGAATCGGATAGCTCCACATTCACATAGCAGACAATAACTCAATTATATAGTTAGTTACTCAACCTGTGAGACTTTTTGCATTTGTCTCGTTGGTTTACTATCGATATGAAATGTCTTGATATAAAAAGTAAAACAGGTTTAGTGAAGAAAGGGACAGGCTTTTTAAAGTTATCAGTGACTAGCATCGGATAGCTCCACATTCACATAGTAGAAAATACCACAATTATTCAGTTAGTTACTCAACCTGTGAGGTTTTTTGCGTTTGTCTCGTTGGTTTCCTAAGATAAGGAATTTCTTAATATAAAAAGTAAAAATGGTTTAGCGAATGGACAGGCTTCGCTAAAGTTGGCACTGACTAGCATCGGATAGCTCCACATTCACATAGTAGAAAATACCACAATTATTCAGTTAGTTACTCAACCTGTGAGGTTTTTTGCGTTTGTCTCGTTGGTTTCCTAAGATAAGGAATTTCTTAATATAAAAAGTAAAAATGGTTTAGCGAATGGACAGGCTTCGCTAAAGTTATCAGTGACTAGCATCGGATAGCTCCACAGTCATATAAAAGAAAATACCACAATTATTCAGTTAGTTACTCAACCTGTGAGGTTTTTTGCGTTTGTCTCGTTGGTTTCCTATCGATGTGGAATTTCTTGATATAAATAGCATAACAGGTTTAGTGAAGGAAGGAATAGGCTTCGCTAAAGTTAGCACTGACTAGCATAGGATAGCTACGTAGCTCCACATTCACATAGCAGAGCCAAGTTGAATGAAATGGCCTTAATCACTAGCGGGCTATTTTAAAGCAGGGAGCGTATGATTGGACGTTTGATTGAATTTGTAATACGAGCTCAGGCAGTTTCTCTCTTACACAGCGAAATATTTTATTCAGAAAATCAAATTCAGCAGAGGAAAGATCCGTTAAATGGCCACTCTTTCCTTAGTTATAAACCCTTTAAATATGAGGGAGATTGCTTCGGAGGAAAATCACGTGTGTAGTCTTGGAAAGAGAAATTGTAAAATGTTAAAGAGAACTGAATAGGAAAGTAGGTTGGTCGATGAGAGGCAAGCCGAGGTGTCAATTACTCGGGTTCTTACTTCGACTGTAAAAGTGCTAAGGCACGACCAGATTGTTTATACATTCAAGGGAACCACAAAACTATCTAACCTCTGACGAATATTTATCTTGAAACTATTTCTACACGAGTTTGTATCTTTTTCTTTTTCATTATACCAAATTTTACGCTCGTGGTAATCATTAGTAGCCAAGGACTGATGATGGCGACATCGTCGTCGAAACTAGTCTGTTTTAATAAACTAGTGTTTTTTTTTAATAAATTAATGTGTAGTGTGATTTAATATTTTCTTAAAACATTGGATAGAAGTGAAACCCTTTTATAGGGCAATTTAAAGTTTAATTAAGTTAGGTTTATTTAAACCAGGCATCCTCACTACGCGGCCCGCAGGCCGCATGCGGCCCTCGGGACGATTTTTTGCGGCCCTTAGACGGTTAGGATTGAAGTCAAAATATTTTATAACTTAAATAAATATGATATTTATTTACTGAATGTTATGAAAATTTGTCGTTGTTTTACTAAACTTAATTAATTACTCAAACTACTGAAGTTAAAAACTGCGATTTACTAAAACTGTTGAAAGACCTGAAGGAAGAAATGTCTCAGAGGTTTAGTGACGTCAGGAAATATCAGGAACCATTTCGCTTGGTAGAAAATCCATGGGCAATGAAACCAGCTAATGTAGCTCATCTTTCTGCTTTTGGATATGAAGCTAGGGATTTGAAAAATGAATTAATCTATCTTCACAATGATACGGAACTCAAAAGTATTTTTGAAGAAAAGATGAAGAATAAAGCTCACTATGAGTTTCTGAGGGTTGTTGAAAAGGACAAATTTCCTAACTTACTTGAATGTGCTCAGAAAATATTGTGTGTTTTTTCATCTACTTATGTCTGTGAATCTACATTCAGTAAGCTGAAGTTTGTAAAAAACAAGTACAGATCTAGACTAACAAGTGAGAATGTTGAGAACATTTTAAAAATTTCAGTTTCTTCCCAACCTGCCAACATAGATGCCATATTAGAGGACTGTGAATGATTTCGCGCAATCAACTTCAAAGAATTAACTAAGTAAAAAAAAAACATTTTCAAACTTTTTTATGCGCAAAACAGTTTATTTATGTTGGTAATGTAATAAACGTATGTTATAATCATATTGTTTGTCAGTTATTTAGTGCCTCTTGTACTTGCAGCCCTCAGGAAAATTGTATGCAAAATTTTTGGCTCTCAAAGTATTCCTAGTGAGGACCCCTAATTTAAACTCATCTGTAATGTCATCACTAACGAGAGACACATGGTTCGTTCTTTTGTAAATATTATAGATTTTATTTTACAATAATCTGTTATCAATATAACATTTTAGTGAGTCAAGTAAACTTACACTGCGCTCTTGGAAATCAAACACAGAATTTCCACGTTTTTTACCAATGTATGAAACAAATTCCAGTCATTTTTTATGAGCAATTCAGAAAAACTCTAAAATTAATAAATTGATGGAAAACTATTAACATTTTGTTCTATTGCGCATTACTAAAGTGCAATGCGCAATGAGTGGTCAAATAAAAAGCTTTTTTAAACCCACTTTCAATAACTGCATTATTTCATATATTATTTTTACTACTGTTATGTTTTTGGAAAGGTATTTTCGCCAAATTTTGTTCCAATCCAACCTAAAAAAATGAAAGTTTCTTGATGTAATCATCTTTAATTCACTGATTAAACTATAATTAAAAATTACTCAACTAGGTTTTTAATTAGCAAAGCTTCGTAAAAGAAACGATTGTTTTGAAACACGTCAGCAAATAACCTATTTATTCACCTAGTTAAGTAATTTTTGTTTATAGCTAAAAAAAATTAATAGTCACTTGTTTAAAACTTGAAGATCAATTTTAAATGTCAGTTTTAAATAACGGCTTTCTGTCTTGCTTCTTCTCGTATTTAAAATTCCCATAATATATTTTATTGAAACTCATATTTCTTCTAACATGAATCTTTATGGTTTGACAACATGTTGAACATTAGAAACCATATTTCTGCATTGGTAACTCTATTCAAAACGTTGTTGCAACTTAAATGCCGAGCAATGTTTACTAAATATTCAAGACGGCTCATTTTATAAACCTCTAACGCGCGCACATAAAAATATCATTGATAATTAGATTACTCAAAATAATTTTTCTAAATATATTTAAAATCCCATGGATTCAGTAATAATGCGTTTATATTTAGAATTATGTTTTACGACTTGCACATCTGAACTTGTAAATGTAAGGACAACATTTACTCAGAAATCACGTTTGATTGAAATCAGTTTAAGCTGTTTGTTCAGACAGAACAAACCCGCCGCTATGTTTGTTTTTTATCTTATAATTTCCAAACGATAATGTTTTCTTATAATTATGGTGAGCAATACTTTTGTAATTAAATGCTTTTGAAAAATATTTCACTACTTTTGTTTATTAAGTTAATTAGAGCTGAGCTAGTGAGAACAATTCACAAAGGTAAAAATTAAAACTGTTTACTCTAAATCTCACTGCACACTAGTTTATTAAAACAAACTGACTAGTTTCGACGACGATGTCTCCATCATCAGTGCTTAGGTACTACTAATGAAGGCGTGGTCCTGCACTGATGAAGGCGATATCGTCATCGAAACTAGTCTGTCTTAATAAACTAATGTGTTTGTTTTAATAAATTACTGTGTAGTGAGATTTAGAGTAAACTGTTTTAATTTTTACTTATGTTTAGTTAAATAGTTTCTAACTAGTTTAATACATATTCGAAAATAATCTCAATTATGGCTGAAGGTGGATTGATCGTTTCGTGCACTATGAACAATCATCTTGTATTAATTGCTTCAGCGTTGTACGAAACCAATTAGGATTTGTAAAGTTGTACTCGACCCATTCATGATTAATCCTTCAGAAGAAGTTTAATGAATTGTCTATTTTAAGCCGACAGATTAGCATACAATTGTTTATTTATAAGTGTGAAGGGCAGATTTTTACCAAACCCGTATTGTGTATATTTGTACCCGTATTATTAAGGGTTTCATAAGTGTTAAGGGCAGATGTTCACCAAATACGAATTGTGTTTATTTGTGCCCGTATTATTAAGGGTTTTATAAGAGTTAAGGACAGATGTTCACCAAACCCGTATTGTGTTTATTTGTGCCCGTATTATTAAGGGTTTTATAAGAGTTAAGGGCAGATGTTCACCAAATTCGAATTGTGTTTATTTGTGAACGTATTATTAAGGGTTTCATAAGTGTTAAGGGCAGATGTTCACCAAATTCGAATTGTGTTTATTTGTGCCCGTATTATTAAGGGTTTCATAAGTGTTAAGGGCAGATGTTCACCAAATTCGAATTGTGTTTATTTGTGAACGTATTATTAAGGGTTTCATAAGTATTAAGGGCAGATGTTCACCAAATTCGAATTGTGTTTATTTGTGCCCGTATTATTAAGGGTTTCATAAGTGTTAAGGGCAGATGTTCACCAAATTCGAATTGTGTTTATTTGTGAACGTATTATTAAGAATTTTATAAGAGTTAAGGGCAGTTGTTCACCAAATTCGTATTGTGTTTATTTGTGCCCGTATTATTAAGGGTTTCATAAGTGTTAAGGGCAGATGTTCACCAAACCCGTATTAATGTTTATTGGTGCCCGTATTATTAAGGGTTTCATAAGTGTTAAGGAAAGATGTTCACCAAATTCGAATTGTGTTTATTTGTGAACGTATTATTCAGGGTTTCATAAGTGTTAAGGGCAGATGTTCATCAAATTCGAATTGTATTTATTTGTGAACATATTATTAAGAATTTTATAAGAGTTAAGGGCAGATGTTCACCAAATTCGTATTGTGTTTATTTGTGAACGTATTATTAAGGGTTTTATAAGAGTTAAGGACAGATGTTCACCAAACCCGTATTGTGTTTATTTGTGCCCGTATTATTAAGGGTTTTATAAGAGTTAAGGACAGATGTTCACCAAACCCGTATTGTGTTTATTTGTGCCCGTATTATTAAGGGTTTTATAAGAGTTAAGGGCAGATGTTCACCAAATCCGTATTGTGTTTATTTGTGCCCGTTTTATTAAGGGTTTCCTAAGTGTTAAGAGCAGATGTTCACCAAACCCGTATTGTGTTTATTTATGCCCGTATTATTAAGGGTTTTATAAGAGTTAAGGGCAGATGTTCACCAAACCCGTATTGTGTTTATTTGTGCCCGTATTATTAAGGGTTTTATAAGAGTTAAGGGCAGATGTTCACCAAACCCGTATTAATGTTTATTGGTGCCCGTATTATTAAGGTTGCGGGCTCAGGTTTGTCAATATTTATAACCTATTATGTTTTTTATTGTGAATGTATTATTAATGGTAATGGGAGTGTATTATTGGAATGTATTATTAAGATATATATATATATATATATATATATATATATATATATATATATATATATATATGTATGTATATATATAAGGAGAGTGTGAATAGAAGGAATTGTAAAGCAGCTATAGATGCGTTACTTTTATTATTATATAAAGCTAGTATTTTTAAACTCACCGAGCAAAGAAGAAATTAGAAACACCATTTAATCTCTTTATTATAATTTAATAATATGTTTGCTAATAATTTATGTTTATTTATGACAATTAAATGTCTAATTCTCTATAATTTATTAATAAAGCAGCAAAGGAATAAAATAACGAACTAAAGCCGGACAAATAAAGAGTAAAGCATGACATTTTCCCTATTAGTAGCAACATAAGGCGTTAAGACATGTTACAGTGTTTCCTTAACGTTAGAAAACAGACGCGCTCTCTTCCTCGATCGTTCAAGTCCCCGATAGCATCGTCCGGATTCCATTACTTTATTTTTACGTACTGTTGGCATATTGTACATTTTCACAAATATTAAAAAAACACATAAAACACTTTTTACCACCTCTTTTTTATTTGTTAAAGAGTACTTCTAGAATTTATTAATAAAAATAGCACACTCATTGCAGCTATCACAATCTAGAGCTATAATAGGTTAGAGCTTAGAAAGTGACGTCATTATACTAGGTACAATATTATTAAATAGGCCCTAACAAAATAAACTTCGTAATAAATATACAAATTACCGTTGTATTACTATATTGAACAGTTTGAAGTGGGAAATAATATAATTTTCTTTGATCATTCTAACTTACTGCTAGTGTACACTAAAGATAACATAACCTACGGGCAATAACAAATCTCGAAACATAATAAAATTTACATATTTTCCTAATATACAAGAAATGGAGTTTTAAAATGAATTAAACACAACCTCCAAATAACCTCTAAGTTGAGACTAAGCAGTTGTTATCATTCAAAACACTTCGGTATAATTTGACGTCTTCGGATGTCAGACTGGTTGAAACTCGCATTTATTGAACATTCGAATTTCCGTGATGATAGGTCCATCGACCAAATTTGAGGCTATGCAACAAGCAAACCAAGAACGGATATGACGTTTTCCAGTTTATTTTTGCAATTAATGATAACACAACCCTTTATAACACGTGATCCAAATATTCTGTATTTATTGTACCTTAGTTTCATTCATACCTATAGTAGATAGATCTGATTAACATTATCATATATAAAATCCACAAAGCAAATTACAGACTCCGAGAAATTAGATTTATTACCAAAATTTGATCAATCACAATCGATTTGAAGCCTCTTTGGCGATTTAACGCCTCTTCCGTGACTCTCATTTGAGCACTTATTAAAACATTAACACTCCTGCGAACCTATTAAAATGAAATATTAACTCTCGTTCGTGTTAGATTAGACTGGTTACCTTAGAAAGGATAGGTTAGATTATCTTAGAAAGGTTAGGTTAGGTTGAGTTGCTTTAGAAAGATTAGGTTAGATTACCTTACAAAGGTTAGGTTAGATTATCTTAAAAAAGTTAGGTTAGGTTCAAATTCTTAATATATTCATATTCACCTATGCTGGAATATTTGTATAAATTTGAGTACATTTTCTGCCTTTCCCAACATTACAATTTTTTTACGCGTTTCGAAATAATTCCATTCTCAAAACGTAATAGTACTTCTTTTACTACTTTAGTATAATGTATTAGGTTAGGTTAATTTAGAAAGGTTAGGTTAGTTTACCTTAGAAAGGTTAGGCTAGGCGCGCTAACATAGAAAGCAAAAGGAATTCGAGAATGTGAAAGAATGCCTGGGGTATCAAACCAAACATTTACAATAAACTAATTTTGCTAGAAAAAACGAAGTATTTACTGGCCACAGATATGGTCTGCCGTAACACATCTCTGTAGCGTGCTCTAGTAACAATAGCTTACATAAACATACATTCTCACATAACTAATCAGCAATAGTCAATTTGAATAGGAAATCCACTGTTTTATAACGTTTAGTACGGCGTAAAATAGCATCACCAAAAGCTTCTGTTCTTATTTTTAAAAATCTGTTTTGTAATACAGGTTTAATAAATAAAATTTGCGACAACTTTTTCGTTTAAAAAAAATACGAAAACAAATGAAAATAAAAATTACTCTAGAAAACACTTACATTCAATATTTAACCAAATATGAAGATCAATTAATAGACTATATCAAAGTGTCAAAGTTCTTGTATATTTGTTGGAGTAATTTTTAAAAAACCTCGCAAATTTTCTTACTAATCAGAGAAATAGGATGTGACGAAACCTCTGTTTGGGCCTATAGAAAAATACTTCAAAAAAATACAGCAATTTATAAATAAAATTTTCAATATATTCATCTTTATTTCTATTAGGAATATTTGTATACACACGCACGTGTGCGTACGCGCGCGCGCGCGTGTGTGTGTATACACACACACACACACACACACACACACACACACACACACATATATATATATATATATATATATATATATATATATATATATATATTAAAGATTTGAAAAGTATTGTTTCATATATTTTAGAGATTTGAACAATACCTTCTGTGTGATTTTTCCGAAACTATGATTTTTCAGTTGCATAATTTTACAAGATTGGATCAATAACATGATTTTCTCCCTCACGCGTTCCCAAATCCAATTAGTGGAAGGCTCAGCAGCTACACAAAGATTAGGTGAGACATGAGGGTTTGATGGAGCATGGAGACAGGACATAGAGCAAGGAGTGGGTTATGAAGTACATTAACGATCCCATGTGCGGAACAGCGTCTCGGATAAAGCAAGTAAAGCCTGGACTCATTCCAAGTTCAGATGTTATTGTTATTTATTTTAAGGGGGGTTTCGAATAGATCAATGCATCGATCAACTCTTACAAGAGGGGGGCTCGCGCAAGCTACTCACACACTTAAACCAATAATGTTTACATTTTTAATTGATCGTTGTTTTAATTATTAAAAACATTTTGTCTGTTATAGTACGTCTTTGTAAACAAGTAACAAAAATAAACATTTTTTAAAGTCTCCCCTTTAAGTAAACAAAGGGAAGTTTTATATTAAGCTTCTTTTAGTTAAATAATGGCAATTAATATTTAAAGTAGCATAACCTATGCGTTAAAACAGCTGCTCTACGACACAACCTATAACACAGAAACAGCTGTTTTATGAAATCATATGTTATAACCTTTTTTAGGCCAAATGGGGCGAAATAACTATATTGGATACCTTGCCCATTTTGTGAAACGTTTTCCTCCCACATAAAACTAAAATAATTTCAGTTAATTTAATTAATGAATTAATTCTTGAATTTTTTAGTCCATTACGTTCGGTGAAACTTAATTAATCACTTAAACAATAGTTTATGACTATCCGAACAATTTAAAGTTCGGATAGTCATGAACTATTGTTTAAGCGATTAATGAATTAATATTTGAAAAAACTGTATTAACATCAATTGTCATTCACTACAAGTTTTAAAAAATGTAATTGAATTTGAGTGGATGAATAAAAATTATTTTACTAACGATTGAAAATTTTAACAATATATGTATATATATATAAATAAATAAATATATATATATATATATATATATATATATATATATATATATATTGCATATATTATATGACTTGAATATATTATTAAAATTTTTCAAACATTGCATTATCAATCCAAAATTTGAAAATTTTGTTATAAAAACTTTTCACCTTGGTGAAAATTGGGTGTACAGAGTAAATCCAACCGAAATGTAAGCTTGTAGTGATCAAGAATAAGAATAAGCTGAACGAAAAATAAGTCAGTAAGAAAATAACAAATCCCTTGTTAGCAAAATATATTTATTCTGTAATTTTATCAATTGTAATAAGTTGTTTAAAAGTTTAAATAAATAAACTCATGTATTATTATAAATCCATAAACTTAAATTTTTACATTTAAATTTATTATTTTTATTTAACAAATTAGTCTGCATAGACTATGTAATAAACTTAGCTGTGGATGAAATCATACTTTGTTACATAATTTAATAAAATGTGGACGATTTCTCAATATTCAGTATATTACACTTGAAAGTGATTTAAACATAACTTGGGAATAACCTCTAATTGAAGAACTTCAACCTATTTTTGTCTTTCGGAAATCTTCGCGGTAGTACGTATATCATCGGAAATCTGACGGGGAAATCGTTTGAAATGTGACCTATATTATTATATTATCTGTTGGAAAAATGTCCTGAAACTGAAAGTAGTGTATTTAAAATAACTAGAACTATAATTAAATAATACATAACTAAGTGAATACGTAAGGGTTTACTTGCTGACGCGTTTTTAATAATCGTTCCTTTTTTCGAAGCAAAGCCTCTAGTAAAAAGTGAATAAATGTAGTAAACAGTGAATAAAGGCTTTTCTTCGTAAAAGGAACGATTGTTTCAAAAACGCGTCAGCAAGCAAGCCCTAACGTATTTACTTAGTTAAGTATTATTTAATTATAGTTTAATCAGTGAATTCAAGATGATTACATCAAGCAACTAGAACTGTTTAAGGTCACTTTATTTTAAATAGTTTTCCAAATTTGAAAAAATAATTCCTATTAATATATTCACCTTAACTTCTATTAGGAATATTTGTATACATGAGTAAATTTTTCTGCCTTTCCTAGCATTAAAATGTGTTTTTTTTGTTTGCTGATGCGTTTCGGAATAGCTCCATTCTCCATTTTATAGTACACACAGGAGTATTATTGAGTTTTGAGAATGAAGTTTTTTCGAAATGTGTAAACAAAGAAAATATTTTAATATTAGGAAAGACAGAAAATGTACTCAAATATACAATATTTGTTTATTTTATAAAGATTTCATTCTTTTAATAGCGTCTTTTCGCTTCATGGAACGTGAAACTGGAAAGATGTAGAGTGGTAAATTGTTACGCATTTTCGTCAGAATTCCTAATTGATAATTCGCGTTATACTATTCATCCCCACATAAAGTTTTTTCATACCATGCACCATTAAAAATTACTCTTAAAAAAACTTTTACAAATTATAGCCTACTTATTTTAATTACGGATATTAAAACTACGTCTGTTTCAATTTGTTTTAGTTACCTATAGTAAAATACTTTTAGTAATTATATTAACTGTTACAGTAAGACTTGAAGTAAATCCAAATTTAATATTTTACAAAAATACGCCGTTGTAATGTTATGAAAATAACTTAAAACAAAAAAAACTAATAAAACAGATTGATATTAATCTGTTAACTAAAACTACTTGTTTTTATGTAAGTATAAATGCGATATTTTAGTACAGTGAAGTTGAATTATCTTAGTAATTAAGAAATTATTTGACGCGCAGGGACGGCGTTAATTTAAAGAAACAAGCTTTACCCTTATAACATGATTAGGGTTAAGGTCATTATTTGAACACAGAAAAATACTGCCATCGCCTATCGTGTGTCCATTGAAATCGAAACACAGTAGTCGCAGCAAAACGAACATTGTACCTATAATTTTCCGCACGAAACTTCAAGAACAAGCGGTTGATTTATTCTTACGACATCGATGTTGTGCTGGTCCTAATTAGATTCTATTTTGTGGAAATACAGATATTTTCTTAGATAAAATCATGACCAGTTAAGCCAGTCACAGATGAAGCTCTAGGCTAGTACAAGGGAGGGAATTTAAGGGGGGGCTTTAGGTTCTCAAGCTGACCCAAGAATATAAAAGAGTGAAATGTTTAAACTATAAAATAACAAAGCTTTACCCAAACATACAGAGATTGTTGTGGTGGTCCTAATTAGATTCTATTTTGTGGAAATACAGCCGTTTTCTTAGATAAAACCATGACCAGTTAAGCCAGTCACAGATGAAGCTCTAGGCTAGTACAAGGGAGGGAATTTAAGGGGGGGCTTTAGGTTCTCAAGCTCCCCCAAGAATATAAAGAGTGAAATGTTTAAACTATAAAATAACAAAGCTTTACCCAAACATACAGAGATTGTTGTGGTGGTCCTAATTAGATTCTATTATGTGGAAATACAGCCGTTTTCTTAGATAAAACCATGACCAGTTAAGCCAGTCACAGATGAAGCTCTAGGCTAGTACAAGGGAGGGAATTTAAGGGGGGGCTTTAGGTTCTCAAGCTCCCCCAAGAATATAAAAGAGTGAAATGTTTAAACTATAAAATAACAAAGCTTTACCCAAACATACAGAGATTGTTGTGGTGGTCCTAATTAGATTCTATTTTGTGGAAATACAGCCGTTTTCTTAGATAAAACCATGACCAGTTAAGCCAGTCACAGATGAAGCTCTAGGCTAGTACAAGGGAGGGAATTTAAGGGGGGGCTTTAGGTTCTCAAGCTCCCCCAAGAATATAAAAGAGTGAAATGTTTAAACTATAAAATAACAAAGCTTTACCCAAACATACAGAGATTGTTGTGGTGGTCCTAATTAGATTCTATTTTGTGGAAATACAGCCGTTTTCTTAGATAAAACCATGACCAGTTAAGCCAGTCACAGATGAAGCTCTAGGCTAGTACAAGGGAGGGAATTTAAGGGGGGGCTTTAGGTTCTCAAGCTCCCCCAAGAATATAAAAGAGTGAAATGTTTAAACTATAAAATAACAAAGCTTTACCCAAACATACAGAGATTGTTGTACTGGTCCTAATTAGATTCTATTTTGTGGAAATACAGATATTTTCTTAGATAAAATCATGACCAGTTAACATTCATGGATCTGGGACATAACATGGAAATCTTTTCCTTAGAGTTAATTCAAATAACCATGTATATCAAAAGGGAATAAATACTTTTCGTATATACCGACATATTCACGGGTTCCAGTTCTGTCTAGGATTCAGACAGGTATTCCGATCTCATGTAGAGGCACATTGCTACCGGATTTCTCGCCCGTGATTGTATCTCATGATGTGTCATTATTTATCGGAAAGTAAGAAAAATCGATATGCTGATAAGTTATTGTATAGGTTACTGTAGGCAGTCGGCACGGCGCGGATCTCATTTTCATAATGAATGAAAAGAATCGGCCTGCCAAGTCAGCACAATTAATTAGATTAGGACAGCGCCATTGCTATTCCTTGAACAAACCTATTCTTTGTCAAACCGAACATCTAATTTCCCACAAAAAGTTCGTTTTCCTTTGAAAATATCCTCTTGTGAAATGAACATTCATTACCGCGGCGATCCACCAATAAAAGCGCAACCGACGGCCAAACAATAAGACTTGTCATAATGAAGGGTTGAAAAAACCGTTAAATCTTAAGCTCAGAATGTTTAGCAATTCTAAAACTTATTTTTTTTTAATATCACTAAATGTAGAATTTTGTAGATAATTTACAAAAATATCTAAGAAGTTTAATAAACTGAAAATTAACCAAGTTAATAAAACCCACTAGCCACAATACAAAAATCTTTATTTTACTATAATTACTTTATGTACATTTCGATTACACGGTAATCATCTTCAGAAGTAATCATCTTCATATTACGTCCTTCATAAAAATATAGTACTTCTGAAGATGGTTATCATGTTATCGAAATGTACATAAAGTAATTATAGTAAAATAAAGATTTAGATATTGTGGCTAGTGGGTTTTATTTAGTAAGTTTAAATAGTACACAATGCTCAAAACTTTATTAAACTAAAAATGTTTAAACTCATTTTGAACGCTGAATATTAGTACTGATTAATGATGTAATATAACTGGTAGTAATAGTGATTGTATATCTAGTCATTGTAGTAGGCTATTACTGTTTATTAAAGTCTGGGAAATCAACAATATTAATTCGATTTATTTTTAGGCGGGAGTTCAATGACTATATTAGTGATGGTTTTATTCTTAGAAGAATATTAATGGGTTTTAATACTTTCAATATTAGATTTGACAGTATTGCTATTTAAAATAAAAATTAAAGTACAGTCGGGCGTCGATAATCTGAACGCCAATTATCCGAACATTGATACTACGCTGAAAAAATAAACATTATTTGTAGATTACAGATAGGGTGCTATAGAACATTCCCTGATATGTGTTAACAATTATTTCTTGTTGTTCTCTTACAATGGCAGAATTTGATTGTGTATTAATGTGTTTTTTTTATTTTACCTTTAATATTTATTTTATTTAGAACACAGTAGTACAATAGTACTCTTCATCTAAAAACTAACTGTTTTTTGTATTCCAGCAATAAGATTTAAAGTAAATACAGTTCAATAATACACTCGATATAATATATATGTTTGATTATCCGAACAATTTGATTATCCGAACACCCTCCTGTCCCAATTGTTTTGGATAATAGACTGTCTAGTGTACTACTGTTATGAAGAAAACTTATCAATACTGTAAATCTTTCAATAATAATAAAATCACTAGTTTTTGTCAGAACCAATATGACAACTATAACATACAGTTATACAGCCTACTTGCACCCATAAATCCAACAGAACTCTTTTGTCCCTAAAGCTACAGAATTTTATTGTTCCACTGTATTTTATTCCATTCTTGGCTGGTGCAAGCGAATAGAACGTAACTGCAGAATCTTTCAGGAGATCAGTTCCTCTGATAGTCTACACGTAGGGCAAATACATTGACTTTTAAAACAGCCCTCTTCTGGTTCGTTTTTACCCTTCCACTCCAACACCAAATATATGCTCATCAATTATATATTTATTGAAGTAATTTCTTAATATATTCATCTTCACTTCTGTTAGGAATGTTTGTACAGATTTGAGTACATTTTTCTGCTTTTCCTACAATTACAATATTTTTTGGTTGAAGCGTTTCGGAATAATTCCATTCTCAAAACGTATTAGTACTCCTTTTACTACTTTAGTGTAATATACATTAGGTTAGGTTAGGTTACCTTAAAAAGGTTAGGTTGGGATGAGTTACCTTAAAAAAGCTAGGTTAGGTTACATTAGAAAGGTTAGGTTAGGTTATCTTATAAAGGTTAGGTTAGGTACGGTTAGGTTACCTAAGAAAAGTTAGGTTAGGTTGGGTTGCCTTAGAAAAGCTAAGTTAGTTACATTAAAGAGGTTAGGTTAGGTTACCTTAGAAAGTTCAAGTTAGGCGCAATAATATAGAAAGCAAAAGGCATTCGGGCAAAAGAAAAAGAATTTCTTTGCTATTAAACCTAACATTTACAACAAATTAACTTTGCTAGAAACAGAACAATGTATTTACTGGCCATCAGATATGGTCTGCTGTATTACATCTCTGTAAGGAGGTGTTAGGAAAGGCAGAAAAATTAACTCAAATATTTTAGTGTGAACGTCTTCATGTAATGCATTTATCGATGGGGAACAAATTTTTGAGATATAACATTGACTCATTCAAACTCCTAAATAGCTAGAAGACCATATGATTTCATACAACAGCTGTTTCCCTCTTTATTTATAGGTTATGTTTGATTTACTTTAAAATAGATTGCTTTATAAGTATCGTATATTCAGTTATTTAATATATCTAATGTAAGGTTAGTATCCCGAACTAATTATGCTCATTTTTAGGGCGTAATTAATTTTTTTTTTTTTTTTTTTTTTTTTTTTTTTTTTTTTATTATTAAAACTGGTCATTTTTGACCAACCATTAATTTACATTTGATAATTAGATTTTAGCTTTTATTACAAAGAATCCATTGATTTCTATTGTATCTTGTTTGATGTTGGAAGCCAACCGGCGTGAGGAAGAGCATTGTTGTCACTCTTGTCGTTCAACGAGTTCAAATGGTTTTGTCCTTTTGAGTCGTCTTGTCAGGTGGTTGTTGTCGAGAAGTCTCAGTGCCTCAGGATTTTCATGTTGAGTGAGCCGATTTACGTGTTTGATGGCGTTCTGTTTTATGACTTCCTCGACCATGGGTACACCAAGATCGCAATGCAAGTCACTGTTACGCACATACCGAGGAGCGTTGGCGATGTTTCTTAGTACTTTGTTCTGGAAGCGTTGTATCCCTTGTATGTGACATTTGCTGGCACAGCCCCAAAGCTGTATACCATACGTCCAAACCGGTTTGAGGATTTGGTTATATACCAATAGCTTGTTGTATATTGATACCCGTGAATTTCGACCGAGTAGCCAATACATTTGCCTGTAGCGAGTCTGGAGTTCTGTGAGTTTTATTTTGACATGCTCGACCCATTTGGCTTTTGCATCAAGATTCATGCCGAGATATTTAGCAGAATCATGATATGGGATAACACTTCCATTCATTTCGAGCCTCTGAGGGTTTGGGATCCTCTTGTTTGTAAAGTTCACATGGACTGCCTTCTGGTCGTTGAGTTTGATGCGCCATTTCTTGGTCCAAGCCTCAACTGAATCGTTTGATCTTTGTAAGCGTGTTGTCGATTCTTGAACGGTTTTCGCTGTCGCTGCGTTTGCTGTGTCGTCTGCGAAAGTGGCCGTGATGACGTTGGCTGTTTGCGGAAGATCACTGGTGTACAGCAAGTACAGGATTGGTCCCAATACGCTGCCTTGTGGGACTCCAGCTTGTATTTCCTTGAAGTCAGAATACGTAGATTCGTGGTTTACTCGAAACAGTCTGTTCGATATGTACGATTTCAGTAGATTCACAAACTGGGCTGGCAGAAACATGTTGAGTTTGTGAATCAAGCCTTCATGCCAAACAGGGCGTAATTAATAAAATTTAAATAAATTTATAAATATAAGAAACTTTATGATTCGAAATTAAAAATATTAAAAGTATTAACAATAAATAATAATTTATTTGGTTGATATAAGATTACGTTACCTTCTTTATTGTATGTTGTGATGACTTTACTGTATGGGATTGGAAAAAACATAAACCATCTAAAGTGAACTATATTATTAAAGAGTTTTATAAGATGTGGCGTTTACGAATTAGACTTCATAGCATACAATTTATGCATAAATGTACGTTTGTTTCAAATTGCACTATTTCTCCTTCGTTTTAAAGCTACTAGTCATTATAAAAATCGATAAAAGTATTCTAATGAAGTAAATTCCATCAACAATAAAACTCTAAAGAAAACATACGGTATTTCCTAATACGTTAATGACAAAAATAATTACTTAATTTACTAACCTGTTAATCTTTTAATCTGTATTATTTTAAAATTTTATTTTGTCATAAGAACTGTTTTAAATAATATTAGGAATAAATTATTATTTTTTTTAATATACAAGCAAAATATATCAGAAAAGAAAAGGTAGAATATAAAACATATTACGAACAACATCGATAGTTTTATCGTGTATTAAACAAGCACAAGCGCGCGCTAAAATAATTTATGTAATAGTTTTAAACAGTAACCAATAATAAGAGGTACTTGTAAACTGTACCTTTATTAAGTGAATTACTCGTTTTCAAAATTTTTAGGAAAAAAATAATTTAAAAAGCAAACCAGTTTTAAAAAACAACCGTTTCATAACCTTGGATTCCTCTACCACAAAAATTAAAAAAATCTCGTCTGAGCTAAAATTTATGACAATGCTTAAAACAACAATCTAGGTGGCTGATGGAAACAAAAGCTATAGATGCTTCCAGTAAAAGCCACTGCATTTTAAATATTATGAGAATTGTGACTAGAATGTTTAAACTGTTGCTTCTTAACCTAAATAAGTTGCGGTTAGTATTGTCTTAAGTTTATTATTGTACGGAATGGTTAATATTGCGTGAAGTAGATAGCAGGCCTATTTGGCGGTGAGGTATTTCCAACTACTTCCTATTTCAGAACCGGAAGTTACTTTCCTATTAGTATTTAAAATATTGCTTCCCGTATTTCATATTTTACGATCTGGCTCGTTACAAAGTTTGCAAATTTGCCTATTTACTTGTAGCTTTTTTACAAATCGGTTCCTATAATTAATTATTAACTGATAAATGCTATATTTAATTTATTATTTTCTAACGTTAAACTTTGTAAATGATTATTTTAATGTGGTTTTAGGCAAGTTAAATTAAGTAACTGGTAAAAAAACAGTACATAATTTTGTTCAAAATTGAAAAAAAATATTAATGACTGTTGTGTATTTATCATTTGAACCAAATTCTTTTTTTTTAATAAACATTCAATTCTAGTAAATGCATTTAATTTAGAAGTGTAAATCTTAAGCTTATCAAAGCAATCTTTTTAGGTTAACTTAAGCTCAAGGTTAACTCAAGCACTTTGGGTTGAGTATTATTCAGGTTTTGAAAATGGAGTCATTCCGAAACTCGTCAACAAAGAAAAATATTGTAACGTTAGGAGAGGCCGCAGGTTATGCACCCCTGCTATATATTATAGCCTATGCAATTCTAGACTATAAATTTTATAATTATAACTGAATTATAGTCTTGAATTTTGTAGTTCATTGCGTTCGGTGAAACATAATAACTTTAACATTAGTTCAAGACTATCCGATCTTTAGATGTTGTAAATTTGTAAAAACGCCACATAGGTATCGAAAACGTTCAGTTTCAGTAAGTTTTTACAAATTTACAAAATTTATAGTTCGGATAGTCTTAAATTAATTTTAAAGTGATTAATGAGTTATAGTGTAGAACTTTGTAGTTATATTCATTTATGATGATGACGACTTTGTCACCGAAACGCGTAAAGAAAATTAATCATTGAACACGATTTGGAGCTCATGTTTATTACATTTACTCGTGCTGATCATATATTTTGGTGCTGTAGAGATCACACAGAAGTAAAAGTATGCTGGGAAATGTTTTATTTTTTTATTGGAAAATGAAGAGATACAAACAGTATCGATACAAAAATATCGAACCGGAAAACACCAAGTGCGGAACGTGTAAATATAGTGCGGACCAAATAACAGTGTACTACCCCTTCTTAAAACATGTTACATATTCAGAATGTTCTATAGATCAACAGCTTCTGCATCCGAAATGTCTACACATATTTCAAGATCGTTTATTAATTCATACCAAAGCTAATTTATCTAATACCGATCGTCTCATGCAAGCCAGTTTTTTGACAGTCCTTATAATGTTTGTAGGAAAGTATTTATACTGGCCCTCTACCTCCCGTCTCGCCTACTACGATCTCTCAAGGCCAAGTGCACGTTTACGTAATTTGAAGAAAGGTAATGTATAATTGCAAGCGATAATAACCAGGGCACAGAACCACGTGAGAGCAAGGTCGGGTGTAGCAGTGTAGGAGTGGGGGTGAATCTCAAGTGAGACGAGATCGCTCGAGTGTTCAGATAACGTTTCAAGGTAAAGGTTGTGGAATTACACAAGTCATGTTAATACGGCTGCTAACGGAATGTACATTGCGCTTTTTCTTTACTAGAAATGAAATTAGCATTCAATGATTCGGTAGCGAATCCAGAAAAATATTTTGGGGGCTAGTGGGTGGAGGGAGAAGAAGAGTCCCTTGCCAGGAAAATAAATAAATATTTCAGCTATAGTGTAAGCTCTAAGAGCGAAAGAGTTATAGGCCTATTCTATGACATTACACCATTATTGTTTGCCTCATTTACCTTAAATTTACAATACAAATTACCTATTTATTACATTATGAGCGGGCGTATTTATTAATTATTACAGTATGGTACTAGAGTGATTAATATGGGCTTACAAACATATTCTACTAACTAATAAGTCAGGCAAAACGCAAACATCGGAAATGGGATTTTATTTTACATTTATAGTGTTATTTAATAGTTTAAACATTTTCACTTTTCCATGTTTTGGGGGAGGGGCTTAAGCCTCAAAGCAACCCATAATTTTTTTTCCTGGCGAAAAATCATTTATGGTTATCATCGTCAAACAAAATGTTGCCTACAAACTCTAATTAAAAAAGGAATAAAGAAATGGTTATAACAAAATAGTAATACAATAAATAATACAATAACAATAAATAACATTTTTAATCATAAATAACAATATCGAACAACATAAATCCGCCGCTGCAAAGTTTCTTTTATGCAAGTGAATTGCAGATGGCTACGTCTGTCAGGGATGAGGCTGGATTGATGCAGCCTGCAGATTGCTTCGGTATCTAGCGGCGAATGCTGCGCATATCTACACTGTCCGTGCAAATTTAATCCACCAACCAATATATCACGCTTTTTCTAGAGGTAACCCCATCTATAGCTTTCAACCGCCTCATCACTCGAAACTCCTCGTGATCTATGAAGCAGATGGATATATCTAGGAAATGCATTTCCTATGAGCAACCCTGCCCAAACATGCTACAACATCCTCCCTCCCCAGTGCCTTCCTAACCGTAGATATCAGGTCTTCGTTGTTACTTTTCCTACAAGGAGGGGCAGGGATGTAGCCAGGACGGTGTATTGAGGAGGCCCAACCCTGAGGGACACTGAACATTTTAATCTTTAGAAATCATATTTTATGCTATTTTGCCAATTTACAAAATTGTTTGGTAGTCGGGAAGATGTTTTGCAAAAACATATTATGCTATAAAATACATTTTGTAAACATGAGCTATTTTAGTAATATTAAAAGGGGCCCAAAATCGTGGTATCGCTTCACTAAAATAATATTCATTATTAGTTTTGCTTCATTTTATAGATTAATTTTTTTCTGTCAAAATTAATTTGTGGAGGCACTTGTCCGCTGTGCCACACCTAGCTACGCCCCTGTGGAGGGGTAACGGAAAGAAATATGAAGTTGCTTGATGTAATCATCTTGAATTCACTGATTAAACTAATTTTAAAAATACTTAACTAAGTGAATACGTAATTGCTTACTTGCTGACGCGTTTCAAAACATTCGTTCCTTGGGTTGGCTTCGTAAAAGGAACGAATGTTTTGAAACGCGTCAGCAAGTAAGCAGTTACGTATTCACTTAGTTAAGTATTTTTAAAATTAGGAACTGTGTGCCATACCACAAATATTGTGCGGTAATAATGACACCTTAAGATGGAACAAGGCCGCATTAAAATTTTTAAAACATAGGAAATGAAATATCTACAGCTAAAAAGATTCCCAGCTCTACCTCACAAAAAACTGTTGAAGGAAAAGCCGGAAGAGAAGTTACGGATAAGAACAGCAAAATAGTACATGACATGAAAATAAACGTGCAGGAACAATCGGAAGACGGAGGGAGAAAGTTGAGTTTGTAGGGAAGGGCCCTTAATCGGATGAATTAATTAGCGACAAGTTGAATGCAAACTTGCGACGCGCTGAAGTGATACCATAATGAATATAATATTGGTTTTAGGTTTTACTCATATAAAAATACATATAAACAATTAAAGCTTTGCTATATGGCCAACTAATTAGAGGCCAACTAAAATCAGTTAGCTATTAAAATGAAACCAGTTAATGACTCTATAGAACTGTCCAAAGCTTAACGAATTCCATTGAACATTGAAAATATGAAGAGAAATTAAATAGCGCTACAGGTATTATTAAAAAAGTTACCGCTTGGCGATTGAAAGCTTTTATAAAAGAGGATTTCATTGCTAGGCTAAGGATAGAAGGGACGGTATTATCAGCGTTTAGCCCTAAGTATTTTTAATAGGCTCCCATAATACTTGTGTTTTATTAATTGCATTCATTCAATCACGATTAAAATATCGGTAAATCTGGTTTCGTTTAAATTAATTCAACACAAGTGTATTATTATTATAAACAAAAGAATTTTAAAATTCATAAAAATCAATAAACTGTGAAACTGTTTATAAACGGAAATAAAATTCAACTATTTCATTGCCAATACTACAATTAAAATACACCCAAATACCTTAATAGAAGACATAAAACAAAAAACAACTCACTAACAAAATTATACAGATTAAACAGATAGCGCATTTCGACGACCAAGACATCATCGCAGGATATACATTAAAGTTGTAAAACAAACACTTTGATAAAATATTAAGTGAATATGAATAAAACAAAACAAAAAATAACAGATTATATTGATTTTTATCGACAGGTAGCACTCTAGTATTTTAGTTAATCCCCTTTACTTTTTTTATTTACGTTTATATTGTTTGAATTATTATATATATATTTTTTTAATACGGAATTACGCAATCTTGTACAATCTTAAAAATAAGAATAATTCACTAAAACATTATTGTCAAGTAATAATTAATTGCATAGCTGATCAGTTCTGACCTGATAATGATACCTGTACTGGCGAAACGTGCATGTTTTTTCAATTCTTCAAACTTACATGCAGGGCGTTATATTTATATTAATCACGCTGGTTTCTATTATTATTCTAATCTTTATTAATTTTGTAAAAATCATACATAAACATTTCTACCGCTGTCAAACAAAACCAACAACGTGCCAAGTCATATTTACATTGTTGTTTAACATGTGTATCTATGTCAACGTAAAGCGTTCTGAATATATTTCTTAATACAGTAAATTATTTAAACTTCAAGTACTATTGATAGAAATGCCAACAGTCCGATACTGTTCTTATCTATCATTAATAGTCTAAAGAGTTCTTTTATCAAACTCTTTTAAAAAAGGTTAATCGGATGATTTACGATCACTATTGCAAACAAACCGTCTCGCGCATGCAAGAAAAAACAAAATATTTCTTAAAAAATACATTCACCGTTTTTTCTTTAAATAACAAGTAATCGCGTTTTTGTTATTGGAATTTTCTCAAAACATTAAATTTTCAAGTTTACATAAATATATTTTCAATGCATAGCTTACAAATTAATTACGTAATAAAACCTATAAAAAATACGGTTTAAATGAAATTTAATGTAAAAATACACAGAAATATGTCTAAATAACCAAATTTTTTCGACACATTTAGTCTAACTTATATAATAAAATTCTTAATCTGTAAGTGGAAATTAAGCGTACACTTGTGTTCTTGTGTATGGATGACGCGAGGCCTACACATCCAATCAGTCCATTTTCGATAACGTTAATCTGAATGTTTTAACTTAATCTCATTACAATTAGAATTAGATTATTCTTTACAAAATGACAATATTAAAATACTTTGTTCAGTTTTAACACCCGAAGTTTATTAATATTATTTTTAAATTTTAAAAAAACTATTAAAAGTATTGAAATTATATTCAATTAGGCTGTAATTTGGCACAAGTTTGACATATTTTAAATCACAATATATGCTAATTACAATCGACAAACAAATTTTAAAAAATACGTTAGCCTAGCCTTAAATAATTTCTTAAAATTAATATATTTGTTTAGAATATACACATTATACAAAATAAAAAGAAAGAAAGAAAATCTTCAACAGAAAACGCAATTTTTCATTTACTTTATGAAAAATAATTATTCTGGTCCTAATGAATACAAATAAGTTTAGAATCTATTTTTAAAATAACGCGCATAAACAAAATAAAATGTTGTTGCCAAAACTATGTTTAGCAAACAAGAAGTTGTTTTTACACTTACTAGTGTAATTTTAGCATTAGTATTAGTTAATTACTTTTTAACCTTGGTTTAAATATCACTAAAAATTTCATTTAAAAAAATTATAATCGACGTTTATTGCATATTGATAAACCTTAAATAATCAATTCAATAAGTTAAAAATTAAAAACACAAGATATACAATAATTACTATGTAAATACTTAATTTAAAAGGAAATATATTAACATACCTGTGAAGAATAAAATTGCTGAATTAAAAACAGAAAAATAATTCATGATAAGTGAGGTTTATACGATTAACTTCACTACGAGAAGTACAGGCGCGACTGTTAGCACACGGTTTATTGCGAACTACCGTTCCGCTGGTTCTACTTACGATGCACAATCTCGGAACTGACGACAGAAAACGAGAACGCGCGCTCTTTGGCGAACGTTAAATGTTGAATGAATTGAAATGGTTGGTCCGCAGTACCTCGTTTAAGCGCATCCTAGTGGCTTCCACTGAAACTAAAATATCACACCATATTCTATTACCAGGTAGTGGGGGGAAACAAGACTTGATCACGGATTAACTGGATAGGTATGTTTTGGAACCCCTACAGACGATGCGCATTGATAATTAGATGTATCCAGACTGTGTTTGGTAGAAAGAGTTTTAAAAGTTAGCGATAAAATTGCATAGACAGTTTCCACAAAAACGTTAGGGGAGTCAATTGTTATTATTTTTAAAAATTCAGATTAAATATGATCGCTTAAGGTTAAAATTTTATTTTATTTTAATAGATAGTCTAATATTTATTAATACTATTTTAAAATTGTATTATTTTATCAACTAATAAAGTTATTGTTTATTATCGGGGACAGTTCCGATTTTTAAATTTGTGTCTCGGAGACTCGTAAAATAATATATCTGTCCCTGAATTTACCCCTTGATGATTTCTTCAACGAGTTGAGAAAGCTAATACTAAGCTATCCGATGACGCAGAAAAAGCCAAAAAAGCAAAGAGGGTTGACTGTTTTTTTGGAAAATAAAATAAAAGTCCCAAACCTAGAGGAATCGTTGGATTTGTGTTTTCTCTATCGGGGACAAACGCTTCGGTAGAACGGGCCTTTTCATTAATTAACAAGTTTTGAAAATCGGAAAAATTCAATTGAGTGTATTATTTATTCATGAATATGAACTGTACTCTTTATTGCGTAGAAATGTATGATAGAATTAGGAAGAACTAGGACTTGTTGGAAATGTTGATTTCTAATAAAAGAATATGACTCTAGGAAGACAAGAACCAACATGTTTAAAGCTAAATTACCTGAAAATACTTTTTCCTAACATCGACTAATATTTAGAATTGTTCGTCTGGCCTACATAAAAAAAGTATTGTGCATTGACATCCAATTATTTTGTTGTACAAAGTAATTAAAGAACATGTTTGTTTCGTCCAAGATGTCGTCGTCAGTTTTATCTTCGGTCCTATAGTTTCGATGCTAAATAATAAATTAAAGAAATAAATAATTTCAATAAAAGTTTATTATATTAGAAGTAATTTTCAAAAAATAATTGTATGATACTTCATTTAATTTTAAAAAGCTGTTTCTTAATTAAAAATAAATTATAAAACGTTTTTACTATTTCCTGCAAATGCCCTGTAATCAATGATATTTCTGTGCAGTCCATTGCCAAAATGTATTTTGTAATCTCTTTTTTGCTTTATTTTGCTCTGTTCGTAAGTTTTCTGTTTTCTCCTATAGTTTCTATGTTAAATAATAAATTAATGAAACAAATAATTTCAATAATATTGCATTATATTAAACGTAATTTTCAAATAAATAATTTTATAATATTTCATTTAATTTTAAAAAGATAATTGCTATTTCTTAATTAAAAATAAATTTATAAAAAGTTTTTTACTATTTACTACAGATTCCCTGTAATTTATCAATGCTATTTCTATGCAGTCAATTGGCAAGATGTAGTTTGTAATCTACGTTGCTCTGTTCGTGAGTTTTCTGTTTTCTCCTATAGTTTCGTTGTTAAATAATAAATTAAAGAAACAAATAATTTCAGTAATATTGTATTATATTAACGTAATTTTCAAAAAAATATTTTTATGATACTTCATTTAATTTTAAAAAGGTAATTGCTATTTCTTAATTAAAAATAAATTTATAAAAGGTTTTTTACTATTTACTACAGATTCCCTGTAATTTATCAATGCTATTTCTATGCAGTCAATTGGCAAGATGTAGTTTGTAATCTACGTTGCTCTGTTCGTGAGTTTTCTGTTTTCTCCTATAGTTTCGTTGTTAAATAATAAATTAAAGAAACAAATAATTTCAATAATATTGTATTATATTAACGTAATTTTCAGAAAAATATTTTTATGATACTTCATTTAATTTTAAAAAGGTAATTGCTATTTCTTAATTAAAAATAAATTTATAAAAAGTTTTTTTCTATTTCCTTCAGATCCCCTGTAATTTATCAATGATATTTCTGTGCAGTAAATTGGCAAGATGTAGTTTGTACTATACGTTGCTCTGTGCATTTGTTTAACTAGTTGTTATTTAATTATACATATTTTAGATGTTTATACTTCACGTGTCCACCAGTTAAATTGAACAACTACAGTTTCTGTTGCGATCTAGGAAGTGCCGCGCATTAACATCATGTGTGCTAATCAGCATCGCACTATGTTCCTAACGAACTCTCGTTTTGCCTAACCTTTCATCTTGTCCAGGCCTGCTTGGTACAGGGATCGTTGATATTAAACCACCCAGGTAACTATTTTAGGAGGCAGTTTCCCCCTCATGGCCGATATCATTAAACTGTGTTATTAAGGTCTTTCGTTCGTCATTAGATACGATTTTAAAGCATTCAAACCTTTTACATTTACAGTTTTCGCCAGTTTCAGAAGAATAAGTTCGAAGCCTCCCGGTGACATCAGGCAACCTTCCTGTTATTTTGAGTTTTTTCGTTAATTTCACTTCACAGGCTATCAAATCCGTCACTTACAGTATCACTACTTAGTAATTCACTATTAATCATATTTAAAAGTGGTGGCTCGCGAGCACATTGCACGGTTCATAGATCAATAGCAAAAGGAAAATAAATCTATTTATAATGTAAGAATTATGTACATTGCTACGAGAGATTATTTAACATCTAACATGATCCTTCATTATAAATAAAAATAAAAACGTCAGAGCCGCAGCGACCATGTGACCTTTGGCTCAGTCGTTCGACCTGGTTCCAGGGAAGCCTGTCACACCCAGTGACGTCACTCCTAATGGAGAAAACCCTCTGGAAAGTCCTGACGAACTGAGACAGCCAGACAGCGCCGTAATGCTCCTTACGGTTGCAAACGGCCTGCAACCTAGGGAGTGTTCGGTTAAGATCGACTCTGTCCGAAGAGACGCATCTCCACTGAGCTCTGAGTTAATTGACATTCACAGTTTTAAGAACGAATTGAAATTGGTTTGTTAATAAATAAACACACGACTTGAGATCTTGTGTCTTAAATAAGTAAAATAAAATAAAAAATTACAATATATTTCCTACAATAGAATAAACCACAAAGTATTAAGCGGTATCTATCTATTTTCCTGTAACCGTCCTTTAGTTAAGGCAAGGTTTACGATTTCTTGCCTTAAAAAAAACTAAAACTTTTACGCTCTGTAACGCTTCTAGGTTTTAAGCACCAGCCACCACTGGCATATATAAATTATTTATACAGTATCTGAAATAAGAATACACCGATCATAATCAACAAGCCACACAAAAGCAGAGCATAACTCATTTTGATAAAAACAGCTGTTTGCGCATGCGCCAGCCCACCTGTTAGTGGACATTGTTTCCCGTTCCAACTGGACGGAGTTGTTACTTCCCTTGTGGCGCCGGTACACTCTCCGCAATAACTTGTGACTGGGTTGGTTGTTCCCCTGAATGTTTTGTCATGTCAAAATACGGACTCTAAGCTAATCATTGCCATCTTTATATGTGACAGGAGGCTTATAAGAACAAATTCCCATATTCAAGTTGAAACAAATTTTAAATTTTGTATAGTAATTTTATTTTTATTACAAACTAAATTTAATATAATTTCAGTTTTTCATAAAAAAATTGCCTTATAAACTATATTTATACACATAACCTTTAATACTGTTAAAACATTTGTTCGTAAAAATCATCCTCAGCGGTTTTTCATTGCAATGTATTTCTTATGGAGATTTTTGTTAACTTTAAGCTCCTCAAAAAACTATAAATTTTGTAAATTGTGAAAAACCTACATCCCCCCCGCTCCTTTGTGCCAATACTTTTAATTTGAGCCATCTCTCAGCTCTGTATGATCTTCCAAGCTCCCACAATCTTTCTCTCAAAATTCGGCTTACGAAATTATATATTAGGATTTTTGGCTTTTGGACTCTGTTGAATTTCCCTCTACACCCAACACTTCGTAATGCAAGTACCTTATTCTTTTATTAACTTCTTGTTTCAACATTTTCACATTACCTCCACATTTATGAAGGAAAACAATGACCACCTCGAATATGACGCTTCGATGTAGCGAATTCCGTAACTTCATCCTGTAATCCTCCAATTTAATGTAAAAAATATGCTTCAGGTATTTAATAAAGGCAACGCCTTTCCTTTATGTTCCGTCTCTCAAGCTTATCATACCTCTAATAAGGCTAAATTCTTCATTTAATTCTTATCCTTACACTAAGAGCGGTTAGAAAAAATAATTATCTGTAAATATTAAAATAATCGACTTAAAATCTCACTACACACTAGTTTATTATTACATACAGCCTAGTTTCGAGGATGATATCGCCTTCATCAGTGATTGGCTACTTATTGTAAGTATAGTAGTAGCGAATCACTGATAAAGTCGACAACGTCGTTGAAACTAGTCTGAATTAATAAACAAGTGAGTAGCAAGATTTTGAGTGAACTTTTTTATATTTACCGTGGTGAATTGTTCCAGCTAGCGAAACTCTAATTAACGTAAGTTGAATTTCCTTAATTGTTCAAGAAACGGAATTACTGGCTTGTATGGACAGAGAAAATTTAGATCCGAAAATTTGGAATTTTACCACACGACCGATCAGACCGTTGTGCTATTTTTTTTTGTACAAAAAATTATTTTAATTTTTAATTATTTTCGAAACTTAAGGGCGGTTTTAGCCTCCTGCTCTGCATCACCTTTGCTCACAAGGTATTCTCAAATTTTAGTACCGACATTATTACTTGCCATGAAACGAATGAAAAATATTCCCATAAAAATTCCATTAACTCTTCATGTAGACAAATCTATATTGAAATAAAGTTATAAGTATGTGCAACAATTAGCATTTAGTGAAGGCGGAATTTACTGGACTTTATGTGTTGGTATCCTACGTGTGACGTAGCTTAACCGCGCCCAACTCCTGAATAAGAACTATGCAGGTCGTATCCAGCGGGAGGGGGTCAGGCGACTTGCAATGCCGTTTCTGTCTTGAGACATGTTTTATCTGGAACTATCTAATAATAACTGGTTACAACCTTTTCAAATCCCCTGAAATAAATTTCCGGCTACGTTCTGGAATTTTTTGAGACAGAATTTTAGACATTAGAAAACTGGGAAAACACTTAACTAATGATTTTTCCTAAATTTATAGTTATTCTTTAGCACCCTTTTAATTTTTTTAAAAGTCAATAACAATATCTGTGTAAAATAACAGTTTATCCCTAAGAGACACTAGCACACACTACTTTTACTTAAAGAATGTACGAATATACAAAACCATTCGTAAATTATTTTATTTACAATGACGACTTCTTTATACATTTACCATAGTTGCCTTACTTGAGCCATGCAGTGTAAAGCTCCCATTAAAATACTTGCGTCATAGAATTTTATAATTCTGTTGATAAAAATAAACTTTGAGAAATATACACGCGCTACAGATTCATATTAAATGGATTCGTCTATCTCTTGTTTTATTTATCACAAAACCTTACCTCAAAGTACAAAAATTGATGAAATGCATGTTTATTATTTAATATTTAATAAGAAAACACTTATCTAATAATCATATATAAGAAACTTTTAATTAAAAAGGATATTTCTAAAACTATAGGCCAACGCAAGAAGCCTTTCAACAATGTAACATATTTATAATCTTGGACATTCAACAGCTAAAACAGCACTGGCTGTCGGTGTTAACAGCATGTCAATATTGACTGTCACTGACAGCATGACCGTGAGTGTTGTTTTGACTGTAAACTGTACAAAAATGTATATGTACTATATATGTATATGTGTATATATATATATATATATATATATATATATATATATATATATATATATGGTGAAATAAAATAATTTACATAAACAAGAATATACGAATATATCGTATATTCTTGTTTATGAAAATTATTTTATTTCACCATACATATTCAACAAGTAAAAATAATTATTCTAAGGATTACAATATATATATATATATATATATATATATATTCAAAGACAGTATTTAATATATATATATATATATATATATATATATATATATATATATATATATATATCAAAAACGAGAATACTTTTAATGAATATATTTATTCAAAGCTTTTCGCCGATAAAATAGTACCAGCATCTTCAGGAAAATAATTATCTATATATACATACACACATATATATATATATATATATATATATATATATATATATATATATATGTATGTATGTATGTATGTATATTAAACATGGTGATACGTTTTCTTGTAATATGATAAATGAATAAAAATATTTGAAAAACTAGAATTACTGTATTGTATATTTTTCAAGCCTTGTCGCTTATAAACGTATTAGCATCTTTAGGAAAAACAATGGTATATTTATATATAAAGATATCATTGTTTTTCCTGAAGATGCTAATATCGTTACAGGCGAAACCTTTAAAAATAATAGATTCATACAATTTTTTTTAATTAAATAATTTTAAGCATTATATTACATATTATTCATTATAAATATATATATATATATATATATATATATATATAAAGCTTTTCGCCGATAAAATAGTACCAGCATCTTCAGGAAAATAATTATCTAATAAAATATTTTTACAAAATTCAGAAAATATTTTATTAGATAATTATTTTCCTGAAGATGCTGGTACTATTTTATCGGCGAAAAGCTTTGAATAAATATATTCATTAAAAGTATTCTTGTTTTTGAAATATTTTTAATTTATTAATTATATATATATATATATACATACATATATATATATATATATATATATATATATATATATATATATATATATATATAGATAGATAGATAGATAGATAGATAGATAGAGAGAGAGAGAGAGAGAGAGAGAGAGAGAGAGAGACCATATTATGCGAATATATTTGTTCGGTTTTGTACTGCAAATAAACCTTGTACTTGGTATTTTCCTACAAACCTAGATACTTCACGAACCAAAGCCTAAAATAATTCACTCACCTTTATATGGAATATTTAAACTTGATCAGTAAATTCATCTGACCACAATGACGACATACCTATTCAGAATTTCAGATCCACAATGATCGTGTCAGTTATAATCGCATGTACGCGCAATATGTAAACAAGGTCATATTAGTGAGCCAACATTGCAAGTCTATGTAAATCAATCGTAAATGCAATTTACTATCGTATTCACGCTTTATGATATTAGGCTGGCCGGGACCGTTCATAGAGCAGTAGAACGCTCTTGACCAAGCTATTGATCTGATCGTCTCTGCAACAGCTTCCCTCTCACTGAAGCTCTGGCTTGAAAGAGGCACAACTCTTGTAGACATCTCTCTTACCCATTGTAACTGATTTGCGAGTGAATTTAATGAGCGAATGGAACGAAGTTCAAACGTTTTCCCAGTTGCAAGAGGCACAACTCTTGTAGACATCTCGCTTACCCATAGTAACGGATTGACGAGTGAGTTTAATGAGAGAATGGAACGAAGTTCAAACGTTTTCCCAGTTCCTACTGTCAGTTCACACTGTGACGATGTTACCACAGTTTCTACAAATATTAATTCCTTATTAAATTTAGAACCGATAACCCTTTATTTACTGCATTGTTTTGTTTCCATAAAGCGTATAATGTCGACATTAGATAAATAAATGTATTCTTATTTTACTCATATATAACCTACATTGAAACTAAATATTTTATAAATTTATCTTCTAGATTCTTACATCTTTTTTTAAAAACTTTAACTCCGACATAGGACGCATTTATTAAAAATAAATATATATAATTTAGTACCTGAGTCAAATATTTTAAATTTTATCGCGTAACAAGTTTTCAAGACTATTGTAACATTGTATATTTACGTATACAGAAAGTACACAGCACAATACAACAAATTTAACTGATACTAATGCTTGATTAGTTTATTCAGTTGTTTTTTTTTTTTAGTTCCTTCTATTAGTTCACACTCTCCTTATATATATTGTTCATATTTTCAATTGTTAATGAAATACTTTTTATTCATACACTCAAGTTCAAATACATTTTTTAAAACTTGTAGTGGATGTCACTTCATCTTAATACAGTTTTTCAATTATCAATTCTTTATTTAAATATAATTTATTAATTTTAGTTTCATATGGGGGAGAAATTTTTTATAAAAAAGGCAAGATATGCAATATAGTTATTTCGTCCCATTTCCCTTAGCATAAGTGATACACAGCAGAATACAACAAATTTGACTGATACTAATGCTTGCTTAGTTTATTCAGTTGTTTTTTTTTTTAGTTCCTTCTATTAGTTCACACTCTCCTTATATATATTGTTCATATTTTCAATTGTTAATGAAATACTTTTTATTCATACACTCAAGTTCAAATACATTTTTTAAAACTTGTAGTGGATGTCACTTCATCTTAATACAGTTTTTCAATTATCAATTCTTTATTTAAATATAATTTATTAATTTTAGTTTCATATGGGGGAGAAATTTTTTATAAAAAAGGCAAGATATGCAATATAGTTATTTCGTCCCATTTCCCTTAGCATAAGTGATACACAGCAGAATACAACAAATTTGACTGATACTAATGCTTGCTTAGTTTATTCAGTTTTTTTTCAATTCCTTCTATTAGTTCACTGTCTCCTTATATATAAAACAAATGAAAGACATACACAAGACTCACAAATTAATTATTTATTTACTCATACGCGTTTCAATGACAAAGTCATCATCATCATCACTGAGTTTTGCTACTACAAACTCTAACTTACAACTGTTAGGGTTTGTAGTAGCAATACTCAAACTGACTTCGTCATTTAAACGCGTATGAGTAAATAAGAGGTTAATTTGTGAGTCTTGTATATGTCTTTTATTTGTTTTAACATAACCTCACAAGCTAAGCTCAAAGAATAGTTGTACTCCTTATATATGAATATCTTGTTCAAATTTTCAATCATTAATGTACTTGTTTATTTCATTTTGTTATTTATTTTATTATTTATAAACTTTTTATTCATCCACTCGAGTTTAAATACATTTTTAAGACCTGTAGTGGATGACACTTGATCTTAATAGAGTTTTTCAAATATTAATTCAATAATTAAATATAATTTTTAGACGGGAGAAATACTTTTTACAAAAGGGGCAAGGTATGCAATATAGCTATTTCTTCTCATTAGGCTTAAAATAAGTGATGATTTCATGATACAGTTGGTCTTATGTTACTATATGTTATGTCGTAGAAAAGCTTTTTTAACGAATAGGTTATGTTACTTTATATATATTAGTTGTAATTATTTAATGAAAAGTAACTAAAATGATTTTGTTTTTTTCACCCGTGGGAATTACTTGTTATAAATTGCTATATCCTAAAGGCATTAAATGAGTACTAAGTCATTTATACTTACTGTGTATCTTTCGGTTAGTTGTATGCAAGGGTATGATTGGTGTAAAAACCATTGACCCTTGCTAGGTTTATTCCTGGGCCGTATTCACAGGGTGGAGCCCAAAATGTTAAAAAGGATATTCAAAGATTTTTAAACAGTTTTGAGTAAAATAAGAAGGTACAGAGCACGAACAGTCAGAACAGTCATGTGGATAAACCTCTCGATCTGGAAACTAGTCTCATCGCAATTTCCCTTTAGTTACAGATTTATTCCCCCGTCTCAGCCTTTCATAATTACTAATTAGATTTCATTCATACATGAGATAATATAACTCAATAATTTAGTTATCTGTATGATGCAAACAAAGCCTGAAATAAATAAGGCAACTACTATTGCTATCACTTGGCAAAAAATACACTACTCACTAATAACTTTCAACAGACTCGTTTCGCTCTAGATCAGTTCATTGTTCAATAATGTGTATTATATATATATATATATATATATATATATATATATATATATATATATATATATATATATATACATGAAAACAATTAGAGAAACACAAATACAAGAATAAATTATTGGATTATACAATTCAAAGATTTTCGTTGGCAAACAGTATCAACATCCTCTATAATAATAAAGAATATCAAGCTTACAAATGTTAGCCAACGAAAAGCTGTGAATTGTATAATTCAATAAATTATTCTTGATTGTGTATCTCTTATTTTTTCATTGTTACGAATACAAATTGTGTGTATATTTTGTTTATATATATATATATATATATATATATATATATATATATATATATATATGTGTGTGTGTGTGTGTGTGTGTGTGTGTGTGTTGAAACGTATTCCTTCACGGATGGAAAAATATGATGAATAGTTATTATCTGGAGTACATCCGTTCATTCTGCAGTGCATAGAATCGCAGTTTCGATGTTTCGCTAGAATCGCATCTAGTATTGACGAGGTGAACCCAACAACAGTTGACTGACTCGCTCTTGAAATGAATAGTACCCCAGATAATAACTATTCATCATATATATATATATATATATATATATATATATATATATATATATATATAATATGTTTTCTTGTATAATAATTAAAAACAACTATGGTTATTCAAATACTAGAATTAGTTATTAATTTATATTCAACGTTTTTCGTTGATAAACAGTACCAACATCATCAGGAATGAATATTCCAGCAACAAGATAAACTTGGCAATTTGTATAAATTTAGCAACAATTCTATTTCTAATTTAACATATGTTTTATATCTTACATTATTGTATTATTCATTCCTGATGATGTTGGTACTGTTTATCAACTAAAAGCTATGAATATAAATTCTATAAATAATTCTTCTATTTGAATAACCTTAGTTATTTTTAATATATATATATATATATATTTATATATATATATATATATATATATATATATATATATATATATATATATATATATATATTTGTAGCTTTGCAACACTGTTTTCTTGTATTCATTATCACTTTCACTATATGTACTTAAACAAGAATCTTACTTGTCATTTATATATATATATATATATATATATATATATATATATATATATATATATATATATATATATTGTATATATATCTTACACTTTAATGTACTTGAACAAGAATCTTATGTGGTTTATGACGCGAGTTGACTTTCGAGAACTATTAATTATGTGCTCACATTATCAAGCTTATTTTGAAACTAGCGGCTTTTTGTAGTTGGTAGGTGTGTGGGAATTCCTTTGTCACGTGGTATAACAGTACTGCTTCACTTTCGGTTTCACTGCAGTTGGTGTGAATGTTAGTTGTGGTTTGGCTTGGAGTTTTTTTGTCTATTAAGTTAAATAATTTTAATAATTTATAAATATACATATATATAAATAAATACGTATTCCTTTACGGATGGAAAAATATAATGAATAGTTACTATCCGCAGTACATTCGTTCAATTTGCAGTGCGTAAAATCGCAGTTCCGCCAGTATCTCATCTAGCATTGACAAGGTATACAAAAGAAAACAGTTTAAGTGCAGGCGAAGAATGTAATCAAGCCAGATGAGATTCTAGCTAAATGTCGGAGCTGGGTATTGCGCACTACAAAATGAACGGACCCCAGATATTAACTGTCCATAATATATACATATATTCTATTAAAACATATATAGAAGTTATAACTAATTTTAATAGGTGGTCGCAACTTCAAATGAAATGGTTTTATAAAGTGAAAAATTTTAGCTAAAAAGTTACGATCTTTATATAGTTTTCAATAATTAATACGATTGGATTCAGTGTTGAATACATTAATGTATTATACGAAGACTGGTACTATGAAATTTTGCTTAAATCCCTTGGCCGCTGTCAATATTTATTAATCATTCGGTGGTCCTAATTCTTATTTTTATAGTTTTTGGTCAAATGGTTTTATTGCCAGTCGTGTTTTTCAATTTTTTAGTCTAATCAGTAATTTGTTTTTATTGCATGTAACAAAAAATATTACCAATAGGATATTAATTTAATTAGTAGGATGATGATTATTTTAAAGAATTGTTTAAAAACACGCCTGTCAATAAAATCATATTTTTAAAAACCTACAAAATTAACAATCAGGGCAATTTACAAAATTAACCTCACAAATTAAAATACAAAATTAACCTCACCTTCATTATTAAATATTCAGATCGTCTAAGAAATTTTCAGCAAAATTCATTAGCACCAATCCTCGTATATTACATTAATGTATTTAACCATGATCTAATCGTATGACGTAGAATATTATTTAATTGAATATTCGATAAAGAGTGTGACATTTTAATTTATAGGTTTCTTTTTATAAACAATTTCATATGCAGTTGAGGCTTTTGACATTTTAAAAAAATTGTTTATTACTTTGCTACATATACTACTAATTTATAAATTTTTAATCGAATTGAAATGCTTAAACACTTCTGATAATTTTCAGAAATGAAAAAAATCAATCCTATGATAAACGCATTGTCGTGATAATTTTAAAAAAACCTTTAAAATGTAGTTAGTTAAAGCCATCGGCCGTTTTCGTCTGCAACTAGAGGCTATTTGAACGTTATGTTTGAATCATAGTTATACCACTGCACGGAATCAGGCGGGTGGCCAAACATGCAGCGTTGCCACATGGGCGAGAGACGAGTCACGGTCAGGCGATAGACTGACAGCCCTACTGTCTAACTACGCAACACCGTTCGTTCAGGGTTGCCAAATAGTTCTCAGGGGTAGGCTACTTTCAACCTTACCTCGCGAGGCCAGTTCTAGACGTGGCAACAGCGCCAGTCATGCCACTCGCCTGATTTCGTGCAGTGAACATTAGGTACAGTATCCATTATATTAAAAAAACATCGTATTTATCAATAAATTAATAAATAACCTGTGACTTCATTCAAGATGTTTTTATTAGTTTATATTTATTAGATTATATTACTTCCTGCATTGTACAATATTAAGTTATTATTCAATGTTATTTATTAGTTATTACTAATATTAATGTATATTTCAAACAGTCTTACTATAGTAAAAGCTCTAATATCCGGCACCCTTGGAGTCAGCATGTTCCCGGTGATCGGAAATTTCCGGATAATAGAACCTAACCTATGTAGCCTACGTACTGTAGATAACGTTATGCTACCTATCAAGAAAAATTGAATGTACTGTTGGATTCTTACCTTCCATATTTTTTTGTATCCAGTTACTGTATTTCCGTACGTATTTATAAAAGCACACCCTCGCGCACAGAATTTATAAGAAAAAGAATTGAAGAAGGAAAATCAAATTTAGTGCTAAAACAACCTTTTTCGTTCATACAATGTTAAAATAATACATTCACCAGTACACTTTATATACAATGGGTATTTAATATTACTTTAATGGTTTTACAATAATCACGGATGTTTGACCGTCTGATGCGTGATGACCGTTTTTCAACAAATTTTGAATGAACCATAAGGAACAACAAAGAAAGGTAGTGTACTGGTTTGTTTTGAAAATGCGCCGGTTAATAGAACGTTCCGGATGATAGAATGCCGTATAAGAGAGCTTTTACTGTATAACGTATTAAATATCATGCTATTGGAAGAAATATTTGTATTGCAATATTTGAAGAGAATACACGTTTCGAATGCTTGTAAAGTCTGTCTGAGACTTTTAAAAGTGTTTGACATTTTTAAGAGCCGGGTTCAAGAAGGTCGATACAATCGTTGACCAAGCATCTTTTCAGGGGAACTATTATTGTGTTTATTTTGTGCAAATTTGGGTATCTTTTACTCTTTGTTTGTTTTTCAGCTAAATCAAGCATTTTTTATTCAATTTATTTATAATTAATTAGGTTTATAATCTGAAAATATCTGTTACACTCTGGTACAACACTTACTGAGTGTTTAATCTCTAATTAACTTTGGAAACGTTTATTCAAAAGTATATTAGATTAGATTTAAATGCACTTTATAGCTAGAGACACTTAATATTGTGATTCTGTCATATGTATATATATATATATATATATATATATATATATATATATATATATAATAACTGTAATTATTTAATAAAAAGTAACTAGTATAGTATTTTTGTTTGTTGACCAAATAAGGAATCACATATTTCATATTAATACATATATTCAATAAGGCTTCGATCGGACTGCCTAAAAATCGCTGGTTGCAGAGGTAGAAATAAATATTTCTTGGTATAGAAAAATACAAATTTATGATTTTCCAAAAACCATGTTTTTTGTTAGTAGAGGAGAGCAGAAGTAGATGCAAGTTTCTTATCAACCACCAATTTCTAATACAGCTAACAATCATTGGAAAGGAACGATGACTATCATATTAATGCATAGTCTTAATATTATAGTAATATGATAGCAACGTTAGGAACGGGAGCTACCCCATAAATCGGCTGAAAGTGCTTGGAAGCACTTGGAAGCGCTTGGAAGCACTTGGAAGTACTTGGAAGTACTTGAAAGAGCTTGGAAGCACTTGGAAGTTCTTGGAAGCGCTTGGAAGTTCTTGAAAATGCTTGGAAGTGCTTGGAAGCACTTGGAAGTACTTGAAAGTGCTTGGAAGCACTTGGAAGTGTTTGGAAGCGCTTGGAAGTTCTTGAAAATGCTTATGAAGATACATCAGGAGTGTATTCTGTATAGTTTAACATGTGAAACATGCCAATGAAATACAGAAATCAAACTAAAAGCAGTATAATAAATAATACCTTTTAAAAAATTGAGTCAATTCCTACTAAGATCAACAGAGAAAAATTACTTTTTAGTTATTTCATATTTTTTAATTACAATTAAAATAAATATGTCTATACATATGACAGAATAGCATTATAAAGTAGTAAAATAGTGGAATTTCCTTGCATTGATCCATTTTATCTCTATACCGTATGAGGTTTTTGATTATTATTTTTGTTTGTTATTATTTATTCGCTATTTTTGTTTTTAATTTATAAAGCTTTTATCCATTTCGTGTAACGCTTCATTATTGCAAGGAACCTTTCTCTTATATATTAATATACATCTTTATGCAATATATTTCTGACTATGGGAAAGTTAGCTCAGTGCCAAAGTGCTAGGTTTCAAACATGTAGTCATTCAGTTCGAATCTGACCGAGACATCAACTTTTTAAAATTTAATTAGTGATTAAATATTTGAAAACACTGTATTAACATCAATTGACATCCACTACAGGTTGAGAAAAATGTATTTAAACTTGATTGGATGATTAAAAAGGTATTTTAATAACGATTGAGAATTTGTACAAGATATGTATAGGGACAGTGTGAACTAATAGAGGGAATTGAAAAATTAGTGTGAAATAACATTTTCCCCCCTTTTGAATTATAATAGGCCAGAAAAATCAGCTTTGGCGAAGCATTGTTTATAAGAGAACCATGCATTCATAAGTGTTTATGTAACCTTTATAAGGGATATAACAAGGTTTAAAAAATTCGATGCATGGAAAACCCTATTTATAAATATATTTAAAATAATGAAATAGGGCGAATTTAAATTCTATATTTTATTGGTAACATATTCCTTTGTTTTTACCGTGAAGGATATTTTTCATAATGTAATTGTAATCCTTGTATTTGAGTTCATGTATACATTGTTTTTCTAGTTATTGTAAATATTTAAATAAACCGAGGCGTGATTGTAAGTCAGGCCACGCGCAGATCCGGTTCTAACCTACTGTGCGCCAACAGTTGCAGTTGTAAATTTTTAGTAGTCTCACTGATGATGATCACCTGAGTAATTGAAACGCGCATGACAACAAAGTATATTGTTTCGTGAGTTCGTGTGCAGTTATTAATTTATCTATAACCTAAATTCACTAGACAGCTCAATATTTACTTGCATGTTTTTGTTGCAGTCAATGAGTGCCCACAACGCTTAAAAATCCAAACATTGTAAAAACTTTATCAATGGGAATGTTTCACAAGTACGCCAACAAAATGTTATTTGTGTTAATATTATTGTATTACTTAGTAATCTTTAACAGTTTTCCACTTGCTTTAACTCTTTCTCACCCTTCGAAATAAATACAAAAACAAAAGAATGAAATTTCACATGTTTGTTCAGCCCATTCATTGTTTCTATTAAGTTGAGTATGAAATACAAGATAACAGAGTTCTATAGCCAATGGATTTAGGCAGAAAATATTGATTACGTTTTACTGTAAAGTTTAACAAACTTCTTATTAACCCGTATAATTTTATAAATAAATATTTTAAGGTTTTAACAAGTTAAATTACTAACAGGACATACTGGATTATTGTAGTGTGCACACCTCGCTCACACCCCTGCGCGTACAGCCTCGTACGGACACCCCCACGCACACAGCCCAGCACGCACACCTCCGCGAGCACACCCCTTCGCTCTTACCCCCACA
>JBAIZL010000002.1:235628642-235918642 GCA_036971475.1 Prosapia bicincta | reverse complement strand
GAAAAAATCTCTGGTCTGCCGTTGATTCCGCAATAAACCATTGTAGGTTTCGTTTTTTTTTGGTTTATGAGGTACACCCACATTTTTCTGTTGGGGCAATCATCGATAAACTCGACGAGGTTCCACAACGCAAAACAGTCTCTTATACCGAATTCATTTTCACGAAATGTGTAACATACAAACAACGCACTTCACTTGTCAGTACACTTTACGCAATTGACTGTACCGGACTGGAGTGGCTTGCCCGACGCTGCTACTAACCATCGGGTGAGGAGTACGTTGATGGCGAGGCGAGGCGAGGCGAAAACTTCTTGCCGTGCCGCACCGTGCCGTATTCGGTGTGCGACCGACCTTAGTCCTATCTAATTTCACACATACCATTTTCGTATCCTATGTTAGTGTAACATGTGCACACATTTTATGGCCCCGGTAGAGAATAGGGTAGGCGATCCTGCATATATATAGCCTATTCTCTATCAGAAGATTAATGTCTTTACATATATCATCCCTTCACTCAAAATCCTTTGTTATACTCTTAATGACATAATATTAACAGTGGCTACAAGGTTTAATACTACCAAAAAAAAACCAAAGAAAATCATTTTCAATTCCTACTATTAGTTCACACCTCCTCAAATATCTGGTACAAATTTTTAATCGTTAATAAAATACTTTTTATTCATCCACTCAAGTTCGAATACTTTTTTCAAAGTGTTTTGGATGACACTTGATGTTAATGTAGTTTTTTTTCAATTATTAAATTTAATGAATTAATTTTACTTGTATATGGGAGAAAAAGTTCTCACAAAGGGGCAGGGTATGCAATATAATTATTTTTTGCATTTGGCTTGAAATAAATTATTACATATGATTTTATATTAAAGGTTATGTGGTAAAACAGCTGTTGAAGGTAACATTTTGTATTAAGGTATTATTTTTAATCCTTCTCTAAGCTTGAAAAAATTATATTTTTATATATTAAGATAATATTTTTTCCAATGAACCTTATTAAACTACATAGATTCTTGAAGTTAAGATAACTGTTCTCTAAACTTCAGATAATCAAAGTTACATTTTTCCTATTAAAACAATCATTTGTCCATGATCCTTATGAAACTATAGATTTTTTTCATAAGTCTTATAAAAATTTACTACTAAGATAATTTTTCCAACTTAGATAATTCTTTTCTTTACGAGCCTTAGAAAATAAAAATATTTTTTACAATAATATATTTTTGTTTTCATAACAATGTGACAAAAAACGTGTTTGTTCCTTGGAAAACTAAGTTGGATCTAACTGAGGTTTAGCAGCTCCTGTACGTTCAAAGATACCTCATTAAGGGACACTTTTAGCTCGCGCTGTGCTTTACACTCGGTTCCGGGCCACAGTGTTGTTTATAATTGATGCAGTTCGTTTTCTGGTCCAATTATTGCTTCCATTAGAGCATGTACTTATCATACAGCGCTCTTTATACTCAGGTTCAAACGTACGTTGTTCTCGTGTAAAAGCGCAAATCGTCTTTTATATGAATGGTTCAGTTGAGTAGGCTATCAGAGAATGTTACAACACCGATTTTCATAAGTTTGTGCTACATATTCACTCCGTTCTTTGCCTTCTATAACACTAACCAATCTTTTATGTTAATATAATAGACGCCCATACCTGAGGGCAGGGAGACGCGCGATACCTTTACCCCTAGATTTTTAAAACCAAATAAATGCTCGAGCGTCATATTTTATATAAATATACATACATAAATATATATATATATATATATATATATATATATATATATATATATATATAAACACATGCATACAGTATATACTAGCGTAATGTTCAGGCTTCGTCCGCACTCGTTTAAAATTGTTACTTTATATGGTTATATTATAAATTAAAAACAACTAATAATTGACAATAATTATGAATGGAATGGGTATACAGAGTTATAATAACGTATTAATTACCCGAAATTATATGAAACCGTACACAGAAGCTTCAAGCAGTCATGTAAATATTGCAATTTTTAGTTTTTAAAATCAACACTTTGCAAAACCCTTTCTTAGTGTGCGTCTGTGTTATGAACAGATTGCACACTGATAACCTCAAGCCCATAACTTTCATTATTTCGACTCCATGTTGATTCTCCCTCACGACAACGATACACACACACACACACACACACACACACACACACACACACACACACACACACACACACACACACACACACACACACACACACACACACACACACACACACACACACACACACACACACACACACACACACACACACACACACACACACACACACACACACATACACAATGAGAAGATTTAATAAATTACTCAGAGAGAATTTACTAATTTAACCTGTGTGTGTGTGTGTGTGTGTGTGTGTGTGTGTGTGTGTGTGTGTGTGTGTGTGTGTGTGTGTGTGGTGTGTGTGCGTGTGTATGTGTGTGTGTGTGTGTGTGTGTGTGTATGTGTGTGTGTGTGTGTGTGTGTGTGTGTGTGTGTGTGTGTGTGTGTGTGTGTGTGTGTGTGTGTGTGTGTGTGTGCATGTGTGTGTGTGTGTGTGCGTGTGCGTGTGTGTGTGTGTGTGTGTGTGTGTGAGTGAGTTTGTGTGTAAGAGAGAGAGAGAGTGAGTGTGTGTTAGTAGCAACGGCTAATCCCCATTGAATGTTACTTGCATGACATGGGGTGGTATTTTTTAAAGATGGGGCAAGCTTTTAAGAAAGGTTCTCATTAGACATACTTTTGGCGAAAATGGTTTCCGACCTCTACTTTACTTCTGCGAAGGTGTCGATATAATGGCGTGTTTGTTAATAAACTAAAATTGCTGCAATAGAACAATGTTGTATACCATTTCTTCAGCGCATAATTTGCACTACTTTCCAAGTCCGTTTTACAATAATTAGATTCAGAGTTTCAGGAAGCAGTACAATTATTTTACAACTGCTTGATAAGGAAATTCGATGAAATACTGTATTCACTGTTTCTCTTAATAGTGAAAGCTCTTTACAAGTTTTAGGTTGAACATAAATATATACTAACACTTTTAAATGTTTATAACTTGCCTATAGTAGCACTTACTTATATTTGTTGAGGACGGTCGTTTCGGGAATGTGTCCCATTGTCCAATTTTCCATTTCCATATTTTTATTTTTAAAAACGTATTACTAATACTTACAAAAACTGTCATAAAACATTAAAGTCAGACAAAAACAATTAATTGAATTTCTTTTATTAGTTCACACTCTCCTTATATATATAAGGAGAGTGTAAACTAATAGAAGGAATTGTAAAGCAGCTACAGATGCGTTTTTTTATTATTCTATAAGGCTAGTATTTATAAAACATACTGAGCAAAGAAGAAATTAGAAACACGATTTAATATCTTCATTATTATTTAATAATATGTGTGCATCTAATTATCCATATATTATTAATAAAGGAACTATATAATAAAATTACGAACTAATGCTAGACAAATAAAGAGTAAAGCATGACATTTTCCTTATAAGTAGCAACATAAGGCGTTAAGACATGTTACAGTGTTTCCTTAACGTTAGAAAAGAAACCCTTCAACTCTGTACACACAATTTTCACCAAGATAAAACGTTTTCATGACGAAATTTTCAAATCTTAAATCGATAATGCAATTTTCGAAAAATTAATTTTTAAAATATATTAAAGTAAACTGATTTTACTATATTGTTATTGCTTTTTCAATTCCTTCTAATAATTCACACTCTCCTTATATATATGTTGCTTAAATCTTCGATCGTTATTAAAATACTTTTTATTTATTCATTTAAGTTTAAATACATATTTTATACTTTTAGTGGATAGCACTTGATGTTCATACATTTTTTCCTAATATTAATTAATTATTTGAATTTAATTATACAATTTCAGTTTTATATGGGAGAAAAACTTTTCACGAAAGGGGCAACGTATGCAATATAGTTGTTTTGTGCCATTGGATATAACTACAATATAAATAAGTTATAAAATATGATTTCGTAAAACAGCTGATTTTACGTCATAGGTTATGAGGTGGAACGCTGTTACAACGCATAGGTTATGAGGTGGAACGCTGTTACAACGCATAGGTTATGAGGTGGAACGCTGTTACAACGCATAGGTTATGTTAGTTTATTTATATTAATTGTAATCATTTAATAAAAAGTAACTAAAATATAATTTTTCTTTGTTTACATAAGTAAGTATCGTCTTGAATAAAATGTTGTTTATATTTCTTGTTTTTATAGAAACAGAATAATCATATAAGGGATGAACGTACTTATTAGTAGAATATATTTTGCGTTAAAATGAAATCAATAATAAAATATGCTATGCAGTGTAAATGTCGAACGATTTATCATGTAGCAATGTAAATGGGAATTTTTCTGCGTCAATAATTTGAATTGAAACTGATTTATCTCGTGCTTAGCCGACCCAGCATTCTGAATTTCACGGAAATCTTGCATCCTACTTATGAATACCTAAGTAGCTTAGATCCGACGCTATCACTCACTCTGATATACATATTTATACCCAGGTTTTTATACGACAAAAACAATATTTTTTAAATATTTCGTGTTAAAGGTAATGTTTAAACAATTTTAAAAAAATTACACTAACTCACAGACACACACACAAACACACACACACACACACACACACACACACACACACACACACACACACACTCACACACACACACACACACACACACACACACACACACACACATTCACTCACACACACACACACGGACTCACACACACACACACACACACGGACTCACACACTCACACACACACACACACACACACACACACACACACTCGCACACACACATACACGGACTCACACACACACACACACACACACACACACACACACACACACACACACACACACACACACACACACACACACACACACACACACACACACACACACACACACGGACTCACACACACACACACACACACACACACACACACACTCACACACACACACACACACACACACACACACACACACACACACACACACACACACACACACACACACTCACACACACACACACACACACACACACATTCACTCACACACACACACACACACGGACTCACACACACACACACACACACACACACGGACTCACACACTCACACACACACACACACACACACTCGCACACACACATGCACGGACTCACACACACACACACACACACACACACACACACACACACACACACACACACTCACACACACACACACACACACACACACACACACACACACACACACACACACACTCACACACACACACACACACACACACACACACACACACACACACACACACACACACACACACACACACACACACACACACACGGACTCACACACACACACACACACACACACACACACACACACACACACACACACACACACACGGACTCACACACACACACACACACACACACACACACACACACACACACACACGGACTCACACACACACACACACACACACACACACACACACACACACACACACACACACGGACTCACACACACACACACTCGCACACACGGACTCACACACACACACACACACACACACACACACACACACACACACACACACACACACACACACACACACACACACACACACACACGGACTCACACACACAACATAGTAATGTATAAAATTACAATCAAATCCATCCTAACTGGATACATTTAGGTATATTTTAAAATTAGTACATATTAATGTTGTATAAAATTACAACCAAATCTATCTTCACTGGATACTTTTAGTGATATTTTAATATAGGTACTTAGTAAGGTTGTATAAAATTACAACCAAATCTATCCTAACTGGATACTTTTAGGTATATTTTAAAATTAGTACATATTAATGTTGTATAAAATTACAACCAAATCTATCCTGACTGGATACTTTATAGGTATATTTTAATATACGGATATGGTAATGTTGCATAAAATTATAACCAAATTTATCCTAACTGGATACTTTATAGGTATATTTTAATATAGGTGTATAATAATATTGTATAAAATGATAACCAAATCCATCCTGACTGGAAACTTCATAGGGCATGTCTAGAAGTAGTACAGTGCGCTGTTGCTACTGCTCGCTCAAAAACGTATTTCCAACTAAAATATCATAAAAAAATTAATTTTTCGTGGTGATTCAACAATGTAAATAACATCGAAAATATTTTTCAAGGCATTTTGCTAGTTTCAAGGTAAGAAAAATCTAGGCAAAACTTTGGAAGGTATTCGGTGACCGTGGAGGGGGTAGTGAAATAATTTGCCCCAAAATTGTTATCATTTGGGACTTCAGAAAAGTGTTTTGATTTATTTTGGTATTCTGTATAAGTTTCTGCATCGGCCGAAAACCCTTACGTGGCTAAAGTAGATACTTACCGAATTTTCTCAGGATAATTTTATATTAATATGAAATATAGTAGGGGAGACTGTTGTACCTTGAGCATAGTGTACCTTGGAACACTAGTTGATTTTTGGACTTTGCTGCATTCTGTTGGTCATTTAAGGAACTCTTTCAACAAATTAGGCATAGGTAGCGCTGTAAACAAAAATCTAGTTTATTCTGTGCCATTCTGTTACTGGTAGATGACTTTGAAGTTTTTGTGTGCGCTGAGTAAATGTTTTGAGTTTAATTTGAGTTGTGTTTTATTCGTAGTAGTTAAAAATTTCATAAATATATTGATACCATCTATACCCTGGTTTGTGGTGAGTAAAATACTGTATTAAATTTTTAAATAGCGTCTAGCCTATAAATAAGTAGACAATATTTCTCCAAGATCGCGCCCTCTTGTACCTAGGAACACAATAAGGTCTTGTACCTTGGAACATACCATCTATACCCTGGTTTGTGGTGAGTAAAATACTGTATTAAATTTTTAAATAGCGCCTAGCCTATAAATAAGTAGACAATATTTCTCCAAGATCGCGCCCTCTTGTACCTAGGAACACAATAAGGTCTTGTACCTTGGAACATACCATCTATACCCTGGTTTGTGGTGAGTAAAATACTGTATTAAATTTTTAAATAGCGTCTAGCCTATAAATAAGTAGACAATATTTCTCCAAGATCGCGCCCTCTTGTACCTAGGAACACAATAAGGTCTTGTACCTTGGAACATGTTCCAAGGTACAAGATGTTATATTTTTCTTTATTTCATTGCAGATCACGCAGTAAATCTGGTGTAAAAAGGGCGCCTGTCAACCCAGATGCAATAAGAAACGCTATAAAGGCCGTAACCTCTTCTTCAGATAAACGGATTTACATTCGAGAAGCGTGTAAAGTTTATAATGTTAAACTGGCAACTCTTTCCAGACATTTAGCTTATTTTAGAAAATCTAGAGAGAAATCATATAAATATAAAACCAATTGTGACACCAACCGAGTTTTTAATGATGACGAAGAGAAGCTTTTAGTTGCCTATATAGAAAATGTTGCTATAATGAACTATGGGCTAACAAAAAAAGGAGTTAGACAATTGGTATATAAATTTGCTATTGCAAATGAAAAAAAATACCCTGACAAGTGGAATGGGGATAAAATCGCCGGAGAAGAATGGATGCGGTGGTTCATGAGAAGGCATGCAAATAAACTGTCTGTAAGAAAACCGGAAGCAACCAGTCTGCCGCGGTTGACAAGTTTTAATAAAACAAATATGAAGTGCTTTTTCGATAACATAGAAGACGTTGACAATCGGTTCGGTCCCATTCCTCCCCATAGAATCTGGAACATTGATGAAACTGGTCTGTCAACCGTTCAGATTCCGTCCTCCATAGTAGCTGCAAAGGGTGTTAAGCAGTTTGGCAGCTGTACTTCAGCTGAAAGAGGGACATTAGTAACTATGATAGCAGCTGTATCTGCAATAGGAAACCATATTCCGCCGTTACTTTTTTTCCCTAGAATATTTTTCAAAGACAGAATAATATTTGGTGCTCCTCCAGGAACCGTAGACGTGGCATCGCCATCTGGATGGTCAAACGATCAGATATTTCTCAAATTTCTTGAGCATTTTATTACCCACGTGCAGTGCTCTAAGGAAGAGCGAGTTCTCATTATACTAGATAACCATGAAACTCACGGCAATTATCTGTGAAGGCAATTGAACGGGCACGTGAGGTTGGAATTGTGTTAGTTACGTTTCCACCACATACTTCCAACAAGTTACAGCCTCTTGATTTAACGGTATACGGACCTCTAAAAACATTTTATAATCAATGTGTAGACGCTTGGCTCATAAATCATCCTGGACAAACATATGATATTTATTGCATAGCAGAAGTTCTGGGACCTGCTTTCCCTCGTGCTTTCTCAACTACCAATATTGTTAGTGGGTTCAAGACGCCAGGAATTTACCCATTTGATAGAGGAATATTTTCTGACGACGATTTTATGTGCTCTTATGTTATTGGTCGTGAAAAGCCTTCAGAAAAAAATATAAACCTTACTGAGACCTCTTCCACACCTTCAGCTGTTGCATCTTCCTCGATAAATGAAGTAATGGATTCAGTTAATCTTCCACAAACTCCTACCTCCGAAAAGCAAAGCATAATAATAGTTACTCCCGAACAAATCAACCGTTTCCAAAAGCAAAACCAACAACAACTGGTAAAAGAGGAAGAAAAGTAGGTAAAACTCGAATAATTACAGATACACCCTAAAAGGAACTGCTGAAAAATGACAAAGAAAGAGCCAAGAAAAAAAAATGTTTCTAAATTTACGTTTAACAAAAATGATAATCCTGGTGAACCATGTGAAAGTAGAAGAACACTTGCGGAAAAAAGCAAACCATACGGAGGCATAGACCACGGTCTACTCATTCTTCTTCTTCGTCCTCTGAAGATGATGACACCTTGTTTCTAGTATCTACTGATGACAATGACAGTGCTGATGAAGAGTGCATATATTGTAAAACACCTTATCGGGAAGATAAAAATGGAGAAGGGTGGATAAGGTGTTTGAATTGCCTCCAGTGGTGTCATGAACTATGTGCTGGATCTAACAAACATTCATGGAAAACATACATTTGTGATTTCTGTAGGCCTACAAACAATTAATTTGAACAGTATGTCCATTAAGCCTTTGTTTTTAGATTGTGAATAATAATTTTTATTTTAGTTTAAAATTGTTTAGTTAGAAAAATTACTTTATTACTATTTCTGGCTTTTTCCATAAAACAAATTTATTATTAAACTATAAAATAAAGTAATTTTCATGCTCAGATGGTTATATTATTTATCCCAAATATGGTGTTCCAAGGCACAAGAGGTAGTGTTCCATGGTACACGAACATAGTGTACCATGGGACAGATGTTAGGGGTCATGAATTATTATTTTTTCAATAACATACAGAATTAATATTTAATTAAAAACTAGATATTTAAGTACATTAAGGAACACTGATTACAACAAAAATGTTTATTTTACTTCTAAGCGCACCAGCCGTGAATTGAGTCAAAGAGTCAAAATTGTGTTCCAAGGTACAACAGTCTCCCCTACTTGGCACTACTGATTATGTTATTTTAGGTTTTTAACCGTTACTAGATTAAAAAACACTTTATCGTCTTTCAGAGGGGTTTAACCCCCAACACTCCTTTGCTTATTATAACAAAACAAATTAAACTATTAAAGGTTTGTCTTAAATAAATTCTGTAAATAGTTGTAACTAATGCTTTTCAGCCCTGATTACCGAACACAAGTTCATTGGTCACTACAAACGTTAAAAATTCCATTTTATATTTTAATAATAACGTTTTTTAGGTAGTAATAATATCAAAATATTATCTGTATATTAATATTGAATATTACTGTGGAAACTGGAATAAATGTTGATTTAAAACTCATACGTTCTGTTTACGGAAATCCGCATTAGTACTACAATAATCTACATCACTGTGTTACGAAATATGCTGCATTGCACATTACTGTTAACCAAAGATCATTGTATTGCCACAGCTTGGTTCATCATACCACAAATAAATCATCGCATACAAATGACGACATAAATGCGTAAATTCAAACAAGATTTCTTGCATATTAAACAAATAAGATGCGATGACGCACATGAACTGCAAAACAAACTTTGACTTTTTTATTCAACAAAATCGTATTCTGGCAACCTAACTCGCTATTTGCTTACCAATTTATTCAGTAACTACTTCCTTGGTTCAGTTTTTTCACTTATTCTGCCCAGTTCTAGGCGACATTTCAACTACTTATACGATCCCATGAATAAAGTGCGCAAAATTAGAGAAATGAATGGCTTTATCACTCTCTTCAATGCAGTTAGCTGTTTGTTTTATTACTGAACGAACCCAATAGTTTCAGAATTAGTTTCACTATTTCCGCAACATCTGAAGGTTAGTAGAAGGGCTGAACATGAAAAAATAGGCAGCTAAAAAACTAAAGTTTTGGCCTTGTCTAACCTATTACTACTTATAAAGCACCAGGCCACGTTACTTAATGTATAAAGGAAATAAACACATTAATCTAATTACTCTTAGTTTTTATTAACAAAAACAAAATGTGTAAATATTCAATAAAAACACATTTTTGTATATAAATATTTCAGTCCTAGGTCGTGTCCTACAATTAACCAATTTTTAAAATAACTGTCTAGAAAAAATCCACTGCTCTACAATTGAAGCTTGGATATATATTTTGTTTTTTTTAAATCTGGGGTTAGGCTGGGGGTTGCAGCCTCCTTGCCCCTGGGTATGTGGCTATTTACTCCAACACACGTCCATTTACTTCAAGTTTTCCATATGTTTACCTTTAGTAAGAGAATCTATTGATTTATTCTAATTCTGAATTAAGTAGTAGGCCTAATATAATTTTTTTTTAATGGTAATTCCTACTTAAATCAACAAGAATTTTATTTTTGTTTCTTTTTATTTTATAATTTTAATTAATATAAATATTTATGTACATGTCAGAATAACAATATTAAGTGCAAAATAAAAAGTTAATTTCTTGGAATTCTAATTTTCCGATTTTTATGTATGGTGTTGAACTATTATTATTTTTGTTTGTTACTATTTATACACTTTCTTTTTTTTGTCGCTTTCATTGTATTGTAGATTCTTTTCGTTTTCCTTTGTACGTTTGTGAAGCAAGGTTCGATACCGTTAATCCAGTTTGTTTATTTTATTCTTTTCATTCATTTTTAATCCTAGAGCATTATTTATGACATTGTTGTGGGAACCATGGCAACAATATAATGTTCTGCAATGGAGGTTTCAACGACAGCCAGAAAGGGACAAAAGTAAAATTCATATACATCTTTGAGAAACACATTTCTATCTATAGGAAAGTTGGCTCAGTGCTAAAACGCTAGACCTTAATAATTAAGATACTGAGTTCGAATTCGACCTCCCCAGATTTTTTAAAATTTAATTATTGAATAAAAATTTGAAAAAAACTGTATAAATATCAATTGTCGTCCTCTATAAGTTAAAATAAATCTATTTGAACTTGATTGGATGAAAAAACTAAATTTATTAACGACTGAAAATGTGTGTAAGATATAACAGGAGAGTGTGAGCTAATAGAAGGAATTTAAAAACGAACTGATGATAATGGCTTTGTCATTGAAACGCGTCCGAGTAAACAAATGGTTAATTTGTGACTTTTGTGAAGGCTTTTATTTGTTATCAACATAACCTCACAAGCTAAACTTAAAGAGTAGTTGGTATAATTTAAATCCTTGTTAAGTTTATAAACTTATATAACTTTAACCGCAATATATTTTCAAAGTAGATTTAAATATAGGTATTTATCTTTAAGGTAAATTAATATTTATTTTCAACTTTATTAATTGACAATGAGTTTACATTTACTTCACTTCCCTTTTGCGAATAAACATGCTGTATTTGTTTTCCTTGTCTGTTGGTAAACAGATTTTTAATGGTTCATGCGCCTTCCATCAGGTTTGTTTGTTCTACTCTTTTTCCTTCTCTTGATTTTTTCAGCAGTAAGCCTTAAGCAATGTTCCTTTTTATTATTTATGAAATTGTATTATTTCTTCTTCACGAACCAAAATTAAACCGGAGTTTATTATATTTTTACTCTCTAAGGTTCATGTGTACTTGTCGCGTCTGTTTCCGTGCGAAAATAAATTATCTTTGCAGAGCTGGTCACTTTAAGCTAAGCGCGCACTACGACGGCACGGCACGGAGACCGACGGACGGCACAGAACGGCAATATGTAGGCGGCTGTACCCAAGGTGGGTAGAATACACCTGGGTATTCTAGCCACCTTGGGCTGCACCCACAAGAAGGGAACTCACGCTATCCGCACTTTTGATTGCTGCGTGTCTGTGATGTAAATAGTTTTATTTGAGCTGATGAATTTTTAATTTCAGATAATTGCCCTTAAATAAATGGTTTCTATTGAGCTGATGAGTTTTTAAGTTTACATATTCGCTGTAAATAGTCTTATTTGAGCTGACGAGTTTTTTAAGTTTACATATTCGCTGTAAATAGTCTTATTTGAGCTGACGAGTTTTTAGTTTCATATATTTGCTGTAAATAGTCTTACTTAAGCTGATAAGTTTTTAATTATAAAAATTTGGGGGGTCTAGGTAGGATTCGAATTGAGTATCTTCATGTCTGAAGTCTAACGCTTTGTCACTGAGCCAACTTCCACATATTTACAAATCTATATTTCAAAGATGTATATGAATTTTTGTTTTGCCACCATCTGGTTGTCGTCGAAACCTGGATTGTACAACCTTAAATTGTTATAATGGTTACCACACAATATCATAAATAAGGCTCAAGGATTAAATAGACAAACTGGATTAACTGTATCGAACCTTGGTTAACAAACGGACAATGTGAAAGGAAAGCAAAAAAAAACTAGAGCCCAATGCAAGCGCCAAAAAGCGTATAAATTACCTAGTAAAAAACAAAAATAATAGTCCAAAACCATACATAGAAAGGAAAATGGAAAATTGCAAGGATTCGCTTTCTATTTTGCTACTTAATATTGTTATTTTAAGATATGGAAAATATCGTAAATAGCGCTCTAGGATTAAAAATGAATGAAAGGAATAAAATTAACAAACTGGATTAACTGTATCGAACCTTGGTTAACAAACGGAGAATGTGAAATGAAAGCAAAAAATAACTAAAACACATGCAAGCACCAAAAAAGCGTATAAATATTTAGTAAAAAAACAAATGTGAATTTTATATTGTTCTAGTGTGTTGAGATGTAGTCCTTTTTTTTGTTGATGAGTTGTTGTTCTGTTTGTATTCCTCGAATCTTGGTTTAAAGCTGCTACCGGTTTGTCCAATATAGTATTTGTTACATTTGTCGCAGTTTAGTTTGTATACGCCTGGTGCTTGTAGTTTATCTTTGTTGTTGGTGTTGTGTGGTATTTTGTATTGTAACTTGTTATTAGTTTTATATGCTATTTTGTATCCTGTTTTTTGAAATTTGCGGGCTATTTTATTTGATGTTTTGTTTATGTATGATAATGTGATGTATTTGTTTTCTTTGTCTGTAGTGTTAATTTTAGTGTTTTTTGTTGTTTTATTTTGTACGCATAGTTTGTCTATTATTGTGGTGTTGTATCCATTTGTGTATGCTAAATATTTAATGATGTCTAGTTTTTTGTTTGTGTTTTCTGTGGTCGTTGGAACTTCTTTAAGTCAATGGGGCATGGATCTGAAGCCAGCGTGTTTGTGTTGGATAAGGTGTAGAGAGAGAGAGAGAGAGAGAGAGAGAGAGAGAGAGAGAGAGAGAGAGAGAGAGAGAGAGAGAGAAAGAGAGAAAGAGAGAGAGAAAGAGAGAGAAGGAATAATTAATTTAATGACAGCCTAATAGTAATCATCAATTAGGGATCCACAGCCTACATAAGAGTGTGATATGTTTAACATCTATTAGTGTCAAAAACCTCATTAGTTAGTCTGGAAACTTTATAATGACTGACAAATTTCAAATAGAGAAACAATTGAAAACGATAATTACACTAGTTCAAAGTTTAAAGATTGAATTCCGATTGGCTGAAACATCTTAACCCATCACTGGTTAATTACATGCGCACCGCGGGCACAAGCGGGTACAAATTAATTCGTCGCGCCAGTTGAATTGTCTTTCGCTACAAAAATATTTTCAATAATAAAGTACTAAATATTATATTTTCCATACGCTTGCAATTTTTGGATTCCTTAATATGTACCTTAGTTTATTTGTTAATTGATTATTGTGTGCAATCACAATTAGTAAAAACAAGATATGTTACTTATGGTTTGAAGTTAGCTTTAGATTCTAGGCTTCCACTATTATTGTTCATTTCGTATGTACACAGGAATACACTAACTATAAAAACTACTAACGAAAGCTACTGGATGACCCCGATTTAAACCTATACTGAGCTTCTCACGCCAGTTGACATTAAAACTGCTGAAGCATTCTAAAATGTTTAGATGTCTGATAGAAGGTCAATGGCAATAAATATATCTTTATATTTAAGCTGTAAGTTTCGAGAGTCGATAAATATCCATTAGAAAGTACAGACGTCTAGTCTATGAAACGCTTTAGTGACATATCATAAAATAAACTCTCTCGAGCCAAACAAATCTATCAAACAATGACGATATAGATGAATAGCTGGGCTAGTATTTGTACCCGCTACTAATAAATTGTCGTGACGAGTTTCCCTAGTCCGTGAACCACAATGGGTCAAGGCGATAGAAGTATACGTTGACTGCTGGGCTGCCTAGAAGCATCCAGTGCCATCTACTTTTCGAGTAATTTAGGGTTTATACCAGGGGTCTCTAACCTCTTTTACTCAAGGGCCACATCGAAAACTCTTATGGGGGGATCAATATTTCAGGGCAAAAAGTCTAGACCCCCTCCCCATACACCCACGACGTTTTTTCTAATCAAAAGCTCAGTGGTGATTTTTGAGATTTTCTTGCTTAGCTGTTTACTTGTTTACAGCTAGTTTCACACTTATAGAGAAAAGAAGTGGCAAGTGAGAGACGAGTACTGTACTCATACTTAATGGTAAAAATGCTTAAATAGAAATATATTACCAAATAAATTTTTTTTACAGTATGCAAACTTTCTGCAGGCCGGAAAAAATCTGTTCGAAGGTCGGATGTGGCCCGCGGGCCGTAGGTTGAAGACCCCGGCTTTATACTAAGGTACACGGGGTGCTCGCAGAACATTTTCAAAAACACCTACCCTTGGACTTCCGCTGACTCATAGAGTTGGCTCATTATTTTGTTACTATTATTAATTTTTAATGTATAGTAAAAATAACAAATGAAAATAGGGCGTTCACGGAGCGTGCTAATAGGATTGTCTAAGGGTTGAGACGGGTAGGCTGCTATTTATGGTCCCGGCGAGGGATGACGACAGTACCTGATGTGTTTTAAGTGACGAATACACAATTTCTCCATAAGAACCAAGTGGCAGCTTATAAAATTTTACCTATATCTTTACTTATAGTCAAAATTCCCAACGCCTTTTAATAAATGACAATATTTAATATTCAATATTTAATGTCAACAGAGCCCGACATTTGCTAAGACGTAGCGGGTAGTGTCGAAAATAAATCCTGTATTTTACTTTACAAATGCTACAATTTACGTCCAGAAAATTTACGATTTAGATTTTATACCCAATCTATTTTACCCATATACATTATGACTACATTCTAATAAAGGCATTTAGTAACAAAGTGAAGTGAAGTCATAGTAAATATATATATATATATATATAAATTGGATTATATTTTTAAAGTGTAGTTATGTCTCGAACACCATAAATTATGTATGTTTTTTATTTATATGTTGTGGAGATACAAATTCATTTTATATATCTCTGTAGAGTATTAAAATGATAAACAAGTAGTTCCAACAAAAATTAAAGTTAATTCTTGCCTAGGCTAACAAAAAAAAATTTAATTTTTATATTATTTTACTTTTTATTAAATAATTGCAATTAGGCCTAATATAAGTAGACTATATCATCACGATGTCATCACTATGTATCACGATATTAAGTTGGAAGGTAGAAAGCGAAATTATTAAAATTAATTAATTAAATTTGATTAATTAATAAATATTTCAAAACTTTATTAATAATAAGTGTCATCCACTATAGGTTTAAAAAAATATATTTGAACTTGAGTGGATGAATAAAAAGTGTTTTATTAACGCGTAAAATTCGAACAAGATGTATAAATATATATAGGGAGAGTGTGAAGTAATGGAATTATAAAAGATACCTTATGACTTAACAGATACAAATTTCTTATAGATTGTACTATATCTATTTTATATCTTTGTCTGTTTACGTAACACATATAAAATAAGTTAAAACGACTAGAGGAATAAAGAGTAGGCTTTCAGGAAATAGAAATTGTTTTCATTTTTCCGTCACCGACTGTCTCTTTTGGTAATGTTTGGGCTGCTGGTCTGAAATGATCTGTTGGAATCGCGTTTTAGGAAACATTGACATCTTGCTTTGCTGATATTCTCTGTAACGATTGCATTAAAGGAAGTTCTTTCAGCTTAATGCGCTGACTGTTTCTTAGTCGTAGTGTATAGCGTACTTTCTACACAGTGTAAATGTGAAGAAATTTTCGCTTATTGCTGGAAATAGTCAAAGATAGCCGACACTGTATTAGAGTTCGCTCAACAAGAAGCCCTAGTCCACATATGGGTACACACTGAGGTATACATTTAGGCTAGTTTCATGATTTGGACAACTTGGTTCCTATCAAATGTCACCATCCTCAACTCCCTTCGCTCTCCCTCACCTGCTGTTTTTTGTGAGGTGATCCATCTCAGCAAAGCTCTTCGGTAGTCTCGAGAGCTCACACTACCCGCACCTTAGGGATCTGGCAAACTCAGTTGGATGCCCTCCTACTTTCCGTCCTCTTCCCAAAGTCTTTCTCGATCCTCCATGACACCTCTGTACCTCGCACTTCCTCTCCCAGCCGTCTACCTCTCGGCTCCTAAAATATGCTAGATTTAATTTTGTTCATAGTAAGCTTTAACACCATGTATTAATTTTCAAATTCACATTGATTGTAAATGTAACTTATGCTTGTTTATATCAAATTTATCCCATGCATTAAGTCTTTGCTAGTATCATGTATCTTGTTAGATCAAGTTAAGCTAAGTTGTATAATATATGTTTTAAAGTTGTATCATGTACCTAGTTAAGTTACATAAGTTAAATTTATTATCAAGCTCTTCCTTCAAAACTGTAAATTCATTCTAGCTTTTAAGTTATGTATTGTACATGCAAAGAAAATGTCACTAAAAAAAATGACAAACAAACAAGAATAGAGAGAGTCATTCAGAGAGTCCACATGTTTAAATAAACCTAGTCCCCCAGCATACAAACCTTATAACCGTCCCATCCAAAATAAACGTCCTTCCTTGCAGATACTCGTCCTACATCCAGCCCTGGCAAAATTCCTGTTCCCATATTCCTACCCGCAGTCATTGTCTGTGACAGTCGCTGCATAACCTAGGGGGCTACCAAACCGTCTCCTTCTCTGACTGATTGACCTTGGAAACTGACAAGTCAACAGAGTGAACCCTCAGCAGTGACTTCCATAGCTAAATGCTTTAAGCGTATACTGCATCGGTTGTATTTTATTGTTGAACAATCATAGTAAAGTTAAATATATAAATTGTTTGGTAATTAGGCGTTGAACTATAAATTTGTAATATAAATAAATAACATCCCTTAAACAAATAAACTTTTATTTAAATCCTGATGTACATTTCGATTGTAAAGCAATCATCTTCAGAGGAAATTAATACGGGCCTAAGTCTTGCGTCTTAAGACTAACTCTTGAGTTAGTCTCGTTGTGATTCCCTCTGAAGATGATCGTTTTGCAACCGAAATGTACATCACGATGTATATAAAAAGGATTTTTTTATTTATAGTAAAAAATTACAGCAAAGTCGCTCCATGTTATATAAATCTGTACCAATATGGTTCGATTTAAAGCAGAATAGGAACGTGTCTGTGGAGGTAGGGATGCGGTGTTGTCAGTTTGAACGCTGTGACACTGAGAGACGAACGGAAGTTCAACGTAGAATTGGATACAAGTCTCATCGACCCAGGAGGATGTGGATTTCCCGTTCACCCAAACGACGAAGCTCCCCCTTCTGGTAGATTCCACTTTTGTAAAGTCATATTGTGTTTTAAATCCAACTATACTCCTGAACATACTGAGAGAAGCGAAACAAAGCTAATATATCAGAAGAAAGACATATTTATAGAGAATTGACAAAGCTAGTTAAATGGAACTATGCAGGGACTGATTTAGCATTTCTCTAGGAAAGTGAGCAGGAAAACTATTACTACTAAACCCGCAACCGTTATCAGTTATCATTAGGAGTGGATTTAACAGTTTTAAAATGAACCTTATCTTATACTTCTGACGTCAAGATATCTAATGGAGAGTTTCTAAACACAACACTTTCGTATTATAGTTTCACAATTTGTTTCTGCGTTTAATATACGATTTTTATATACGTTGTATAATATTGTAACCTTCAGAGGAAATCATTTACAACGAAGCATTTAAAATTTTAAAAGCAGCGATAGAAAACATATTTTTTCAATAAATAAAAATACTTCATATAGAAAATATATTATAATGTAATCCAAAAACTTTAAAAACACGCTTCTCAATATGAAGGTAGTGAAAACAACAGTAAGAAAATCTCACTGGTATCATCTAAATGTACTGGAGGTGAATACAGTGTGTCGTTTCTGCATGTAGCTGATAAGGTCTAATTTGACCAAACATAAATACTGTTATTCTGAATTCTTAAGTAAGACTAATCTGTTGAAGAAAGATAAAACGTTCACATTGTCTGGTTAAATAGCTCTCAAGGTCCAACGGGATGCCCAGGACCAAGATCCAAGCCTGAGTGTCCGGCTCAAAGGTAAGGCTAATCAAGAGTGGGTAAACGTCCGATTGCACTCCTGGACAGGGTACTGGTACGAAGACCTGCCCATTCGGAAGGTTCTACTGGTCCCGAGTAGTCCTGGAAAAGCGACTGAACCATGGTGTCTAGTTGGAGTTCATCTCGCCCTAGGGGCACCAGCAAAGTCGTAAGACTCTTATAGACTGGTATAACGTGTCGAGGCACCAAGACGTCTCGGGGTTGGCGCTAGTCACCCGGACGGGAATCGCGAGTCTGAGATCGGATTCGTGTGGGTGGAGGTTTCATACGCTTGATGGTGGATTCACATACGATATTATTAGGTGTTCGTTTGGGAAGGGGAAGAGTCGCAATGAACCAGATAATCCTCGCCAACACTCTTCTGTTTTCCCTTCTCTTTTTTGTTCTTAAACTTTTCACGCAACACACTTCGTACAGTCTGGTTAAAAATTTTTTTTGAGTTTTTAGAATCTAGAAAGTGTCTTATATTGAGCGTAATAAAAAATTTAACAAACTAATGTGGAAGTTACACCATTAAAACTTAAAGAGAATAATCTATTAAAATAGTAACAATAAAACCAAACAAGCAACAGACAATATAGTCAAACAGTAGGTTAAATTTGTGAATATAAATTGTGTGGTTAGTTTTTAGAATTATTCTGACATCGTTTATGAGTAGAAACCACATAAAGCGTAGTGGGAGTAAAAATAAAGGCTTGTTATTATGTAAACAGAATTTATGTAAGTTGTATATTTATTAATAGTTCGATAAAAAACGGAAACTATCTCTTTGTTTAAGTCAAGATTAATACGCATAAAGGTAGCCCTACCGGTCTCAATAGTTACGATCAGAATATTACAACTGATTTTGGCGCGTTCCCGGTTTTTAGTAGTTTACTTGTAACTGATATCAGTGCTTTATGAGCTGACTAAATCCACATATTTCTATTTAAATGTTATCTATCATGATTAAGCATTTAGACATATACAAGCTAATATATTAATTTGTATTACCTTTTTATTTTTAACACAGATCATTTTTTAAAATTAATAACTTAATATTACAAAAACGATTAAACATTAGTGCCCTTATATTTATTAAAGCTATTATTTGTGTTATTAATATTATTATTATTAGTGTTAATATTATAATTGTGTTATTAGTATTACTATTATTACCTTTGTTTAAGTTTATTCTATGTTTTTAAATTTATAAGATGGAATTTACCAGACAAATGAAGCTGTATAACAGATAAACGTCTGGGAAAAAATACTGCCAACGATATAAGTCCTTCCCTATCTCCCACTACGACAGAAGATTCTTGCCCTTAACTGATAAGTGGAGCTGTAAAGCAGGTACACTTCTGGGAAATAAAACCGCCAACGATAACATTCCTTCCCTATATCCCCCTGCAAAGCGATATTCTACTCCTTAACTGATAAGTGGAGCTGTAATGCAAGTGCACCTCTGGGAAATAAAACCGGCAACAATAACATTCCTTCCCTATCTCCCCCTACAAAGCGATATTCTTCTCCTTAACTGATAATTGGATCTGTAATGCAAGTGCACCTCTGGGAAATAAAACCGGCAACAATAACATTCCTTTCCTATCTCCCCCTACAAAGCGATATTCTTCTCCTTAACTGATAAGTGGAGCTGTAATGCAAGTGCACCTCTGGGAAATAAAACCGGCAACAATAACATTCCTTCCCTATCTCCCCCTACAAAGCGATATTCTTCTCCTTAACTGATAAGTGGAGCTGTAATGCAAGTGCACCTCTGGGAAATAAAACCGCCAACGATAACATTCCTTTCCTATCTCCCCCTACAAAGCGATATTCTTCTCCTTAACTGATAAGTGGAGCTGTAATGCAAGTGCACCTCTGGGAAATAAAACCGGCAACGATAACATTCCTTCCCTATCTCGCCCTACAAAGCGATATTCTTCTCCTTAACTGATAAGTGGAGCTGTAATGCAAGTGCACCTCTGGGAAATAAAACCGGCAACAATAACATTCCTTTCCTATCTCCCCCTACAAAGCGATATTCTACTACTTAACTGATAAGTGGAGCTGTAATGCAAGTGCACCTCTGGGAAATAAAACCGGCAACAATAACATTCCTTTCCTATCTCCCCCTACAAAGCGATATTCTTCTCCTTAACTGATAAGTGGAGCTGTAATGCAAGTGCACCTCTGGGAAATAAAACCGGCAACAATAACATTCCTTTCCTATCTCCCCCTACAAAGCGATATTCTTCTCCTTAACTGATAAGTGGAGCTGTAATGCAAGTGCACCTCTGGGAATTAAAACCGGCAACGATAACATTCCTTCCCTATCTCCCCCTACAAAGCGATATTCTTCTCCTTAACTGATAAGTGGAGCTGTAATGCAAGTGCACCTCTGGGAAATAAAACCGCCAACGATAACATTCCTTTCCTATCTCCCCCTACAAAGCGATATTCTTCTCCTTAACTGATAAGTGAAGCTGTAATGCAAGTGCACCTCTGGGAAATAAAACCGGCAACGATAACATTCCTTCCCTATCTCCCCCTACAAAGCGATATTCTTCTCCTTAACTGATGAGTGGAGCTGTAATGCAAGTGCACCTCTGGGAAATAAAACCGCCAACGATAACATTCCTTCCCTATCTCCCCCTACAAAACGATATTCTTCTCCTTAACTGATAAGTGGAGCTGTAATGCAAGTGCACCTCTGGGAAATAAAACCGGCAACGATAACATTCCTTCCCTATCTCCCCCTACAAAGCGATATTCTTCTCCTTAACTGATAAGTGGAGCTGTAATGCAAGTACACCTCTGGGAAATAAAACCGGCAACAATAACATTCCTTCCCTATCTCCCCCTACAAAGCGATATTCTTCTCCTTAACTGATAAGTGGAGCTGTAATGCAAGTGCACCTCTGGGAAATAAAACCGGCAACAATAACATTCCTTTCCTATCTCCCCCTACAAAGCGATATTCTTCTCCTTAACTGATAAGTGGAGCTGTAATTCAAGTGCACCTCTGGGAAATAAAACCGACAACAATAACATTCCTTTCCTATCTCCCCCTACAAAGCGATATTCTTCTCCTTAACTGATAAGTGGAGCTGTAATGCAAGTGCACCTCTGGGAAATAAAACCGACAACAATAACATTCCTTTCCAATCTCCTCCTACAAAGCGATATTCTTCTCCTTAACTGATAAGTGGAGCTGTAATGCAAGTGCACCTCTGGGAAATAAAACCGACAACAATAACATTCCTTTCCAATCTCCTCCTACAAAGCGATATTCTTCTCCTTAACTGATAAGTGGAGCTGTAATGCAAGTGCATCTCTGGAAAATAAAACCGCCAACAATAACATTCCTTTCCTATCTCCCCCTACAAAGCGATATTCTTCTCCTTAACTGATAAGTGGAGCTGTAATGCAAGTGCACCTCTGGGAAATAAAACCGGCAACGATAACATTCCTTCCCTATCTCCCCCTACAAAGCGATATTCTTCTCCTTAACTGATAAGTGGAGCTGTAATGCAAGTGCACCTCTGGGAATTAAAACCGGCAACGATAACATTCCTTCCCTATCTCCCCCTACAAAGCGATATTCTTCTCCTTAACTGATAAGTGGAGCTGTAATGCAAGTGCACCTCTGGGAAATAAAACCGCCAACGATAACATTCCTTTCCTATCTCCCCCTACAAAGCGATATTCTTCTCCTTAACTGATAAGTGGAGCTGTAATGCAAGTGCACCTCTGGGAAATAAAACCGGCAACGATAACATTCCTTCCCTATCTCCCCCTACAAAGCGATATTCTTCTCCTTAACTGATGAGTGGAGCTGTAATGCAAGTGCACCTCTGGGAAATAAAACCGCCAACGATAACATTCCTTCCCTATCTCCCCCTACAAAACGATATTCTTCTCCTTAACTGATAAGTGGAGCTGTAATGCAAGTGCACCTCTGGGAAATAAAACCGGCAACGATAACATTCCTTCACTATCTCAACCTACAAAGCGATATTCTTCTCCTTAACTGATAAGTGGAGCTGTAATGCAAGTACACCTCTGGGAAATAAAACCGGCAACAATAACATTCCTTTCCTATCTCCTCCTACAAAGCGATATTCTTCTCCTTAACTGATAAGTGGAGCTGTAATGCAAGTGCACCTCTGGGAAATAAAACCGGCAACAATAACATTCCTTTCCTATCTCCCCCTACAAAGCGATATTCTTCTCCTTAACTGATAAGTGGAGCTGTAATGCAAGTGCACCTCTGGGAAATAAAACCGGCAACGATAACATTCCTTCCCTATCTCCCCCTACAAAGCGATATTCTTCTCCTTAACTGATAAGTGGAGCTGTAATGCAAGTGCACCTCTGGGAAATAAAACCGGCAACGATAACATTCCTTCCCTATCTCCCCCTACAAAGCGATATTCTTCTCCTTAACTGATAAGTGGAGTTGTAATGCAAGTGCACCTCTGGGAAATAAAACCGGCAACGATAACATTCCTTCCCTATCTCCCCCTACAAAGCGATATTCTTCTCCTTAACTGATAAGTGGAGCTGTAATGCAAGTGCACCTCTGGGAAATAAAACCGGCAACAATAACATTCCTTTCCTATCTCCTCCTACAAAGCGATATTCTTCTCCTTAACTGATAAGTGGAGCTGTAATGCAAGTGCACCTCTGGGAAATAAAACCGGCAACGATAACATTCCTTCCCTATCTCGCCCTACAAAGCGATATTCTTCTCCTTAACTGATAAGTGGAGCTGTAATGCAAGTGCACCTCTGGGAAATAAAACCGGCAACAATAACATTCCTTTCCAATCTCCTCCTACAAAGCGATATTCTTCTCCTTAACTGATAAGTGGAGCTGTAATGCAAGTGCACCTCTGTGAAATAAAACCGCCAACGATAACATTCCTTCCCTATCTCCCCCTACAAAGCGATATTCTTCTCCTTAACTGATAAGTGGAGCTGTAATGCAAGTGCACCTCTGGGAAATAAAACCGGCAACGATAACATTCCTTTCCTATCTCCCCCTACAAAGCGATATTCTTCTCCTTAACTGATAAGTGGAGCTGTAATGCAAGTGCACCTCTGGGAAATAAAACCGGCAACAATAACATTCCTTTCCTATCTCCTCCTACAAAGCGATATTCTTCTCCTTAACTGATAAGTGGAGCTGTAATGCAAGTGCACCTCTGGGAAATAAAACCGGCAACAATAACATTCCTTTCCTATCTCCTCCTACAAAGCGATATTCTTCTCCTTAACTGATAAGTGGAGCTGTAATGCAAGTGCACCTCTGGGAAATAAAACCGCCAACGATAACATTCCTTTCCTATCTCTCCCTACAAAGCGATATTCTTCTCCTTAACTGATAAGTGGAGCTGTAATGCAAGTGCACCTCTGGGAAATAAAACCGGCAACGATAACATTCTTTCCCTATCTCTCCCTACAAAGCGATATTCTTCTCCTTAACTGATAAGTGGAGCTGTAATGCAAGTGCACCTCTGGGAAATAAAACCGGCAACAATAACATTCCTTTCCTATCTCCTCCTACAAAGCGATATTCTTCTCCTTAACTGATACGTGGAGCTGTAATGCAAGTGCACCTCTGGGAAATAAAACCGGCAACAATAACATTCCTTTCCTATCTCCTCCTACAAAGCGATATTCTTCTCCTTAACTGATAAGTGGAGCTGTAATGCAAGTGCACCTCTGGGAAATAAAACCGGCAACAATAACATTCCTTTCCTATCTCCTCCTACAAAGCGATATTCTTCTCCTTAACTGATAAGTGGAGCTGTAATGCAAGTGCACCTCTGGGAAATAAAACCGGCAACAATAACATTCCTTTCCTATCTCCTCCTACAAAGCGATATTCTTCTCCTTAACTGATAAGTGGAGCTGTAATGCAAGTGCATCTCTGGGAAATAAAACCGCCAACAATAACTTTCCTTTCCTATCTCCCCCTACAAAGCGATATTCTTCTCCTTAACTGATAAGTGGAGCTGTAATGCAAGTGCACCTCTGGGAAATAAAACCGGCAACGATAACATTCCTTCCCTATCTCCCCCTACAAAGCGATATTCTTCTCCTTAACTGATAAGTGGAGCTGTAATGCAAGTGCACATCTGGGAATTAAAACCGGCAACGATAACATTCCTTCCCTATCTCCCCCTACAAAGCGATATTCTTCTCCTTAACTGATAAGTGGAGCTGTAATGCAAGTGCACCTCTGGGAAATAAAACCGCCAACGATAACATTCCTTTCCTACCTCCCCCTACAAAGCGATATTCTTCTCCTTAACTGATAAGTGGAGCTGTAATGCAAGTGCACCTCTGGGAAATAAAACCGGCAACGATAACATTCCTTCCCTATCTCCCCCTACAAAGCGATATTCTTCTCCTTAACTGATGAGTGGAGCTGTAATGCAAGTGCACCTCTGGGAAATAAAACCGCCAACGATAACATTCCTTCCCTATCTCCCCCTACAAAACGATATTCTTCTCCTTAACTGATAAGTGGAGCTGTAATGCAAGTGCACCTCTGGGAAATAAAACCGGCAACGATAACATTCCTTCCCTATCTCCCCCTACAAAGCGATATTCTTCTCCTTAACTGATAAGTGGAGCTGTAATGCAAGTACACCTCTGGGAAATAAAACCGGCAACAATAACATTCCTTTCCTATCTCCTCCTACAAAGCGATATTCTTCTCCTTAACTGATAAGTGGAGCTGTAATGCAAGTGCACCTCTGGGAAATAAAACCGGCAACAATAACATTCCTTTCCTATCTCCTCCTACAAAGCGATATTCTTCTCCTTAACTGATAAGTGGAGCTGTAATGCAAGTGCACCTCTGGGAAATAAAACCGGCAACAATAACATTCCTTTCCTATCTCTTCCTACAAAGCGATATTCTTCTCCTTAACTGATAAGTGGAGCTGTAATGCAAGTGCACCTCTGGGAAATAAAACCGGCAACAGTAACATTCCTTTCCTATCTCCCCCTACAAAGCGATATTCTTCTCCTTAACTGATAAGTGGAGCTGTAATGCAAGTGCACCTCTGGGAAATAAAACCGGCAACGATAACATTCCTTCCTTATCTCCCCCTACAAAGCGATATTCTTCTCCTTAACTGATAAGTGGAGCTGTAATGCAAGTGCACCTCTGGGAAATAAAACCGGCAACGATAACATTCCTTCCCTATCTCCCCCTACAAAGCGATATTCTTCTCCTTAACTGATAAGTGGAGTTGTAATGCAAGTGCACCTCTGGGAAATAAAACCGGCAACGATAACATTCCTTCCCTATCTCCCCCTACAAAGCGATATTCTTCTCCTTAACTGATAAGTGGAGCTGTAATGCAAGTGCACCTCTGGGAAATAAAACCGGCAACAATAACATTCCTTTCCTATCTCCTCCTACAAAGCGATATTCTTCTCCTTAACTGATAAGTGGAGCTGTAATGCAAGTGCACCTCTGGGAAATAAAACCGGCAACAATAACATTCCTTTCCTATCTCCTCCTACAAAGCGATATTCTTCTCCTTAACTGATAAGTGGAGCTGTAATGCAAGTGCACCTCTGGGAAATAAAACCGGCAACAATAACATTCCTTTCCAATCTCCTCCTACAAAGCGATATTCTTCTCCTTAACTGATAAGTGGAGCTGTAATGCAAGTGCACCTCTGGGAAATAAAACCGCCAACGATAACATTCCTTCCCTATCTCCCCCTACAAAGCGATATTCTTCTCCTTAACTGATAAGTGGAGCTGTAATGCAAGTGCACCTCTGGGAAATAAAACCGGCAACGATAACATTCCTTTCCTATCTCCCCCTACAAAGCGATATTCTTCTCCTTAACTGATAAGTGGAGCTGTAATGCAAGTGCATCTCTGGAAAATAAAACCGCCAACAATAACATTCCTTTCCTATCTCCCCCTACAAAGCGATATTCTTCTCCTTAACTGATAAGTGGAGCTGTAATGCAAGTGCACCTCTGGGAAATAAAACCGGCAACGATAACATTCCTTCCCTATCTCCCCCTACAAAGCGATATTCTTCTCCTTAACTGATAAGTGGAGCTGTAATGCAAGTGCACCTCTGGGAATTAAAACCGGCAACGATAACATTCCTTCCCTATCTCCCCCTACAAAGCGATATTCTTCTCCTTAACTGATAAGTGGAGCTGTAATGCAAGTGCACCTCTGGGAAATAAAACCGCCAACGATAACATTCCTTTCCTATCTCCCCCTACAAAGCGATATTCTTCTCCTTAACTGATAAGTGGAGCTGTAATGCAAGTGCACCTCTGGGAAATAAAACCGGCAACGATAACATTCCTTCCCTATCTCCCCCTACAAAGCGATATTCTTCTCCTTAACTGATGAGTGGAGCTGTAATGCAAGTGCACCTCTGGGAAATAAAACCGCCAACGATAACATTCCTTCCCTATCTCCCCCTACAAAACGATATTCTTCTCCTTAACTGATAAGTGGAGCTGTAATGCAAGTGCACCTCTGGGAAATAAAACCGGCAACGATAACATTCCTTCACTATCTCAACCTACAAAGCGATATTCTTCTCCTTAACTGATAAGTGGAGCTGTAATGCAAGTACACCTCTGGGAAATAAAACCGGCAACAATAACATTCCTTTCCTATCTCCTCCTACAAAGCGATATTCTTCTCCTTAACTGATAAGTGGAGCTGTAATGCAAGTACACCTCTGGGAAATAAAACCGGCAACAATAACATTCCTTTCCTATCTCCCCCTACAAAGCGATATTCTTCTCCTTAACTGATAAGTGGAGCTGTAATGCAAGTGCACCTCTGGGAAATAAAACCGGCAACGATAACATTCCTTCCCTATCTCCCCCTACAAAGCGATATTCTTCTCCTTAACTGATAAGTGGAGCTGTAATGCAAGTGCACCTCTGGGAAATAAAACCGGCAACGATAACATTCCTTCCCTATCTCCCCCTACAAAGCGATATTCTTCTCCTTAACTGATAAGTGGAGTTGTAATGCAAGTGCACCTCTGGGAAATAAAACCGGCAACGATAACATTCCTTCCCTATCTCCCCCTACAAAGCGATATTCTTCTCCTTAACTGATAAGTGGAGCTGTAATGCAAGTGCACCTCTGGGAAATAAAACCGGCAACAATAACATTCCTTTCCTATCTCCTCCTACAAAGCGATATTCTTCTCCTTAACTGATAAGTGGAGCTGTAATGCAAGTGCACCTCTGTGAAATAAAACCGCCAACGATAACATTCCTTCCCTATCTCCCCCTACAAAGCGATATTCTTCTCCTTAACTGATAAGTGGAGCTGTAATGCAAGTGCACCTCTGGGAAATAAAACCGGCAACGATAACATTCCTTTCCTATCTCCCCCTACAAAGCGATATTCTTCTCCTTAACTGATAAGTGGAGCTGTAATGCAAGTGCACCTCTGGGAAATAAAACCGGCAACAATAACATTCCTTTCCTATCTCCTCCTACAAAGCGATATTCTTCTCCTTAACTGATAAGTGGAGCTGTAATGCAAGTGCACCTCTGGGAAATAAAACCGGCAACAATAACATTCCTTTCCTATCTCCTCCTACAAAGCGATATTCTTCTCCTTAACTGATAAGTGGAGCTGTAATGCAAGTGCACCTCTGGGAAATAAAACCGCCAACGATAACATTCCTTTCCTATCTCTCCCTACAAAGCGATATTCTTCTCCTTAACTGATAAGTGGAGCTGTAATGCAAGTGCACCTCTGGGAAATAAAACCAGCAACGATAACATTCTTTCCCTATCTCTCCCTACAAAGCGATATTCTTCTCCTTAACTGATAAGTGGAGCTGTAATGCAAGTGCACCTCTGGGAAATAAAACCGGCAACAATAACATTCCTTTCCTATCTCCTCCTACAAAGCGATATTCTTCTCCTTAACTGATACGTGGAGCTGTAATGCAAGTGCACCTCTGGGAAATAAAACCGGCAACAATAACATTCCTTTCCTATCTCCTCCTACAAAGCGATATTCTTCTCCTTAACTGATAAGTGGAGCTGTAATGCAAGTGCACCTCTGGGAAATAAAACCGGCAACAATAACATTCCTTTCCTATCTCCTCCTACAAAGCGATATTCTTCTCCTTAACTGATAAGTGGAGCTGTAATGCAAGTGCACCTCTGGGAAATAAAACCGGCAACAATAACATTCCTTTCCTATCTCCTCCTACAAAGCGATATTCTTCTCCTTAACTGATAAGTGGAGCTGTAATGCAAGTGCATCTCTGGGAAATAAAACCGCCAACAATAACTTTCCTTTCCTATCTCCCCCTACAAAGCGATATTCTTCTCCTTAACTGATAAGTGGAGCTGTAATGCAAGTGCACCTCTGGGAAATAAAACCGGCAACGATAACATTCCTTCCCTATCTCCCCCTACAAAGCGATATTCTTCTCCTTAACTGATAAGTGGAGCTGTAATGCAAGTGCACATCTGGGAATTAGAACCGGCAACGATAACATTCCTTCCCTATCTCCCCCTACAAAGCGATATTCTTCTCCTTAACTGATAAGTGGAGCTGTAATGCAAGTGCACCTCTGGGAAATAAAACCGCCAACGATAACATTCCTTTCCTACCTCCCCCTACAAAGCGATATTCTTCTCCTTAACTGATAAGTGGAGCTGTAATGCAAGTGCACCTCTGGGAAATAAAACCGGCAACGATAACATTCCTTCCCTATCTCCCCCTACAAAGCGATATTCTTCTCCTTAACTGATGAGTGGAGCTGTAATGCAAGTGCACCTCTGGGAAATAAAACCGCCAACGATAACATTCCTTCCCTATCTCCCCCTACAAAACGATATTCTTCTCCTTAACTGATAAGTGGAGCTGTAATGCAAGTGCACCTCTGGGAAATAAAACCGGCAACGATAACATTCCTTCCCTATCTCCCCCTACAAAGCGATATTCTTCTCCTTAACTGATAAGTGGAGCTGTAATGCAAGTACACCTCTGGGAAATAAAACCGGCAACAATAACATTCCTTTCCTATCTCCTCCTACAAAGCGATATTCTTCTCCTTAACTGATAAGTGGAGCTGTAATGCAAGTGCACCTCTGGGAAATAAAACCGGCAACAATAACATTCCTTTCCTATCTCCTCCTACAAAGCGATATTCTTCTCCTTAACTGATAAGTGGAGCTGTAATGCAAGTGCACCTCTGGGAAATAAAACCGGCAACAATAACATTCCTTTCCTATCTCTTCCTACAAAGCGATATTCTTCTCCTTAACTGATAAGTGGAGCTGTAATGCAAGTGCACCTCTGGGAAATAAAACCGGCAACAGTAACATTCCTTTCCTATCTCCCCCTACAAAGCGATATTCTTCTCCTTAACTGATAAGTGGAGCTGTAATGCAAGTGCACCTCTGGGAAATAAAACCGGCAACGATAACATTCCTTCCCTATCTCCCCCTACAAAGCGATATTCTTCTCCTTAACTGATAAGTGGAGCTGTAATGCAAGTGCACCTCTGGGAAATAAAACCGGCAACGATAACATTCCTTCCCTATCTCCCCCTACAAAGCGATATTCTTCTCCTTAACTGATAAGTGGAGTTGTAATGCAAGTGCACCTCTGGGAAATAAAACCGGCAACGATAACATTCCTTCCCTATCTCCCCCTACAAAGCGATATTCTTCTCCTTAACTGATAAGTGGAGCTGTAATGCAAGTGCACCTCTGGGAAATAAAACCGGCAACAATAACATTCCTTTCCTATCTCCTCCTACAAAGCGATATTCTTCTCCTTAACTGATAAGTGGAGCTGTAATGCAAGTGCACCTCTGGGAAATAAAACCGGCAACAATAACATTCCTTTCCTATCTCCTCCTACAAAGCGATATTCTTCTCCTTAACTGATAAGTGGAGCTGTAATGCAAGTGCACCTCTGGGAAATAAAACCGGCAACAATAACATTCCTTTCCAATCTCCTCCTACAAAGCGATATTCTTCTCCTTAACTGATAAGTGGAGCTGTAATGCAAGTGCACCTCTGGGAAATAAAACCGCCAACGATAACATTCCTTCCCTATCTCCCCCTACAAAGCGATATTCTTCTCCTTAACTGATAAGTGGAGCTGTAATGCAAGTGCACCTCTGGGAAATAAAACCGGCAACGATAACATTCCTTTCCTATCTCCCCCTACAAAGCGATATTCTTCTCCTTAACTGATAAGTGGAGCTGTAATGCAAGTGCACCTCTGGGAAATAAAACCGGCAACAATAACATTCCTTTCCTATCTCCTCCTACAAAGCGATATTCTTCTCCTTAACTGATAAGTGGAGCTGTAATGCAAGTGCACCTCTGGGAAATAAAACCGGCAACAATAACATTCCTTTCCTATCTCCTCCTACAAAGCGATATTCTTCTCCTTAACTGATAAGTGGAGCTGTAATGCAAGTGCACCTCTGGGAAATAAAACCGCCAACGATAACATTCCTTTCCTATCTCTCCCTACAAAGCGATATTCTTCTCCTTAACTGATAAGTGGAGCTGTAATGCAAGTGCACCTCTGGGAAATAAAACCGGCAACGATAACATTCCTTCCCTATCTCTCCCTACAAAGCGATATTCTTCTCCTTAACTGATAAGTGGAGCTGTAATGCAAGTGCACCTCTGGGAAATAAAACCGCCAACGATAACATTCCTTTCCTATCTCCCCCTACAAAGCGATATTCTTCTCCTTAACTGATAAGTGGAGCTGTAATGCAAGTGCACCTCTGGGAAATAAAACCGGCAACGATAACATTCCTTCCCTATCTCCCCTACAAAGCGATATTCTTCTCCTTAACTGATAAGTGGAGCTGTAATGCAAGTGCACCTCTGGGAAATAAAACCGGCAACGATAACATTCCTTCTCTATCTCCCCCTACAAAGCGATATTCTTCTCCTTAACTGATAAGTGGAGCTGTAATGCAAGTGCACCTCTGGGAAATAAAACCGCCAACGCTAACATTCCTTTCCTATCTCCCCCTACAAAGCGATATTCTTCTCCTTAACTGATAAGTGGAGCTGTAATGCAAGTGCACCTCTGGGAAATAAAACCGGCAACAATAACATTCCTTTCCTATCTCCTCCTACAAAGCGATATTCTTCTCCTTAACTGATAAGTGGAGCTGTAATGCAAGTGCACCTCTGGGAAATAAAACCGGCAACGATAACATTCCTTCCCTATCTCCCCCTACAAAGCGATATTCTTCTCCTTAACAGATAAGTGGAGCTGTAATGCAAGTGCACCTCTGGGAAATAAAACCGGCAACGATAACATTCCTTCCCTATCTCCCCCTACAAAGCGATATTCTTCTCCTTAACTGATAAGTGGAGTTGTAATGCAAGTGCACCTCTAGGAAATAAAACCGGCAACAATAACATTCCTTTCCTATCTGCCCCTACAAAGCGATATTCTTCTCCTTAACTGATAAGTGGAGCTGTAATGCAAGTGCACCTCTGGGAAATAAAACCGCCAACGATAACATTCCTTTCCTATCTATCTCCTCCTACAAAGCGATATTCTTCTCCTTAACTGATAAGTGGAGCTGTAATGCAAGTGCACCTCTGGGAAATAAAACCGGCAACGATAACATTCCTTTCCTATCTCCCCCTACAAGCGATATTCTTCTCCTTAACTGATAAGTGGAGCTGTAATGCAAGTGCACCTCTGGGAAATAAAACCGGCAACAATAACATTACTTCCCTATCTCCCCCTACAAAGCGATATTCTTCTCCTTAACTGATAAGTGGAGCTGTAATGCAAGTGCACCTCTGGGAAATAAAACCGCCAACGATAACATTCCTTTTCCTATCTCCCACTGCGAGGGGAGACTCTTACCCTTCCGTAGTGCATAGAGCTATAATGTAGGTACACTTCTAGGAAATAAAACCTCAAACGATAGCATTCCTTCTCTATCTCCCACTATGAGGGAGACTTTTACCTTTTCCTGATTAATGGAGCTGTAATAGAGATAATCTTCTGGTAAAAAAAACCGCTAACTATACCATTCCTTCCCTATCTTCCATTACGAGGGGAGATTTTTACCTTTTCCTGATTAACAAAGCTGTAATAGAGATAAACTTCTGGAAAATAAAACCGCCAACGATAACATTCCTTTTCCTATCTCCCACTTCGAGGGGAGACTCTTACTCTTCCGTAATAAATGTAGCTGTAATGCAGTTACACTTCAGGAAAACGAAACTCCAAACAATATCATTCCTTTCCCATCTCCCACTTCGAGAAGATATTTTCGCTTCTCCCATCTATAGTTTACCTTACCACTCACACGTCCTTATTAAGCATTGATGTAAGAAAACATCCATAGTGAAAAATCCGCATTAAAGTGACAATGATTGTCCGGTTTTTGTTTTATTTCATTTGTTCATCCTCAAACTCTGGCCATATTTGAGCCCGGGTATATAAAACTCATCAACGGCCTAAAAATAATTTCTAGTAAATTCCCACTTATATATACTTTCTTCAATTTGTTTACTGTCCCACAAATATCACACTAATAACTATGAAACAATCCTAATAACATCCTCTTATTTATATTAGGATTTTATTTAGGAATTTCTTACACGAGTGTAAGTATATTCCTAAACGTTTTAAGAAAATTATTACAGACTGTAAAACTGTACCCAAATTGTTTTAGGTCACAATTAAAAGTGACTGCCGAAATGTGTATAGTACACTTTCATACCCATTAAAGCAAAAGACGTAAATATTTTATTAAATACGATAAATTTAGACGGTTAAACCAGCAATGAACAGTGATTCAGTTGGCACAATCAATTACTAGTCCCTCAAACAATTTGGCAATGTTTCGACTTCTGGCTTGCTCCCAAACACTTGATGAAAACAATATCCGAATTATTACCTATCTCTTTCATGGAGATGGAGTTTGTTTCTGTTAAGGAACAAAGTTATATGGCTGACCGTGGTATTGGCATGTGCCTTAATTAGATATTGCCATTCATTATTCCAATTTACATACAATGTGACTGAGAAACCGTTTTCACAACAAGCTTAACAATAGTAAGCATTTGAAAACTTATGGGTGAGTATTGTAAATTTTTAAATCAGATGTTTTAAATTAGATTAGAAACTTTTGAAATTCTTCAACATTTATTTAAATAATGCATATATAGCTTTAAAAAAGCTTTTGAATGTCCTTTTAAAACCTATTAAAGTAAATAAGGTTTAAATACTTCTCAAGGTCAAATTGTTATTAAAAAGAGACCGCTCATTCCTCTCTTAGATTTTACACCATTTTGTACAATCTATACCATCATAAAATGGTAAAACATAACCGTATATATAATTCGACTATTCACAGTTGTTAATCTAGGTCAAATTCCTAATGCAAACGAAACAATACCTCATAATCTCTGGCATCCTACGGTTTCTCTTCATACTCGTACATTATCGATTCTGTACCATCTAGAACCCGAAACTGTTAATCTATAAATTATATCGACCTACAACTCTATATCATCTAGAACCCTAAAACGGTTAGACTATAAATTATTTCTACCTACAACTTTTTATCATTTAGAACCCTAAAAAGGTTAATCTATAAATTATTTCGACCAACAACTCTATATCATCTAGAACCCAAACAATTATTCTATAAATTATTTCGACCTACAACTCTATATCATCTAGAACCCAAAAACTGTTAATCTATAAATTATTTTGACCTACAACTCTTTATCATCTAGAACCCAAAAACTGGTAATCTATAAATTATTTCGACCTACAACTCTATATCATCTAGAACCCAAAAACTGTTAATCTATAAATTATTTCGACCTACAACTCTATATCATCTAGAACCCAAAAACTGTTAATCTATAAATTATTTCGACCTACAACTCTATATCATCTAGAACCCCAAAACTGTTAATCTATAAATTATTTCGACCTACAACTCTATATCATCTAGAACCCCAAAACTGTTAATCTATAAATTATTTCGACCTACAACTCTATATCATCTAGAACCCAAAAACTGTTAATCTATAAATTATTTCGACCTACAACTCTATATCATCTAGAACCCCAAAACTGTTAATCTATAAATTATTTCGACCTACAACTCTATATTATCTAGAACCCTAAACGTTTAATCTATAAATTATGTATACTAACAACCCTATATCATCTACAACCCTAAACGGTTAATCTATAAATTATTTCGACCTACAGTTCTATATTATCTAGAACCCTAAACGGTTATTCCATAAATTATTTCGACCTACAACTCTATATTATCTAGAACCCTAAACGTTTAATCTATAAATTATTTCGACCTACAACTAATTATCTAGAGCCCTAAACGTTTAATCTATAAATTATTTCGACCTAAAACTCTATATCACCTAGAACTCCCAAACTCTTAAACTATAAATTGATATCGATCATTGAAGTTGTTCAAAATCAACTTCTTAATGCAAACTTAACTTTATCTGAAGTGAAGTAGAAATGGTGGAAAAATCAGTTACGTAATTCTGCAAATAATAATATGACTATGTGATTTGATTTGACATGTTGACAGATAACAATACGAAGAGAAATATTTTCAAAAATATTGCTAAATTATATATAATTACAATCGTGTAGAAACCACACATCTAAATACTTCCGCTAGGATAAATAATGCCTTTAAGGAAATAGTTATTTCTGTATTACATCTAACGACTGGATGTTTTATAGTTTGATTCGTTTACATATCCCTCATTACCAGGTGTAAAGTTTCAAACTTTCGTGATATACAGTTAGATTTTATTTAAAACTAAAACTGAATGTTTTGAAAAGTACAATGCTTCTAGTTATTTAACACTATAATTAAGTAGTTTTTTAATAATACAGTGCCCTAAATCTCCTGAAATTCCAAAATCTCCTAAATGTTTTAGGGCTTTACTGTCTATTTCTGATGGTTAATTTGCATTAGGAGCTCAATAAGCTGTTCCCTAGTTAACATTATCTTTCCTCTATACTATAAAGTATAAAATAAATTTTTTATTAGCTACCTATGTTATTCAATTCTCTATGACCAAATTATTTGATTTCGAATGACATCAGAATAAGTTCAACAAAAGATTTTTCTTGAGCTCCAAATTATGTTTAATGAAAGGTAATCGTGATTATGACCTATATCTATCTTTATTTCTCTATTTTACCGGAAGAGAAAACATTTTGTAATATTCAGTTTGGTCACCAGTTGCGCCACCATCCCGGGCGATTTACTAAATCGATAAGTTGGTACGTTAAACTGACTGACATTGGGAATCGCCATGGCTATCTACTGTAAGTAATATTTTTATAATATTAAAAAAACTATTTGTATATTTAAAAGCTGTTAATGACCGCCTTAAATGACGTCGTTCAATTTTTTTTTTAATATCGAGCTATTAAAAAAACACTAGTTTATACACGTGTCTCCCAATTGTCGTTAATATTTACGTAATACGAGACCGATGTAAACAAAATCATTATTGCCTTTGAATTAATTGTAATTTTGAATACCTTCATGTATAGAATTAAATGCTCTACATAATGAAGAAATTTCCATTCTGCAATTGTTTAATAATATTTTAGAAAAAAACTTCACTTTCTGGGTATCTTTTTGTAAAGTTAGAGATTAAAAAAAATAATAAATATACCGGCGAAGAATTATTTGTTGTAAGCGACTCACAATTTACTTTAAATCCTGTTTTCGAAATCGTTCAAAGTTTACGAATTCTCAATAAATAGGTATTGGGCCTATTGTACCAAAAACAATATGGTTTTGCTGTTGTACTTGCCGACATTTTAAGTTAAAAGTGTTAAACATAAATAATAATTGTTCGCATTAAAATTTCTTTTAAATAATGGAATTTATTATTAATAAAACTCCTATTAAACCATTGAGAATTGTTAAAGGTATCTGTTGTGAAAGCCAATTATAAACCCTTTGCTTCGAAACGGTAGATGTCTCTAAGGAACCGGAAGAATTTATCTCCGCAGAATTTTATTGTAACAAAATACATCATTATATCATTTTTTAAAACTCCAACTCCGACATAAAGCCCATTTATTCAAAATAAATATCTATAATTTAGTGCCTGAGTCAAATATTTTAAAAGTTAAGGTGTGACAAGCTTTCAAGACTATTGTAACATTGTATATTTACGTATACAGAAAGTATACAGCAGAATACAACAAATTTAACTGATACTAATGCTTGCTTAGTTTATTCAGTTGTTTTTCTTTAATTCCTTTTATTAGTGCACAGTATCCTTATATATATATATATATATATATATATATATATATATATATATACATCTTGTTCAAATTTTCAATTGTTACTGAAATACTTTTTATTCATTTACTCTAGTTCAAATACATTTTTTTAAACCTGTAATGAAGGTACACTTGATCTTAATACAGTTTTTCAAATATTAATTCTTTAATTAAATATAATTAAATTTCCTTTCATTTTAGTTTTATATGGGGGAGAAACTTTTTACAAAAGGGGCAAGATATGCAATATAGTTATTTCGTCCCATTTCCCTTAACATAAGTGATAACATGTCGTTTTATAAAACAGCTGTATTAATGTTATAGGTTATGTGAAAGAACAGCTGTTTTAACGCGTAGGTTATGTTACTTTATTTATATTAATTGTGATTATTCATTAAAAAGAGACTAAAATAAAATTGTTCTTTGTTTATCTATGTAGGAATTACCTTTAAAAAGTTTTTGTTTGTATTACTTGTTTATGAATTTGCTTATATGTGACAGTGATTTGTTAATTTAATTGCACTTTTAATTTCGTTTTCTTTAAATATATTTCAATGCGCAACCTAAATCTTGTAAAGAGCTTTCATTGTTGAAAGAAACAGTGGATCTAGTAGTTTCTTGAATTTCCTTATCAAGTAATTGTAAAATTATTGCACTGCTTCCTGAAACTCCAAATTATGGTAAACGGACTTGGAAATTAGTGCAAATTATGCGCTGAAGAAATGGTATACAGCATTTTTCTATTGCAGCTATTTTACTTTATTTACAAACACGCCATTATATCGACACCTTCGCAGAAGTAAAGTAGAGGTCGAAAACCATTTTCACCAAAAGTGTCTTTAATGAGAACCTTTCTTGAAAGCTTATCCCATATTTAAAATAAACACCACCCCATGTTTGAAACGAAAAAGGTTATGGTTTCTCAAAATTTCAAAATTTACCGAAATTCTAAAAAAACGGCGCGTGGCACTTGGTGAGTGCCGATAGAAGTGACTACTTCTTATCGAGCGTTATGACTGTATGTGCGTTAGTAATATTGTATGTCCGCTTATTATTTATTTTTATTAATATTTTTATTTTATAATAAAATCACACAAAATCATTTAAGTTTGTTTGTGCGATTTTATTATAAAATAATTTCAATGTTAAAATTCATCAATAATTATTAATTATCAACATATTCATGTGTGTATATATATATATATAATATATATATATATATATATATATATATATATATATATATATATATATAGATAGATAGATAATGTCGATTGTTTGAATACATATTCATAAAAAAATTTATTTAAAATAAAAAAATATATATTGTTTATGTGTGTGTATAATATATACTGTTTATTTACACATTTTTTATATAATTGTGTGTAATTATAAAATATCATCAATATTTTTTTAAATTTGAAAGCCACGTGCACAAGTCGGTACATATTATATACGTATACGCTGCATTTAAATATTCTATAACCGTATAATATACATTTTTATATAAAGATAAATAAATATATACATATATACAGTATACATTTATGCATAATATACGTATGAAACAAAATTTATTACTGATTTTTAAATTTTCATATATATATATGCATATGATAAATTAAAAATAAACTCCTGCCCGCAACGTATCGAAACGTCAAGACTGTCGAGAGTAATACAAGTAAATGTATATATATATATATATATATATATATATATATATATATATATATATATATATATATATATATATATATATATATATCAAGCGTTTCGTGACGGTGCGATCGAATCAATCCGGTGCAAAAGTCGAGCGATAAGAAGTAGTCACTTCAATATATGAAGTAATATTTTAGCCTTTTATGGATATGTCAATTCGAAACTTTTATCGTCTTTAAAGAATCCACTAATTTATAGTTATTAACAGAAGTATTATGAGTCAACTATAACAAAATGGCGTATTGTCTTATAATTTTCTCTCTTTTTAAATGTTTTTTTTATTAAACTATCAATGACTCGCCGGATTTTTAGAAAGACTTACTGAAGCAAAACTTTTATGATCGCTATAGGCCAGGGGTTCCCAAACCTTTTGCATCCACGCCCCGTCTTCTTGAGATGAAATCCTCCCACGCCCCCTTCACTTTATATTATAAATAAATGGTGTGAAAAAGGATCAAATATATATATATATATATATATATATATATATATATATATATATATATATATTGAAAACTATTTATTTATGCATACTTTATTAAGAAACGTGATGTAACATTTCAAGTTTTAATTTATAAGGTAAATTGTAACGGACAAGAGAAAACTCTGTTAGTGAGGTGCTTGAGCTTGAATTATTTAATCTAGCGTGCCTATTTGAGGTTATATTTTAGTAAGGGCTCAACCCAAGTCATTAGCAACGTCAAACTTTTTCCTATAATATTGAATACATTTAATTTATCTTATTGTTTCCATCTGTTCTCGTGTCCCATAACTTGCCTTCGCGCCCTCCAGTAAATCTTCTAGTAAAAACTCGTGTGAGAAACTTTAAATTTAGTATTTTACAAATATTTCTCGTTCATCGCAACTGGGTGTTAGAAGATATTCTTTGGAACGTTTCACATTTCTAGACATTTTTTTTCATTGTAAGCATAATGTTTGTCTATTTAAAATAATTCGAAATCATTTAAAAGGGCACTGCATTTAAAAGGACTCTGCATTTAAAAAGACTCTGAATTTAAAAGGATACTGCATTTAAAATGACACTGCATTTAAAAGGACACTGCATTTAAAAGGCACTGCATTTAAAAAGACACCGCATTTAAAAGGTTACTGCAATTAAAAGGACATTGCATTTAAAAGAACACTGCATTTAAAAAGACACCGCATTTAAAAAGTTACTTCATTTAAAAGGACACTGCATTTAAAAGAACATTGCATTTATTTAAAAGTTGCTGATCAAAAATTTATAAGGGAAAATTATTAAATGTCTCAGTAATTTCAGAAATTTGATGGGTTGTCATAGATTATTGATTAATACAACTACTTTTAATTTTTTTAGGAAAAATATCAATAAACGTATGTTTCCGTCGGGTACAACCAGCGAAAATATATTCCCCAAAGGTATTCGCATACGCACTGGAAACAAATTTGAAAACCTCATCCACAAAAAAATATCTTGAATTATCAAAACACTGTCATCTATCTATTTCTTGAATTAAGCCCATACAATATCGCTTGTGAGTGTGTATTTGAGGAAACCATTATCTGTTCAAGACGATTAAAGACACGTTTGACCACGACAGCTCTGATAGCTCGGTCAGAGCCTTATGAATGTTAGTCTTCTTTACCTGATAGTGATTTCCCATTAGCTAGCTTGATGCTATTTGGATAATCTAAATCCTTATCATCAAGGAAAATAACTCAGGCCTTACTAAGGCATGTGTTTTTTCCAAACACGGTTTTTATATTAGTATGAATATTATTTTTGCTTTTATGGATTAGGTTTGATCGTTTGAGAATAACAGTAAACATAAATTCGTTACAAACATTACTTTTCAACGTGTGGCTATAGATGTAACAAGTAATAGAAAAAACATTAAAGTAAATTCCTTTTTAAGTCAACAAAGAAAAATTTCTTTTTAGTTTATTTCTGTTTTAAAACTACAATTAATATAAATATGTATATACATATCTTAAAATAACAATATTAAGTAGCAAAATAGAAAGCAAATATCCTTGCAATTTTCCATTTTCCTTTCTATGTAAGGTTTTGGACTATTATTTTTGTTTGTTACTAGGTATTTATACGCTTTTTTTGGTGATTGCATTGTGTTGTAGTTTCTTTTTGCTTTCCTTTCACATTGTCCGTTTAGTGAACCAAGGTTCGATACCGTTAATCCAGTTTGTTTATTTAATCCTTGAGCATTATTTATGATATTGTGTGGTAACCATGACAATATTTTGAGGCTGTACAATGGTGGTTTCGACGACAACCAGATGGGACCAAATTAAATTTCATATACATCTTTTAGAAGAACATTTTTAGCTAAGGGAAAGTGCCAAAGTGCTAGACTTTGAACATGAGGATACTCAGTACGAATCCGGCTTAAACCCCCCAAATTTTTATAATTTATTTGTTGAATAAATATTTGAAAAAACTGTCTTAACATTAATTGTCATCCAGTATAGGTTGAAAAAAATTATTTAAATGTGATTAGATGAAAAAAATGTATTTTATTCACGAATGAAAATTTGTACAAGATCAGGACAATTTCTCACATCAGGAGAGTTTGAGCTAATAGAACTAATTTCAAAAATACTGTAATTTAAGATTTAGTTCATATGATTAGTCTGTAGCTTCGTGTAGTTCACGCTATATAGAACCCACAGTTAAGTACATTTTAATTAAATTCGGGCTACCTTAGTTCTGCCTTTAATTTTCAATGAGATTTGTTTGAACTTTTTAGTAAATCTTTTTTAAAGTTATATCTTTTAGAAGGCTACATTTAAATATTTAAAATTATATTTTACTTTTAAAAGTTACATCTGTTAATCTATTATTTGGCGATTTCTTACCCCCTTTGCCTAGTATAACAGACATTTACCCAATTGAAACATGAGGAATGAGCTTTCAAGATTTTAAAAACAGGTGTGTTTTAATTTGTGTCAAATTTATGTTTCAAGAAGCATATTTAGGTATGCAACACAAATGTATCATTTATAAATTATACAAAATTCCAAACTATACAGAAGAGATGTCTCAAGGTTAACGGGAAATAAAAACATGGACTTTTTTAATAACATAGTGCTATTGCTTAAAAAAATTAGGTAAAGATTTTAAAAATAAAATATTTTTAATCAAGTGAGAAGTGATTACTAAGAGCTTCATTAAATTTTGAAAACGGCATTAAATAGAAAATAAAGGCCTTTCTACAGCTTGAGGCAGAAAGAACGGATGTTTTTCAAAAAGAAAAATTGGGATCGTTGTATTAAAGGTTCCTTATACCATATTATCCTAGCAATCCCGAATCGTTTTACTGAGGGTTTCTTAATCTTAATATGTTCGTAAATCGGGATCGTTTAATTAAAGGCCCCTTATACCATAATATGTTAGTAATCAGGGATCGTTTTACTGAGGGTTTCTTAATTTTAGTATGTTGGTAAATCGGGATCGTTTTATTAAAGGTTCCTTACACCATAATATCCTAGTAATCCCGGATCGTTTTACTGAGGGTTTCTTAACCTTAGTGTGTTATTAAAATCGGGATCGTTTTATTAAAGGTTTCTTATACCATAATATGTTAGTAATCAGGGATCGTTTTACTGAGGGTTTCTTAATTTTAGTATGTTGGTAAATCAGGATCGTTTTATTAAAGGTTTCTTACACCATAATATCCTAGTAATCCCGGATCGTTTTACTGAGGGTTTCTTAACCTTAGTGTGTTATTAAATCGGGATCGTTTTATTAAAGGTTCCTTATACCATAATATGTTACTAATCAGGGATCGTTTTACTGAGGGTTTCTTAATTTTAGTATGTTGGTAAATCGGGATCGTTTTATTAAAGGTTCCTTACACCATAATATCCTAGTAATCCCGGATCGTTTTACTGAGGGTTTCTTAACCTTAGTGTGTTATTAAATCGGGATCGTTTTATTAAAGGTTCCTTACACCATAATATCCTAGTAATCCCGGATCGTTTTACTGAGGGTTTCTTAACCTTAGTGTGTTATTAAATCGGGATCGTTTTATTAAAGGTTCCTTATACCATAATATGTTAGTAATCCGGGATCGTTTTACTGAGTGTTTCTTAATTTTAGTATGTTAGTAAATCGGGATCGTTTTATTAAAGGTTCCTTATACCATAATATCTTAGTAGTCCCGGATCGTTTTACTGAGGGTTTCTTAACCTTGGTGTGTTAGTAAAACGGGAACGTTTTATTAAAGGTTCCTTATAACTTAATTTTTTAGTAAATCGGGATCGTTTACTGAGGTTTCTGAAATCGTAGTCGGTTATAAGAACTGCAAAAGTAGTTTAGTGTCCACCAGAAAGTTCTAAACCTAAAGAGAATTAAAGTTTTCAATATGCAAGATTTTTCTGAATTATAAATGGATTTTTTTTATCACAAAGACAAAAAGGTTTTGTATGAACTTGATTGCTTGATGAATACTTAATAGAAACTTGGTGAATACTTAACTTCTTGTCCTCGTTGTTGTTATCATTATTATAAAATCTTTATATTTCCTGCTGCGATCCATATAATGATTTGTTGACTTTAAAGTATTCCAATCTAATAATAACTAAGATTTGACGATATCTTGACTGAAAATAACAAATGACGTTTTAGGGTTTCAGAAACAAAGAACAAAACCATAACCTTAAATTAATTTGTGAGAGAGGTGGTCGAATTTTCAAACTTCATAAATTAGTTAATATAATGGTAATGAGGTAAAGATCGAAACACGCTTACTAAACGTTACTTCTTGTAGTAAAGCCTACTTTACGTCTGGATTCACTTAGGAGTAACTGTTTCAGCAAACTACCATGTAAGATCACATTTGGTACTGCATTTTTCTTTCGTATTTCGAGTTAAAACAGTCGCACAGAGTTTTGCATTTATACAGGTAAATAGTTTCAGAAACAATCTGTGAACCACAGTGAAATCTGTGACTCAGCGAAAGTGGTTCAGTGTGGAGTCACCATGCGTGAAGGAGTGAAAGGTTATCTATTCCTTGTATAAAAACACGTGTCCTGAAAGTTTTATTAACATTTTCAATGGCTTAATAGAGGATTGTTGAGTCCTGATACTAGAGGACATTTCCTAATGAAGGGGGTTTTCTGTGTTCATAAAAATAGTTTAGAAATTTTGAGCTGTTTATCAGTTATTGATGCCTTTTAGTGTTGTTTTTGTCTTAACTTGGTTCAGACAAAGTGCATATTCTAATGTCAAAATATTATTTTACGAATTAAATTATTTATCTAACTAGTAATTTTATTATTATATTATATTAATTATATTATGTACTCATTTTTTGCTAGTGTTTATATTTTATACAGTCCTAAAAATTTGAGTGGAATTGACTATTTTCGCAATACTAAAAATGTAAAAGCAAAAAATAATTATATTACTGTATAGTAATAATAATACTAAATATTTTTGCAATCGTAAAAATGTGAGCGCACATTAGTCATTTTTGCAATACTAGAAATGTGAGACTACATTAAATATTTTTGCAATCCTAAAAATCTGAGCGCACATTAACTATTTTTGCAATCATACAAATGTGAGCGTACATTAACTATTTTTGCAATCCTAAAAATGTGAGCATACATTAACTATTTCTGCAATCCTAAAAATGTGAGCACACATTATCTATTTTTGGAATCCTAAAAATGTTAGTGCACATTAACTTTTTTTGCAATTCTAAAAATGTTAGTGCACATTAAATATTTTTGCAATCCTAAAAATATTAATGCACAATTACAATTTTCAAAATTCTGTGTGTGTGTGTGTGTGTGTGTGTGTGTGTGTGTGTGTGTGTGTGTGTGTGTGTGTGTGTGTGTGTGTGTGTGTGTGTGTGTGTGTGTACTTCTTGAGAGAGAGAGTGTGTGTGTGTGTGTGTGTGTGTGTGTGTGTGTGTGTGTGTGTGTGTGTGTGTGTGTGTGTGTGTGTGTGTGTGTGTGTGTGTGTGTGTGTGTGTGTGTGTGTGTGTGTGTGTGTACTGCTTGAGAGTGTGTGTATGTGTGTGTGTGCTGCTTGAGTGTGTGTTTGTGTTTTACTAGGGCCTATAGTAAAGTTATTTTTGAATTTTTTTAATGTTCAAATCCGTGGTTTTACTATTTTCCCGTGTAAGAGTTTCTAGGACTTTCGACATCGCCAGGGTATACCTTTTTGTTGCAATACATTTACGATTGCTTTGCCAATAGAGACCTAAGTATTAATGCTGGTGTTCTAACGCAATTATTTTCTGTGTTCAGTCCAGGTCAGGTGCCTCATGTGGACTTCACTTGCAATGCTAATAATAATGCTTCTGGTAACATCATGTCAGTATTGGTTCCAAGAAGATCCGCCGTTACAGACGTCGAACGAAACATTCGCCCCTGGTCCTGTTAATAAAGGTCGACTTTTATTTCATATTGTAAATTTTTAGTTAATTCCTTTAGTTTATAAAATCATTAATTTATTTTTTACTAAATCTAAATTTAGAATCATCAACTTTTTTATTTTAAATTAAAAGTTGGCGATCTGTTTCGTATTTCCTTATGATCATAACTATAATACATTGATTAACGTAGATGCTTCTTAAATAAATGTATCATATTGCATGATTTGATCTTTATAATTTTTTTATATTAGTAGATTCTTAATATTCTTTTAAAAATTATTTTCGGTTTTAATTTTAATATACAATATCAAGAGCACAGTGCTACAATGTATTACAATATAAATATTAGAAGAACCCAAATACCACCAAAATGTTAAAAAATAACTAATACTACAATTTAGCTAAGATTAAACCCTCACCTAGGATTATCTAAGGTTAAAACCTAGCGTCAGTCTAGTTTGTAATTTATTGTATTCTAGATTGTAATAAGACCCTCTGAAGATGACGACATGTTCATCGAAATATATATAATCGTTTAATTTTAGGTAACTTGTATTAATAGTTACTTCTGATTATTTTTGTGGTATTGGTGATTTTCCCAATATTTTTACTGCAATATATTGTACAATTGTGCTCTTGATATTGTATATCCAAATTAAGAAGACTCTCTCTCTCTCCTCTCTCTCTCTCTCTCTCTTTCTCTCTCTCTTCCTGAGATTATATTTTACTTTGTTGACGCGTTTCAGAGTAACTCCATTCTCAAAACTTAAAATTAAGTAGTACTATTTAAGTTTTGAGAATGAAGTCATTCCGAAACGCGTCAACAAAGAAAAATATTGTAGTGTTAGGAAAGGCAGCAAAATATGCTCAAATGTGTACAAATATAGCCTATATTAAAAAATTTCATAAAGTTTTAACTTCAAGTAATATAATATATATTATTTATATAGTTGTAATAAGTACTTATATAATTACGAAATACTTGTATTATATTGCTGGCAAATGAAACCCAACATAATAATTTCCATGGATACATACTTTACGTGCTATTATGTTATTTTATTTCTTTATTATGTTTCTCCATCGGAAGCGTTAATGTTGGTTATCATCGCCATTATTTTATTTGAAAGATATTTGAGATTTTATTATGATTTGGGAGTAACTATATTTGCATGTTTTAAAGTGTATTGAATTTTAAAAATTAAAATTTGTTGTCACTTAAATTTATTGTTAAAGTACCTATTTACTACGGGGGAAATAAGTTGATTTTTAAAAATGTAACTACAGTAAGTCTATTTAAAAACAGCTTCATAAATTGTATTTTGATATTATCGTCGGGTCTTTTCTATTATACGACCGCATGGCTCAAAATATTTTCAATGGAAATTAGAAATTGCCACATATTGCTTTGTACGTAAAATAAATATACCTATATTAAATTATGCTTATGAAGTATCCAGTCAGGATAGATTTGGTTATAATTTTATATAACAGTACTATATACCTATATTAAAATATGTCTACGAAGTATCCAGTCAGGATAGATTTGGTTATAATTATATATAACAGTACTATATACCTATATTAAAATATGTCTACGAAGTATCCAGTCAGGATAGATTTGGTTATAATTTTATATAACAGTACTATATACCTATATTAAAATATGTCTACGAAGTATCCAGTCAGGATAGATTTGGTTATAATTTTATATAACAGTACTATATACCTATATTAAAATATGTCTACGAAGTATCCAGTCAGGATAGATTTGGTTATAATTTTATATAACACTACTATATACCTATATTAAAATATGTCTACGAAGTATCCAGTCAGGATAGATTTGGTTATAATTTTATATAACACTACTATATACCTATATTAAAATATGTCTACGAAGTATCCAGTCAGGATAGATTTGGTTATAATTTTATATAACAGTACTATATACCTATATTAAAATATGTCTACGAAGTATCCAGTCAGGATAGATTTGGTTATAATTTTATATAACACTACTATATACCTATATTAAAATATGTCTACGAAGTATCCAGTCAGGATAGATTTGGTTATAATTTTATATAACACTACTATATACCTATATTAAAATATGTCTACGAAGTATCCAGTCAGGATAGATTTGGTTATAATTATATATAACAGTACTATATACCTATATTAAAATATGTCTACGAAGTATCCAGTCAGGATAGATTTGGTTATAATTTTATATAACAGTACTATATACCTATATTAAAATATGTCTACGAAGTATCCAGTCAGGATAGATTTGGTTATAATTTTATATAACATTACTATATACCTATATTAAAATATGTCTACGAAGTATCCAGTCAGGATAGATTTGGTTATAATTTTATATAACACTACTATATACCTATATTAAAATATGTCTACGAAGTATCCAGTCAGGATAGATTTGGTTATAATTTTATATAACACTACTATATACCTATATTAAAATATGTCTACGAAGTATCCATTAAGGATAGATTTGGTTATAATTTTATATAACACTACTATATACCTATATTAAAATATGTCTACGAAGTATCCAGTCAGGATAGATTTGGTTATAATTTTATATAACACTACTATATACCTATATTAAAATATGTCTACGAACTATCCAGTCAGGATAGATTTGGTTATAATTTTATATAACACTACTATATACCTATATTAAAATATGTCTACGAAGTATCCAGTCAGGATAGATTTGGTTATAATTTTATATAACATTACTATATACCTATATTAAAATATGTCTACGAAGTATCCAGTAAGGATAGATTTGGTTATAATTTTATACAATAAAATTATAACCAAATCTATCCTGACTGTTTATTATTAAAACATGACTTTGACTTTGGCTGTAGCTACTGCGCGACCAGGTCACGCTATACATGCTATTACAGACTAACATTAAAAATATGCAGAAAAATTAACTTTTCGTGCTTCCCGCTGAAAAAAGTAAATATTAGTTTTTTAACTGGTTTATTAGATATTTATTTTATGTACAAGTAATATGTGGCAATAATTAGCGTTCTAATTTCCATAGAAAATATTTTGAGCCATGGGGTCATATAATAGAAGAGACCCTTATCATCTATGACTAAAGGACTTCCTTACACTGGAATTACCTTTAGCTAACATTTATGTATAGCAATGACAAAATGTTGACAAAGATTGGAACCGAATAACCTTGACTCTGTGTCTAATCAATCTGACGTAAGCTCTACGTGTGACGTATGTTTACTACCTAGGCCTACCGTTTTTTATGCATACTTTATATACAACGCACATTTAATGTGGCGTCGTCTATTTCTCAATCGTAGCTGAATCTGCTGAAGCGACTTCTCAAAACGTTCGGGCCAAAAACAAAATACAACTAACGAAAGCATTTATAGAACGAAGTTCACAGTTCAGATAAACGCGGAACTTTATTTTAAAACAGACCCAAGTTTAAATTTTAAGCGCCACCATTTGAAACGATTACAACAATAGTGAGATTAAATGTCAATTGTTAAATGTATGCGCCAAAATAAACATTACTGAAAGTTGTAAGATTTTATTTAATTTTATTTGCATAGTTTTACAAACACATACAAGTAAAAAGAAGATAAATCACATCCCAAAACCATACATCACTCAGAAACTCAGGTTTTCCATAGCACATTGCTAACATCGAAGCGCGGTACTGAACTCTGACGGTTTTGTTTATACAGTCCAAAGGCTGCATTTTTATCCTGTAGGGAAAACCGTGAATGCTTTTGAACATTCTTCTTACCTGATTGCTTCGATTCAGGTCCAAAAGGTTCGGTTTAGGCTTCTTTTCAGTGACTGTAACACTTCCTGCAACACTTCCGTAATTTACTTTTGTAGAGACAGAATTGGGGCGACCTGAAAAGCCCTTTCACTATGTCTAAATACTGCCCGATCTTCGAAATTTTTCAACAATGTTAACAATCACAGCGTTACAGCGGGTTTTCTGAAATTGTTCCTAAAAACGCAATGCAGTGTGTGACAAACTTGGCCCATCCGCGCGTCCAATTCCAAGGAACTTGCGTTTTCTTGCTACAAACTTTAAAAAGTCTTATTTTGTTGTAAAAGTACGAAATCTGGACTTGTTTCATTCAATCATCAATAAAGGATTGGAAAACTATATTTTGTAATGTAATAGATCAACGCGGAACTAAATCGGTGAAACTTTGGTGTAAAGGGACTTTCTCGTGACTATTTACTAAATTTAAAACAGCATCTAAATTTGAATGTCCATATTAAAAATATTTGGCATTTGTCTTTACTCTTAAATAGTTTTTTTCTACTACTTACATGAAACTTAGTGTGTTTAAATTGATCTAATCGGAATCAATTTAATTTTTTTTTATTTTATAAATATTAATACTTCAAAAGATTGTAGAGCTTAACTAGTAAAGCGAATTGAAATCAATAAAACATGGTACTGAAGCAGACAAATGCAAAAAGCAACTTGTCTATAACAGAAGTAAATACTTTTTGTAATCTATTTCATATTTCAACCCAACTTGCAAAAACTCGCCTTATTGAGTCTATGACGTTTTTCAAATATGTTCCACTTTTAAAGTGGTGAAGTGTTATAAAGCTCATTAATGTACCCTTAACGAATGATCTGCCTTGGTGAGTGATCTGCCTTGATGAGTGATCTCCATTGATGGGTGATCTGTCTTGGTGAGTGATCTGCCTTGATGTGTAAATTGCCTTGGTGAGTGGTCTGTCTTGATGAGTGGTCTGCCTTGATGAGTAATCTTCCTTGATGAGTGATCTGCCTTGATGAGTGGTCATCCTTGATGATTGCTCTGCCTTGATGAGTGATCTGTCTTGATAAAGTGTCTGCCTTGATGAATGATCTGCCTTGATGAGTGGTCTGCCTTGATGAATGATTTGCCTTGATGAGTGGTCTGGCTTGATGAGTGATCTGTATTGATAAGGTGTCTGCCTTGATGAGTGGTCTGCCTTGAAGAGTGGTCTGCCTTGGTGAGTGATCTGCCTTGATGAGTGATCTCCATTGATGGGTGATCTGTCTTGGTGAGTGATCTGCCTTGATGTGTAAATTGCCTTGGTGAGTGGTCTGTCTTGATGAGTGGTCTGCCTTGATGAGTAATCTTCCTTGATGAGTGATCTGCCTTGATGAGTGGTCATCCTTGATGGTTGCTCTGCCTTGATGAGTGATCTGCCTTGATGAGTGATCTGTCTTGATAAAGTGTCTGCCTTGATGAATGATCTGCCTTGATGAGTGGTCTGCCTTGATGAATGATTTGCCTTGATGAGTGGTCTGGCTTGATGAGTGATCTGTATTGATAAGGTGTCTGCCTTGATGAGTGGTCTGCCTTGAAGAGTGGTCTGACTTGATGAGTGATCTGCCTTAATGAGTGATCTGCATTGATGAGTGATCTGCCTTGATGAGTGGTCTGCCTTGATGAGTGAATTGCGTTGGTGAGTGGTCTGCCTTGATGAGTAATCTGCCTTGATGAGTGATCTGCCTTGATGTGTAAATTGCCTTGGTGAGTGGTCTGTCTTGATGAGTGGTCTGCCTTGATAAGTGATCGTCCTTGATGATTGATCTGCCTTGATGAGTGATCTGCCTTGATGAGTGGTCATCCTTGATGATTGATCTGCCTTGATGAGTGATCTGCCTTGAAGAGTGATCGTCTTTGATGATTGATCTGCGTCGTTTTTGTATGAAGACTAATGTTATTATTTCCAATAAAATTATTGTACTAATGGCATTTTATCTTTATGTTTTAGTTTTTTTTCCAAAAGTTATGAATAATTCCAATGTAGTAATGTATTACACTTTTATATTGATCAATCTTTTTTTACTAAACAATAAACGAAAACAAAATACTGTTTGATATTTCACGCAAATAAGTTACTTAACTGGAAACAAGTGTATATTTATTGTAATTGTTTTGTATTTTAACCAGAACCTAATTTATATTTAGTTAAAATTTTAAAAGAATATGATAATAGAATGTATTCTATGTAATAATAATTCATACATTACTTTCAAATAATTTTCTGCAGAGTGACGTTTGTGTGTTGATCAAATTTTGATGCAATAAAATTCGAACCTACAGAGCTCCAATGATTATATTGTACTTTCAAATCTCTTTCTTGTATTCTGCTTTTTGAGAGTTTCTTCCACCACTGACACTGGATTAGGTCGTAGGGTATCCCGATATAAAATAAATCATTTTTTTCTAAAGTCTAACACTTTAACGATAAACTGATGACAGTCTGAAGCTGCTTATCGCCGACAGCCTGCATACCAACCTGTAGCCCAATACAGCTGGTGGGATGAACTTACTTCTATCGTCTTAATGGCCGTTGAGAAGATCCGGTGCTTATAAATTAACAATTGTTATAAAAATATTTCTGTTTATAGCTCAACATATAACACCACAGTTATAAAAAAACCTCTTTTAAATTCAATTGCTACTTAGGTCATCGATAAACAATTTTTATTTTCATTACTTTTTATTAAATAATTACATAATAATTGATTCCATCTTCACGTGAGCTACTAGTTTTTAACTAAAAACACTTGTAAATATGTTACACTTGCCTATAGTAACTTACTTTTATAATTGACAATGAGGGTCTGAGGACATTGGGACAAATCTTCCGAAACACATTTACAAGTGTTTTAGTTAAATAATTACAATTAATGTAAATAAAGTAACATAACCTATGCGTTAAAACAGCTTTTCTACCACATAAATCATATGTTGTCACTTATGTAACGCTGAGTGTTACGAAATATCTATATTGCATACCTTGTCCCTTGTAAAGTTTTTCTTCCATACAAAACTAAAATAAATTTAATTTAACTATTGAATAAATATTTGAAAAAACTGTATTAGCGTCAAGTGTCATTTACTACAAGTTTAAAAAAATATGTTTGAACTTGAGCGAATGAATAAAAAGTATTTTATTTAAGATTGCAAAGTGAACAAGATATATATAAGGAGAGTGGGAACTAATAGAAGGAGAAAAGAAAGCATGCAACTGAATTAGTCAAGGAACTTTATAAAAGTGCTTAACAATCGGAAGATAAACGAATTTTCCCTGATATTACCGGCACCAAACAGGGCGGTTAGTGTTAACAGATATCGTCTTTACTTTGAGGTTGTGTTAAAATCATTTTGAAATGTAGTTTCCAATAAATTGAGGTAAAATAATATGATGTGTAATTCCATACATTATGTGTTTTTTAGTTGTAGGCTATGTTATTTTATCCATTGTACATTATCAGTGAGTTGAAGTTCATGTCTAAGGAACATTTAATTATTATGTAATAAGTAAACAGTAAATATATCTATGTAATATACTAACTTATTAATAACGTTAGCTGTATAGGGTCATCCCAAAAAAAATGCCTTAATTTAGAAAAATCGCAACTCAGAAACTATTTAAGAAAGTTTAATGGTTAACAGTGAAAAATGTTCAGGAAAGGCGTGAATTTTTTATCGTATAGACTCTCCAAAAGTGAATGTGTGGTACGGGTTATTTCATGACCGACTTGTGGGGCCCTTCTTTTTTACTGAAAGAACAATTACAGGTATAATTTATCTGGAAATGCTAGAAGTGTTTGTGTTTCCTCAGATTGACGAAATTGAACAACAAAAACAGGGTGTCATTTTTATGCAAGATGGAGCTCTCCTTTACCATCTTCGCTGTACGTGACGTCATGAATACCAGGTTTCCTAATGGTAGGATTGGCAGAGGTGCTCCTATTCCTTGGCCGCCCAGAAGCCCAGACCTTACCCCTTTGGATTTCTTTCTATGCAGGTACATAACCAACATAGTCTACGCTGAGAAGATACGTGACTTGGAGCTTCAGCGCGAGCGCATCACGGCCGCCCTCAACACTGTGACTCCAGAAATGTTTCAACGCACTTGGTGTGAAATCTACTACAGATTCGATGTCTGGCGAGCCACAGATGCGCCCCACATAGAAACTTACTAAGGTACCAAAAAACCCTTTCCTGTACAGTTTCCATTTGTAATAATTGAAGTACTTTTTAAAGGGTTTCAGTTATAATTTTTTTAATCAAGGCATTTTTTTTGATGACCCAGTATTTTTTAGGTTCAATAAACCATAAATATCTATGGAAAATTCAACTATTTGAATACTTTACAAGAATATGTTACGATATTGTTGACTTCTTAATTATTGAGATTATTTTTAGTATGTATATACTTTCGTCGGAAGTTCCAGAACTGTCTTTTTTTATTAATTACTTGAAGGCCAGTTCTTTTATAGAAAATAATTGTTTTTAATACATTTGCTTTTCTGCTTTGATAGTGAGTTCCTGCTCTTGATAAGTAAACAACAAATCACCCAAAGGGTATTTGACGAAGCGGGGAGGAGTGAGTCCCGAGGAGGGGTTATTGTTTAACCAGTTACATTTGCCCATGTTTAATCTAACTGTACAAACTTTGTTGATTTAAATAACTTTACATATCGACTCTAATAATAAATGTAATATCCGTCGAATTCCTTAAATCACGTATTCTTGCTCTACAAATGTCTGCGGCAGGAGTTCTCAACTAGTTCCGGAATTCCCGGTAAACTCTTCCTCTTAAAAATGTAATTAAACAAAAAAACGAACAAAAAAATAAATTAAAAGAAAGTTTAATCAAACACAGTTTTTCCAAGAACAGTTCTACATTGAAATTAAATTTGTTGTCTGTACCTTTAATTTATCTACAGTACCTTACGCGATCATATCAAAACTCGTCTCATTACGATTGCCATATACTCCAGACCAAGTGCATTTGACTAACTTGTGTCGAAAATAAAGCATGCGAACGGACAATACACAACAAACAAATGACATGACGTGCGCGCGCACTTGTGTGTGTGTGTGTGTGTGTGTGTGTGTGTGTGTGTCTGTTTAATCCTTTACAATACCTTTTCACTCTTAAACAGCTTCAACGGTCATTAGAAAATGTTAACTTCGAGGAATACGTTGTATGATTGATCACGTATATTTATTTACTCTAATTGCAGGTGAAAGGGAGCCGCAGGGTAGTATTAATATATCTGAGATCTTACCTAACTGCGGTATTCGGAAAGAGTGTCCAGAGGACAGTATTGCTGTGCACGTGTATACAGGGCAAGACAAAAACGATCAGCCAAAGCTTTGCATACAAGGAAAATAGTAAGTGTGCAGTTTGTTTACCAACATAGTGTTTGTGTGAAATTGCAAAACCTGATTAACACAATTGCTCTCTCCAATGGCAATTACCATAATCAGCATGTTTATAAAATACTGCATGCGCCAAAATAAGCATACTGAAACTGTATCAGCTTGCAACGGCCAGAATGACCGATGCAAATAAATCTGGTGTTAGTACAGATAAATGTAACTAGGCCTAGAATAGTTAAATAGATCAATCAACTAATATTCCAATTATTTCATAGTATTATAATAAAAAATGTTAAATATAGGGAAAATCAATGTAAACTAAGGTAATTAGAACTAAATAGACAAACTGGGAATGTTAGAATAAATTATAAACCAACACAACATTAATTAGGCTAACGGCTAATAGACCGATTTAAATGAAACAGTAAAAGTGAGGCCCAGCCAAAATGTATAGTATTAAATTAATTTTGACCAAGTATAATCAGGGATAGTGAATATAAGTATAAAAATGTGCGGAAAGTAAATTAGGCATAGCTAGGGAGAGTTGTATTTCTGTAAAGATGCAAATTTTAAATTAAAACATAATAGCCTAAAAAATTGAGGTTATCCAACATGAAGTTATAATAGTTTCGGTAAAAAAACCGCATGAGGAGATGGTTTAACGATCTTGCCACACTGCAGCGACAGCACTACCGTCGAAGTTTGAGTTAGCAAGAAGAAACAGCAAGTTAATTAAATTAGAAGAAATAAAGTTAAACAAATTATTGAATGGAAATAAAAAATTGAAATAACACATTGGAGTAAAGAAAAGTCTCACAAAAATTGAAACTAATTAAAATTCAAAATTACAAAATAAACAAAGTCAGTCACCATAGCAACGGCTTTCTCATTGGTTAAAAATGTAAGATGCACATCGGAAAGGTGGAAGTTTGAAGAAATCGGGGACGACGAAGCCAAAAAGGTGCGCTTAGTCAGAACAATTTGAACAGTGATCGAGTGAGGTCGTATTGATACACGCAGAACCATTAACGACCCAATATGTGGTAAGAAGTCCGTATAAAGTGCTACGATGTGACCCGGGTAGTGTACAAATATGTGAGCTGAGGCTCATATATGTTTCTACCAACATCTCGACCAAGAAAATGAAAAAAGAATCCGAACTTAACAAAATTCACCGACGCCATGCAATGCAGTGAAGCCTACATCCAAACCCCATGGGAGCTGTGAAGAGGCCCAAAGAAAACCCAACCATGGAAGATACCTAACGTTTTGCAGTATAAGGTCATATAAACATTTTAATTTTCTTTTAGATAAAATTTTATTTCAAAATATATTAACTTAAAATAAAAATTAACAAAAAATTGAATAACCTAAGGGACTGAACACTCTCTTAGGTTAGCTAAATTAATTAACAAATATTCAAAATTGATTTCCATTCAACCGTTTGCCTGAAGTGGAAATAAACGTATTGTGTTTAAATAATTTTATCTGATATGGCTTTATTCTTGAAAAATGTATGAAATCCTTTGACTTAGTATATAAGTATCAGCAGGAAGTTTTTATTAAATGCCTAGCATGTGATAACTAATTAGGTTAACCTATAAATAGGCAAATGTTAACCAGAGTCTATTAGTGAATTAAAAGGATTGTTTGTTAAAACGCATAGCCTAAGTAACTAGAAATTAACCTTAAAATGTTTGAAAGTAAACAAGACTCTAAAATACGTAAAATTTAACTTGAATACTCAAAATTATGTGCAAATTAATTATAATAATTGAATTTAAATAGATGATAGTAGACATATTAAGCAATTTTGGATTTTAATAATAATATTAGAAAAGGATATAGTATGTGTAGATATATATATGTGTTAATATAAATAATAATAAAAATGTAAACATAATAAAGGGGACATATTCTGTACTAATACCATGAAACAAGATAATCATGGTAATTCAAAAGTAAAGTTAGGTAAAATTAAATAAGCTAAATCCTGTTAATTAAAATAAACCAAATAATAATAAGTAATTGAAAAGCTGTAGTTGCCTTCTCGATCATCTGTGCCGACTATCAATCGTATTTCCTTTGAGGTTAGTTTTTGCTGCTGCCGAGAAAACTATCTAAATAAAAGAAACTAAAATAAAATAAAATCTCAGTTGTTTCAGTACTGATTATTTTGACGCATACGGCAATGTGATAGAAAACGCCACAGTGCAGACAAACACTATTAGGTCAAGTTTTGTCTAGTACGCCGCCTAGTATCTATTTCACATCGTTAAATACGTATTTTTCTCTATGAAAACATTAAATGATTATTGTATATATTAAGTTTTTAAATTTACTTTCACGTGCATTAACTTTTTTCTCCCGTAAATAAATAATTCCTTCCTACCATGCCCTTATTACGATTTGCAGTCATATAAACGTTTTCATGTTTTCCTTTTCTGTTTTCTATCTGACATGACTTTTATAATTACAAAAATGTGTGTGTTTTCTTGAATATTTACATATTACTGTTTTTTAATAAAAGGTACAAGTAATCCTTACTTGGAATGTACTTGTAAATCCTTACTTGGAATGTTTTTGTAAATCCTTACTTGAAAAGTACTTGTAAATCTTTACTTGCAATATACTTGTAAATCCTTACTTGTAATGTACTTTTAAACTCTTACTTGGAATGTACTTTTAAATATTTACTTGGAATGTACTTGTAAATCCTTACTTGGAACGTTCTTGTAAATCCTAAATTGAAATGTACTTGTACACCCTTACTTGGAATGTACTTGTAAATCCTTAGGGCCTACTTGGAAAGTACTTGTAAATCCTTACTAGGAATGTACTTGTTAATCCTTATACTTGAAATGTATTTGTAAACTCTTCCTTGGAATGTACTTGTAAACATTTACTTGGAATGTACTTGTAAATCCTTACTTGGAACCTTCTTGTAAATCCTAAATTAAATGTACTTGTACACCCTTACTTAGAATGTACTTTTAAATCCTTACTTGGAATGTACTTGTAAATCCTCACTTGGAATGTACTTGTAAATTGTTACTTGGAATGTCGGCCCTACTTGTAAACCATTACTCAGAATGTACTTGTAAACCCTTACTTAGAATGTGCTTTTAAACCTTACATGAAATGTACTTGTAATCTTTTGCATGGTCTGTACTTGTAAATCCTTACTTGGAATGTACTTGTAAGCTTTTCCCTAAACTCTACTTGTAAATCCTTACTTGGAATGTACTTAATAATACTTATACTTGAAATGTACTCGTAAACTCTTCCTTAGCATGTACTTGTAAACATTTACTTGGAATATACTTGTAAATCCTTACTTGGAACGCTCGTGTAAATCCTAAATTGCAATGTACTTGTACACCCTTACTTGGAATGTACTCGTAAACTCTTCCTTAGAATGTACTTGTAAACATTTACTTGGAATATACTTGTAAATCCTTACTTGGAACGTTCGTGTAAATCCTAAATTGTAATGTACTTGTACACCCTTACTTGGAATGTACTTGTAAATCCTTACTTGGAATGTAGGTCCTACTTGTAAACCATTATTTGGAATGTACTTGTAAACCCTTACATAGAATGTGCTTGTAAACCCTTACTTGGAATGTACTTATAAACCTTTCCATAGACTGTACTTCTAAATCCTTACTTGGAATGTACTTGTAAATCTTTACTTGTTATGTACTTGTAAACCCTTACTTAGAATGTACTTGTAAACCTTTCCATAGACTGTAGTTGTAAATCCTCACTTGGAATTTACTTGTAAATTCTTACTTGGAATGTATTTGTGAACTCTTACTTGGAATGTACTTATAAATCCTTAAATGGAATGTGCTTGTAAATCCTTATTTGCAATGTACTTGTAAATCCTTGCTAGGAATGTTCTTGTAAACCCTACTTTAGTATTATTAACCTTTCTTTGTTAAACATAAATAGTTGTAGGTATAATATAAAGTTTATTTAAAATTAGTTTGTGTTTATAATACACTTGAAATGACTTATAAGATGTGTTTCAAATGTTGCGACGATGTGCAGTGTGATTGGAGGAAATTTCAATGGCGGCCGAAGAGGGTTGAACGCTGCAATAGTGGAGTCCACACATTTCCAAGTAGTGGCTGTGAAAAACTTCGATCTATACAGTCAGAATAGCACATCACTAGAGAATTGGCTGGCAAATCAGGTTTTGGAAAATGATATTATCATTGCTTTCACATTCGACGAAGCTTCAAAAGAATTAAGCAAGAAGGCAAAAACATCACTCTATAAGTTAGGTGAGTAAAGGAATACAAAATATGGTAATATATATTTTGGGGAAATGCAATCCTAATTAATTCTTGAAACCTTCGTGATACACCTAATTCCGTATCAAGCCTTCCAGGAACCGTTTATTAATTTTGTTGAATATTGTAATCATGTGCACTTCCTGATATTGCCATCTATGTATAGGTAAAACTTTATAAGCTGGAACTTGAAGGCTGCGGGCCTTGGAGAGAGGTCGAGGACAAGGAGGGTGGACTGTGCTCTCAGGTCCTTTTCAAAAACATAAACCTTTGGACTTCCGCTGACTCATTATTTTGTTACATAATAATAGTTTTTAATGTATAGTATAAATATTAACAAATGTTAATAAGGCATTGGGCGTTCACGGAAGCATGCTAATAGGATTGTCTAAGGGTTAGGATGGGTAGATCGTGATTATGGTTTCATTGAGGGTTGATGACAGTGCCTGTTATTTTCTAGACGACAAATACACAATTTCCACCTAAGAGCCTAATGCAATCTTATACAATTTGACCTATACTTGATGTATTTTGGATTTCCTCCACCTTCCGAAATATTTCTGTACCGTGTGTGTGTGTGTGTGTTTCAGTTTGTGTGTCTCTGTCTGTGTATGTGTGTGTGTGTGTGTGTGTGTGTATGTGTGCAGGTGCATGCATATGTGTGTACTTGAACATTTGGTATATTCTCCATAATATTGGGCTGTATTATGCACTGTTTGGGTTAAATTGGTGCCCATTCTATTTACATACAGTAAAACAAAATTAAGGTTATCAAACTTATTCACCATTTATCGAATTAAATTAAATGTTAGTTTAATAACATTAAAATTATTTAAAATTTTCTAGTTTTCTTTATGTATATCTCATTTGTTTTAGGTAGCGGAAAAATACAAGACCTACAATTTCGATCTCAGTGGTACATGATATCACAGAAAGGGATTAACGGATTCACGTCTTTGGAGAATTTGACTTATGCCAAAAACGACCAATGGGGGGATGTAATTGACGAACACATCTGTGTACCTAGACATAGTGAGTGTTTTGTTCGAACAACAGATGCACTTTTATTAATATTTGTCAAGTAAATTTTTCCTATTCCTCTGTATTTCATCTAAACATGAAGAACAAGTTTTAAACATTTTTAAAATTGCATGTCTTCTGTTATTAGATTCTGTTAGCAATATTGTGGGATTTTCCATTTATATTCTCAGTACTGTGCTCTTAGAATAGCAGTTTAGTTTCAAATTAACCAATGTTACCAGGAATAATTAATAATCAAATCGGTTTAGGTCGAACTTTTGTAATTTCAGCACGAATTTATAATTCAGTCATGTACTTAGTGTTATACTTTGTTTAACCCACAGAACTAAACATTTCTGACTGCCTATGCAGTCATAATCAGATGTAATGAACAGAGGAAACAGTTTTCTTTAGATTAAATTTTTTTTAGTTTGTGAAAGTCAAAATATTGTAAAGTTTCTACCTAAAATAATGTTGAAACATCATTAACAAGAGAATTCACACAATTTTTTAAACATTGTTTATAATCTCTTAGAAACAAAAAATATTAACCGCAATGTTCGTACTCTGAGATCTTTACTGAAGATTTTCCAGTTACAGGCATTAGGCCAATAAAAATTATTAATAATATTGGCTAAGTAAAAATTAAGTCAAATGTCATGTATTATTTAAAGTAACAATATTATAAGTACCAAATAAAAACTAATTTCAAAATTAGGCCTAATCTGTCATCAATAGTTTTTTATAGACAATTAAATTTACGACACAAGTAGGTAAAATATAATTAAATAATACTTAACAAAGCGAATACTTAAGAGCTTCAAAACAATCATTCCTTTTACAAAGCAAAGGTTTCGAAACGCTTTTGCAATTAAGCCCTTAAGTATTCACTTAGTTGAGTATTATTTAAGTATAGTTTAATCGGTGAATTCCAAATGATTACAACAAGCAACTTTAGTTAAAATACGTTTCAATTATTTATTATTATTAGAAAAATTTTATATATCTATGTACTGTTATTCAAATATTAAACTTTAAAAATTAAAATAGTAAAATTAAATAGTAATTTTAATTATAATAGTAAATAGTAATAGTAAAAATAGTAATTTTAAATTTAAAATTAAATTGTTTTAAAAACATTTAGAGCCTATATAATTTGTTTTCATATTAAGTCAACTTTATCATCCCTTTCACAGTAACTCCAATGGCAGTGAGTCCTGACCCAAGGCCACAACTCAATAAAATGAGAGAAAAAGTTTGCAACACTATAGCGGAGTTGCAGTGTGAGGAATTCTGTGCAGGTAAAATGTTTTGTAATTAATTGTTAACTGATTGTGGAGAAGAGGTTTAATTGCTTTTTATGGATTTGATAGCAAATAATTGTGATATTTTTGGCTAAGGAGCTGACATGGGTAAAGCTTTTATATCACATAAACATTAATCGTAAATCCCAGGAACCAAATATAAAAACATATCACCAGTAATGTCCTAGAAACTAATAGAAAAAACTGGTTTCATTCGCCTACTACTGAGATGTCTGAAAAACATGACGATATAGCCCGCATGAGGGTCAGTTAGCTCTTCATGCTAGTGTGTCGACGGCCCACAAACGGGTTTGTACAAACAAAGAAAGCCAAAATTATTTCAACAACACTTTTGTCAATTCAACCCAATATGTGATGTTGTGGTTGATAGATATCCTATTGTTGCTATAATAGAAATATCCACTAAACTTAATAATATACCGTACAGGTACATAAAATTGTCCTTATGAACATTTAACAAAACTTTTATCAGCGTCAATTTCATTAATGACGTTTTGTATTTGTCTGGTAGGAAGTATCTGAATACACTAAATTTTACAGAATTTCCTCTTAGTATTTTATTTCAATTTTTTTGATTTTCCTTTTATTATAATCCATTAAATACCAGTGATTAAACAGTTCTGGCACAGAATTAACTGTTATGAATATGACAGTAAACCACATAAAAGTTTCTTTGTAACAAATTTGTTTAAACAGTTATATAAAAAATACTTTTTAGTTATTAAATATCTTAAGCACTGTAGAGTAATTTTAACTAGATACAGAAAAAACCACTAACCACAATATAAAAATCTTATATTTTACTAATATTTTTTCATGTACATTTCGATTACATCGTAATCATCATTAGAAGTACTATAAAATACAATAATAATACTTCTGAAGGTGATTACCATGTAATCGAAATGTAATGAAAGTAATTTTAGTAAAATAAAAGATTTTTATATTGAAGTTAGTGGGTTTTTATTTACTCAGTTAAAAATCTTTAGATCAGCTTTCTGAAATAAAGTAAACATTAAATTATATTAAACATCACTGTTCCAATCAGTAGTGTTTTACTTGAACATGACATAAATTCACATGTAATATATATATATATATATATATATATATATATATATATATATATATATATATATATATATATATATATATATATATCATTTATATAGTGATTTGACAATGGTCGAATGACCGAAAGGTGCCTCATCACATAAGGTAAAATTATTGCACTTAGTAGTGGAAACAATTGTTTACAATTAATAATAAACTTCATATATATATATATATATATATATATATATATATATATATATATATATATATATATATATATATATATTCTCTTTTTAATTATCTAATTAGTACTATGATGGGTTATTGATTATTTAATGTTTTTAATATTAGATTTCTTGTACACATTATTTACTTCAAAAATTTGGGGGTTATATCCTGATATCTCCCTGGATACATTCTGTGTGTGTGTGTATGTGTGTGCTAGCATTTGTGCATGAGCTTGTGTGTATGTATGTATGTGTGTGTGTGTGTGTGTGTGTGCGCACATGTGCATTAGTGTGTGTGTGTGTGAGTATGTGTATGAGTGTGCCCGCATGTGCACATGTGAGTTAGCATGTGTGTGTAGTGTATGCACATGTGTGTTAACGTGTGTGTATGTATGTGTGTGAGTATGGATATGTGAGAGTATATGTATGTGTGTGTGTGTGTCTGAATTTGTGTGTGTGTGTGTGTGTGTGTGTGTGTGTGTGTGTGTGTGTGTGTGTGTGTGTGTGTGTGTGTCAAAAGCTTCACCTAAACCCTCAGTGTTTAGAATTGGGTGGTTGGACATACTGTAAATATTATCCTTAAAATTTGTAAAATCAAGAAATACTTGTCTATTTTTTTAATATGATTAACTCTAATTTTCTAATGTAATTCAAACACTGCATCGATCAGGGTTTCATACCATAATGAAAACACTTTACATACAGCATCTTATATCTATAGACCATATTAACTTAGTACCAACTTTAACACTGATTTTGCTCATAAAGCCATGGAGGGAAAACAATTTGTAAGTTGCATTTACAAAATTATTGAAACACGAAAAACTGACCGAATTGCTCAGAGTAATATTCATAGTAAAAACTATTAGTAAAACATAGTAAAAATAACAAAACTTGAGTTTTTATTGATTTATGCCCTTAGTAACTGCCCGTCAAGAAGCCATATACCCTGCTCTATTGACAAACAGAAGTCTAATTGGCAATTCAGTTTATTCAACTCCGGTGATTGTTGTGGCAGGAAAATCGCTCTCTTCATTTATTCTAACATTAGAATCTTTGATTTACCAGCCTGGTATTCATGCACCTAGTGTGTTTGTTCTTTACACTGCCAACCAGATTATGGTGCCTGAAATAGTTAAACTGTTCTCGTTTCAAACCATACTGGTCAACTCTACAAATAACAATGGTAAGTGAACTGAATTTACACAACTCTTTCATTTTTTATTGCAGTAGTGATCCATTATTGCTGGTTGCCAACTAAGATTGGAATTTTAAAACTGTTTTGTTCTTTGAGAATTCAATTAATATCTTGTTGTTCATGACTAGCTGTTTCTTAATCACTTATTACACTTTGAAGTTACCAGACATTCTGTTAATATAAGTTGTTAAATTGTTAACTTACAATTGGGGGAAACGTTTTTGTTTTACGACTTCTCCAGCCTCCAGAGGTAATAATTTAACAACTTATATTAATAGAATGTCTGATTGCAAGTAATTTCAAGGTGTAATAAGTGATTAACAACCAGTTCATCATGAACAACAATAAGATTTCAAAATTTAATGAAGCCAGGCAAGCAGAAGTTTAACAATTTCCTACCTCAATTTTAAAGATTGGGAAAACAAAAGCTCACATTCAATTCAACAAAACATGTCTTAAAAATAACATCACGCCTAAGTACGCTAAAGTTAACATAAAACATATAAACAAAGCAGCATTACATACAACTAAAACTCGCACAAAAAATGTACATTAAACGATCAAAAAAAGAACTTTAAGTAAAGAAAGATAAACTTAACCTAAAACTATTACAATTACATTTGAACATTTCTAATATATGAATTCACTGTTTTATAGGTTAATATTTTTCTGCTGAAATAAATTGGTTTGGGAAAGGCGATGCCCCTAAGACTTTCTATGCCAGAAATCTTTCCAGGAATGTACTCAACAATTTTCCAAAGTTTCATGATGATCGGATCAGTGGTTTAGTAATACATAAAGCTCACACATACATTAATTTATATATATATATATATATATATATATATATATATATATTAAAACAACATAGGTTATTCAAATACAAGAATATTTATTATTTTATATCCAAAGCTTTTCGTTGGCAAACAGTACCAACATCATCAGGAATGAAAATTACAATAATCATAATTAAGATTACATTACAATAAGATTATTGTAATTTTCATTCCTGATGATGTTGGTACTGTTTGCCAACGAAAAGCTTTGGATATAAAATAATAAATATTCTTCTATTTGAATAACCTATGTTTTTTAAATTATTAAACAAGAAAACGTATTTTATATTTATATATATATATATATATATATATATATATATATATATATATATATAGAGAGAGAGAGAGAGAGAGAGAGAGAGAGAGAGAGAGAGAGAGAGATTTTTTGGACTAGGAGACTGACAGACTTACCTTGGTAAGAGTCCACTCTGTAGTCTTGAAATAGAAACACATAAAAGCACTTAAACAATGATATATTTCAACCACACATTGGTCTTTGTCAATCAAAGAGAAAACACAAAAAGAAATATGAGAGAATAAAATAAAATAAAATTTAATTTATGTATATTTATTTATTTAATTTCATTCTCTCATATTTCTTTTTGTGTTTCTCTTTGATTGACAAAGACCACTGTGTGGTTGAAATATATCATTGGTTAAGTGCTTTTATGTGTTTCTATTTCAAGACTACAGAGTGGACTCTTACCAAGGTAAGTCTGTCAGTCTCCTAGTCCAAAAAATCTAAATAATCTTTACCAACCAAAACTAACCTAAAAATATATATACAGTATATATATATATATATATATATATATATTATACAATTATCTATTACTTATTATATAACTAATCTATTTCCGCAATTTATATTAATAAATGTATTGTACATTATGACAAATTGTCATTAAAGATAATCAATACCCCAATGCAACAGTGTACTATAACATATTTTGACCTTGTTTACTTTATCAGTCACTAGGTGTGATAACCTTAATCTGATGCAGCAGAATGTATGTTTAATAACATCTTTACTTTCTACTTTTAATACTCATGCAAATTTTTATAAATGTTTCTACGCATACACTAAATGGCTGTAAACAATAAAAATAACCGCAAATGGATTTGATCGCTAACAAGATCAGGTAAAAACGAAAACAGTATATTTTACATAAACAAATCTCATATAGTGTACAATACCTACTAATTATTAAAACAATGTAATGAAGAAAAATAAGTTCTACTAGGACTCTAATTAAATATTATAATTAGATTATTCCTTTTAAGAAATAAACAAAAACGCTCAAACTTTCATGCTTAAATTTAAGCATACATTTTTCCATACTTTGTTCTAGATCATATCAGAGCTGGACTTCATGCGGTCAAGAAATATTTTCACAAAAAAAAATATATAATAATAATTGAAGAAGGTTTGATTTTGTCTCCAGATTTCTTGTTCTACTTTGCACAAATTTTACCTGTTATGGAAAAGGATGAATCTATTTTAGCAATATCGGCATGGAATCCAAATGGTAAAGTTGTATTATTATATTTGTTGAATCCATCTTCACATGAGCTACTAGTTTTCACTAAAACAGTTGTAAATATTTACAAACTTGCCTATAGTAGCACTTACTTAGATATGTCTCAATGTCAACTCAGACCATAACTGATCTCAAGGTTTACGTAGGTTAGACCCTAATGCCCTAACCTACATAAACCTTGAGATCAGTTACGGTCTGAGTTGACAATGTGACACATCTCCCGAAATAGCTGTCCTCAACAAATATAAGTGCTACCATAGGCAAGTTTGTAAATATTTACAAGTGTTTTAGTTGTATTTTTCTAATGAAAAACATTAATACCAAATTTGTTGTTTTAACTAAACAAAACTTCAATTTATTAATAATTGTGTTTCAGTATAGTAGTCTCACAAAATATAATATTAAAAACAATTTTTAATCTAGAGAAATATAAAATTGTAAGTATATAAAATTATATCTTACACCTTTACTTTGCCCCCTTACTTTAAAATTTCCCTTTTTGGTTCACTTATCAGTCAACTGGTTTGGACTTTACAGACACTACGAAGATTTAGACATCCTATTTCTTCTTTCATCTTCTTGAATATTTTGAAACCTTAATGAAAGAGTTTTTACTTTAATCTTTACAGCTAGGGGCTTTAATACTTCTTTTAGTAATTTTTATTTAATTTAAAATTTGTATTTTATCCTCTAAAACAGGGGTTCAAAAACATTTTAGTACCACGCCCCCTCTTCTTAAAATGAAAGCCTCTCATGCCCCTTCCACTTTACACTGTAAATAGATGGTATTGGCATATGAAAAAAAAAATAATAATTTATATATATAGAAAATAATTTAATTATTTATACATACTTTCGCAAGAAACATGATATATCAAGTTTTAATTCGCAAGGTAATTTTAACTGATAAGAGGAGAATCTGTTATTGAAGTGGATTAGCTTGCATTTTTTTCACTAGCATGCCTGTTTGATGTTGTATTTTAGAAAAGGCACAATGCATGTCATTAGCATCATCAAATTTGTTCCTATATTTTGTTTTCATTTCAAGTGCTGAAAATGCTCTTCCCCACAAGCGCTTCAAAAAGGCAAGATTAATTGAAGAGCTGACTGTGATAAACTTTTAACTATTTTATCAAAAATGAAGATTTCTCCATTGTGCACTGTTGCCAAACATTTGTTTTGCGACACTTTTGTACTATTATTCTTTTCAAGCTGTCATGTGGATTTAATTTCAGGTTTACAAAATTTGCACAGCCTTTACTTATATTTCTAATAACGATCTCATAATGAAATGATGCATACATTTCATTAAATTCTCTGAACATCATCGTCATTAAAATTACCTACGTAAACAAAATCAGAACTGTAAATTTAGTTTAAAATTTTGAAAAATTGTGTACTCTAATTTTAACTAAATGAGACGGGTTCCATTAAACTATTTTTAACTTTATATTTGTTGATTCCATCTTCACTTGAGCTACTAGTTTTCACTAAACACTTGTAAATATTTACAAACTTGCCTATAGTAGCACTTACTTATATTTGTTGAGGACAGCCGTTTCGGTAGATGTGTCCCATTGTCAACTCAGACAGTGGGACACATCTCCCGAAACAGCCGTTCTCAACAAATATAAATAAGTGCTACTATAGGCAAGTTTGTAAATATTTACAAGTGTTTAGTATTTTTAACTATTTTCCAACTGGTCTCACACCCCCTTGGCTTACCTTCACATACTGGCCAATTTGGGAACCCATGCTCTAAAATGTGCTGGACATCTTATACACTGGTACTAAACCATAAAGAATCTCATAAATGTTCTTACCATATTTTTATATCAACCACAATTGTTACATATTATGTTTATACTTTAAAGTTAATATTATTTATAATTTGCGTGTTTTATGGAATCAATTTTATTTCTATTTTTCTGTGTTGCCCTTCATTCACTAAATATCTAATTAATTTTATGTTTGAAATGCCTTTTTATTATTACATAAATTATTATAATTGTCTATTACTCTCAGATCATACAATTCCTATTTATATTTTTACATTTGTTTATATATATATATACATATATATATTTTTTTTTCCATACAGTCAAGCAATCAGGGGTAAGAGAATCTGTTCGAATGATAGGGAATTGGAAGATTTTAATAGAAAGATATCAACAGCCTTCCAGAGAAGAGGATACCCAAAAAAACTAATTGAACACCAAATTCATTCAGCACAATCCTCGGTTCACCATAAACCACAAACAGAACAAAATAAACTGTCTTTAATAACAGACTACCATCCTGGTCTACATAAACTCAACAAGATATTGAGAGATGGCTTCAAAATTCTTCAAGCTTCCGTCCACACCAAAAATCTTTTCACCGATCCACCGCAAATTTGGTACAAGCAACCTCCCAACTTGAAAAAACATCCTAGTACATCCTAAACTACCAGACCCTGATGCAGAGAAACCACACAAACTTCCTCATGGCTCCTTCCCATGCAATAGACCTAGATGCAAGACATGTCCAATACACCCCTCAGGAAATAGTTTCAACAGCCAAACAACAAAAATGGTCTTCAAGATACAGGGTCATCATAATTGTACATCGAAAAATGTCATATACCAGCTACAATGTAAACTTTGCTCAGCACAGTACATAGGCCTGACCACGGATGGTCTGAATATCAGAATGAATGGCCACAGACATGATGTTAAAATTATGAATATGGATAGACCAACAGCTCAACATGCTGCGAGTCACAACATCACAACTTTTGATGACTGCTATACCACAAAAATAATTAAATCACTCCCCCCTGATTGCAATCCCTCAGAACTGAGAAGGTGGGAACTATCATACCAGTGGTATACCAAGTCCAGAGAATCCCCTAACCTCAACATCAGATAAATCCGTGAATTTTTTTTTTTTTTTTTTTTTAATTTTAATAGCCTTATCTCTTTTCCCCTGACAGACTTATATAAACTATAATCACTCATATGTTCATGGAAACAATATATATATCTTTAATCTGTGCATCTGTAACATCTGATTTCTACTCTACACAATCTGTGATTACAATTATTTTATTTCATTCTCTCATATTTCTTTTTGTGTTTTCTCTTCGATTGACAAAGACCACTGTGTGGTTGAAATATATCATTGTTTAAGTGCTTTTATGTGTTTCTATTTCAAGACTACAGAGTGGACTCTTACCAAGGTAAGTCTGTCAGTCTCCTAGTCCAAAAAATCTAAAAAATCAAAATCTATATACATATATATATATATATATATATATATATATATATATATATATATATATATATATATATATCCACTAACAATTGTTATACTTTTACCAAATATGGTGACTGATATATCCTTTATTACAAAGCGTTATTTAAGAATTTATAGATTTATTAGGTTTGTTAATTTATTTTAAACTGTATTATGTATTTTTTCATTCTTATTTTCAATATTTCCCAAATTATTTACTATTTTCACTGTCTATTTCAAAACTAAATTTTATAGTGTCAATAAATTTTCTATATTTTTATATGTTTTGATCACATAAGTTGTTTTTTTCCATTCTGAAAACGTTTCCTTATCATTGTTTTCAAAACCCAAACAGGAGGAATTTGACTATTAACCAATTCCAATATATCAATTCCTACTTAGAACAGCTTATGAAATCCATTATTCTATTACATTTTATGCAATTGTCTTTAATTAAAAAATGTACCCAAATTTTTTAAGTAAACATGAGAGTAATTTTGTAGTACAAACAGTAGATTGAATTTGTTTCATTAAATAAGTTTAGCTTCTAACGGCATGCATTTTTAACAATAAATCGAACTCAAATGATGATCAATGCAGAGTTTATTATTTTAATATTATAAAGCAACGTTTTGGTCACACTTTAAGTGGCTCTAAAATAAAGCAAATAAGTGAAATATAGAGCGCAGCTTCATGTGATTTATTTATCTGCTGTCTGTTTATTGTAACTTGCTGTTGTTTGTCTCAGTATTAGTATGAACGTGAAAGTGTAAGCACTGATTGCTATTGACTACCTTTTATCCAGTGCTTGTATGTTTCATATTGTGCTTAAAGTTGTTGAGCTTGCAATATTATTGTGTATCTTTTTTTTAAATTATAACGATTATTGTTTTATGTTTGTAGATTTTAAAGCTTGAAAAGGGCCACCAAAAATGTGACCAAAACGTTGCTTTATAATATTAAAATAATAAACTCGGCATTGACCATCTTTTGAGTTCAATTTATTGTTAGGATTTGTTTCAGTTGTTTTTTAATCATAAGTAATTATTGCGTAGCTGAGTGAAAACTTAGACTTACTTGCTGACCCGTTTCCAAACAATCGTTTCATTGACGAAACTAACCCACAACTACGAGTCAATGAAACATTGTTTCAAAGCACATCAGCAAGTAAGTTAAAGGTTTCGCTATTCAATAAGCTACTCAATAATTACTCATTATTTATTCAAAATGATTACAAAAAACAACTTTTTTGTAACACTGAACAATTTTGATTTAAATGATTGTTTTTTTAATCTTGTAGGTTTAATTACATAAACATTTTACAAATTTAAATTTTGCATTTAATTTAGTTTGTATAAATTTATATATGGTAAGTCTGTATAATTTTAAAAACAAATTTAAAATATATGCAATAAATGAATATTCCCAATGTCTAACAAATACAAAAAAAAGTTAAAAATAGAGTTAAATCAGTTAGAAAACTCATTGTTTAGTAACTTAATTTACAATTTAAACATAATTTTTACACCAAAAAAAAAGAGTTGGTTATTTTCAGAAAAATATTGTATCACTAAGAGAAATTAGAACAATATTGCATCTAAAAATAAATATTATAATTTAATGCCAGTTACATATAATTTCAAATACGATTTCATGAACCATCAATATATTTTAGATATTCTCTATAAATATATTACTCTCATTTGCAGTATGTAGTGTTAAATTTTGTTTTGTTAACGAATAAAGAGTTCTTTAAACTGAAACTATGTAATATAATGGTTTCCATAAATTCCATAAATTTATAAAGAACAATTTTGAAAATCTCTTTATTTTTATGTTTTACATATGTGTTTGTTGTTTTGTTTTTTAATTGTGAGCTCTAGGAAGTTGAGAGTGTTCTGTTTTCAAAGTGAACTTAACAGAAATATAGAGCGTGAGAAAATATACACAAAACCCACAACCACAGACAGAGTTATACAAAACATTTGTCCATTGAAACGGATAATGATTTCCATAGACAACATAATACACACAAAATAACACACACATAACATAACACAAACATAAAACAAAAAAATTACTCTTACATATCACAACAAGGCATTACAAAAAAAAACTTTATCCTTCCCAATAAACAATTACAAAGACGCTTTTAAAACACCCAAAAAAATCACCTACACAACATAAAACACTCCAGAAAAAAACAACAGAGCAGGTGTATAGAAGATCACAAGCAATGACTCCTTTAGGTTCTACATATTACAAACAGGAAGAAATATCACCACATGACACAAGAAACACATACAAAATACAACTGAAACAAAATGTTTGCCAAATACATACAGAGAATTCTACACACATTATCCAACATTGACATAATTTAAAACATTCTATACTTATTCAAGAAAAGTAATACACTAAACACAATAGATAATTTCAAAGTATACAAACACCAATGGTAACACACACTAAATGATAAAACACACTAACAATCAAATACCATATTCGGAAACATAATTCACAACCACTCTAAGAATAACAACACATCATGTACTAAAACACCAAAGATTCACAATAACATAACACATTCAAGTTACAGTCTTGTTCGTAGCACAGCATTTAACAATGCACTGGCCAAGTGAGAAACACCAAGTACTGACCAACTGACCAGGTAAAAAACATCATTAAGTAGTGGTACTTTGACAATAAAGCGTTACTTTATATTTCTTTTGTTTTGATTGTGGTTTGACATTGTGACCTAATTGGACCCCCGTGATTGCCTTGCTTATAATCCTCACCTCAGTATCAGATACGATTTTTCTGTATTTTATACCTGTTGGTCATTTACCTGAATTGCATTTTGAAGAGCAGAGTCAATTTTCAGACAGGCAGCAGACATAAATTAATAATATAAAATCTTTAATGTTATTAATTTACTACACTAGATTCGACAATTCGATATAAATAGGACAGAGTCCTTCTCAGATTACCGAAAACTCAGATTACACAGAAATACGTTCTTGTGCATTAGAAAAAATAGAAACTTAAATGAACCCTGATACAGTACTATACTGAAGAATGCATAAAATAGGTTTATAGAATTTTACATGAAATTTCTTGGAAGCCTGACTTTTCCTTTGCATACCGTATAGATATGAACATTTCTTGGAAGCCAGATTCGTCATTTTCTTACAAATTGATAAAATATGCTCAAATAGAAATAGGCTCGAACTAAACGGAAGCTCAAAATATTGGGACTCGGATTTTCGAGACTACTGTATTTCTGTATTCTACAACACACTATAACTGTTTAATATTTGTGTTGACAAAAGACAAATACCACTGTTTAATATTTGTGTTGATAAGACATCCCAGTGGGACATCTTAAATACCAACTCAAATTACGTCAGTAGTTTATGTCATTCTATTTCATTTTTTAATAACAATTAAGGGACTCTACTGCATTATTCCTGAGCAAAAATTTCCTACACAATTTTCACTAAGTTATGGCTCTTTTATTCCATAAATCAAGTCTCCATATAGTTTTATCCTGTATTTTCCATGCAATGAGTTGTTTTAAAAATTGACTTACCCCATTTCTCACTGCTTCAATATAATTGGAACATTACATAAATAATTTTGCTCTTTTAGGTTACAAGAATGTATCTGGCGACCCTTATCTCGCTTATAGATCAGAACATTTTCCTGGGATTGGGGTTTTTATGCCAATATGGGTTTTTGACAAATATATTGACAGCAACTTTTCATGTTGTACACAACCGTAAGTATAGATACTATGAATATAATTAAAGTAAAATACCCTTATAAATTAAAGTATAATAATTCTAAAATAAAATATAAACAGCATGCTATTTAAATAAGTTCAAAACAAATTCTCATTTCTTTATTGTTCTGAACGTCCCACAGTTCTTCCAATTGTGTCAGCATGCAATTAAAGAAAGTAAGAAATTATCACATAGTCTACTCTGTTTTATTTTGAATGTAGTATTAAATATTTTGCATGATAAACTAACTTCATAACTATAAATGTTTTAAAAATTGTTAATTATCATTTATAATAATTACAACTCATTATTAATAAGTATCAGTAATAGGAAGTGTGAGTACTGTCAAAGATAAATAATATATTTAACCCTCGATAAAAAACCTGTGTTTGCCCTATTCAAAAACATTGGTTTATGTAGTGCGTGTTGTATCAAAGGCCACTACTAAAAAGGTGCAGGCATTTGGGTTGTTTAGAAAACTGATATAAGTAAATTTGTTCAAAACTTTATGTAAATGATCTGGTTAATATGACAAATCAAATATTTATAGTGGCCTTTCAGCCTTATCAAATCTACATTATTGTAATATAAATACTATACCTCATATTATAATGTCTGTGGAACCATCTTTTGCTTCCTCTACCCTTTTTTCCGCCTATGTTCGCCCTTTGAGGTAGTACGCCAGCTTCCGAGTGACAGCTTATATAACTGATATTTCCTACATTGTGAAATTATTTATTAAATAAATGAAATTTAAATATTATTGATTTTTTTATGGCTTCAAAAGCTAGAATAGAAATTTCTGAATTATTGTGGCCAACTGTTTTGTTGAACATAATTTTTTATTATCTTCTAACAAAATAACAAATACTGTACTTTTTATAACAAAAAATAATTATAAAGAGAAATGCCTGCTAGAGAAATTAGTGTAATATGTTTTAGAAAATAAGTTTTTAATCGTTTATTAAAAATACCTTTTTTATTTGAAAAGTTGATTACTTAGTAATATAATTTTTTAAAAGTTTAAAAAGTTGTTTTAATTATTTTATAAACTTCTTGACAAACTATTTAGTTTCTGTAAACTGTTAGTATCTGTAAAATTAGTTAAAATGTAATTACACACTTTTTCATAAAATAATAAATTTCTCAGTTAATTTATTGTTTAAGAATTGATTATTATTTATTGATGTATTATATGCTCTAACCATTTATACAGTCTGTACAAAAATTTGTATAACTTTCATTTAACTAATTAAAATACCCAATAATTCTAACAAAATGTTAATGTAAAAATATATTTCTTTGTTTAAAATATTACTTCAATGATTTGTTAGAGAAGTGGTAAATAGAGTAACCTATAAATAATTATTACATAACTAAGTGGATACTTTAGAACTTAGTTTTTGACTCGTTTTGAAACAATCGTTTCATTTACGAAGCTAATCTATTATTATACAGTTAGCTTTGTAAATAAAATGATTGTTTCAAAACATGTCAGCAAGTAAGTTCTAAAGTAATCACTTAGTTATGTATTAATTATATAGTTTATTCAGCGAATTCAAGATGATTACAACAATCAACTTTAAATAGAGTAAGTTGTTAGAAAAGTAGTAGTTAGAGATTAGGTGATTACAATATTGTAAATTTATTAAACATTCACTAACTTGCAGGGCTCTTCTTGGCTGGGATAAGGTTATTGAAAGAAGTCAAGGTTGTATAATAATACCAGATGTGTCAAGAGTAATGCGCAGACCTTATGATCTTCTCTATTTAGAACCATCAGACGTTGAATACGAACTATTCATGAGGGAAAGACTAACTAATATGTAATTGTAATTATTCAGTAAATCTTAAAATAATGGAGCAGATCTATATATTGTGTTAGAACAATTTTAAACCAAATGAAACAAAATAATTAGATTGTCATGTTTAAATATAAATAAAAACATACACAAAACTCACAAATCAATCATTTATTTACTCATACGCGTTTCAATGACCAAGTCATCATCATCATCAGTGAGTGTTACTACTACAAACTCTAACTTACAACTAGTTAGTCTATTGCTAGTTGTAAGTTAGAGTTTGTAGTAGTAACACTCACTAAAATGATGACTTGGTCATTGAAACGCATGTGAGTAAATAAATGATTAATTTGTGAGTTTTGTGCATGTTTTTATTTGTTTTTAACATAACCTCACAAGCTAAGCTCAAAGAATATTTGTTTATGTCTAAATATGTCAATATTGTTTTCAGTATTGAATTAAATAAGCAAGTAGTTGTCAAATTTATGTTGTATTATTATGAAACAACATAATATGAAACAACATATTTGTCGCAATAACAATAATCTGAATTTTAGAAGTAGTTAATAATAATGAATTGTTAATTTGGCAAAATATTCATTTATACTGGTGTCTTATAATATATAGGTTATATTATAATAATATGATTAGTAAGAGTAATCCATATGCATAAAATAATAACTTTTACATTAGTTTATGACTATTACCTTTAAGTTATTTATAATCAACTTATTTATTTTGTAAATTTATAAAAAGTTCATATTTTTATAAAAAATTTCATATTGTTCTAGTGTGTTGAGATGTGGCCCTTTTTTGGTGATTTGTAAGATTTCTAGGTTATGGTATATGTCTGTGTATTTGTGTTCCGTTTCTTTTAGGTGATTGGAGAACGCCGAGTTGGTGTTCTGTTTGGGTGATTTTCCAATCACCTAAAAGAAACAGGACACAAATACACACAGACATTCACCATAACAAATCTTGCCAGGTCTATACTAAAAAAAAAAGAATGCATAAACATAATTTAAATTTATTAATAAAAATTGTCTAATATACCAATACATTTCTAAAAAAATATTTTTAAAACAATATATAGTAATAATATTATAAAATAATTTGCAAGTCATTTTTGAAATATGCAATTATAATCTAAAATTCACTTAAGTTATAGTACGTATTTTTATTCAATCTTACTTCATTGATTAAATTCTTATATACACATATTTTGAATTCCATTCATGAAATTTAGTAATTTGTCTCTGATAAAACAAGTAATATAGGGAAAAAAATGTTTAAGTCAATTCTTACTTATGTCGATAAAGAAATATTTTATTTTACTTACTTTTTATTTTATAATTACAATTAATATATGCATACATATGACAAAATCACAATCCCCTTGCAATTTTCCATCTTTCTCTCTATACAGTATATGGTGTTGTCCAATATTCTTAAACAAATAGGCCTTGAAACTACTGAAAAGTTCTCCCAGGGTAACTTTGCAATTGCTTACACTGATGGTTCCCCAGATAAACTCCTCAATAAGGGAAGTGCAGGCATACTCTTTCTTCTTCCCGATGGAAACAAAAAGAATACAGGCAGGATTGCCTTAAATTTCAGTAGCGACCTTTGGCGATTAAGGAAGCTGTCACTCTATCTAAATGATTCCATTGTTTCAGGAATAAGAGACGGGATAGTAATTTTCTCCGACTGTAATTCGGCGAAGCAATAACAAACGGTGGCACAAACATCACCTCTGTGACAGATGTACTGTTTGAGAGTCTGTACTGTAAACAGAAATCATGTCATCTGCAATGGATCCCTGGAGAAGTAAATATTGAAGGCAATGAGTGTACCGACTCATTGCCCAAAGAAGCCCATGAAAACAATCAACTGGGTAGCACCATTACACTTGGAGATGCAAAGGCAGTAGTTTAAACAGACTCTTACTTCATATATTGAGGCCACTTATTACCGTCTTCAACTGCTCCAGAAATTTGACATCGGTCCTTGTCAGAATAAAAACCAACCATTTCAGAGGGATTAAGATTCTTTCAGACAAGACCAGGACATACGTTCCTTGCAGAAACTGTCCGGATGTCAGTCTAACGCTGAGACACATCTTCGAGTACCCAGCATTCATGCCGCATATTTTGAATTTGGGAATGGTGCCATTTGAAGATCATCTGAGAGCAGTTCTCTTTAGCCAAAAGGCACCGGAGCTGGCACCCGCTATTATCCGGACTTTCAATCTTGCCTAGAACTCCATGGACACGAAAAGAACAACAGTATATGGTGTTTGACTATTATTTTTATATGTTTATTCACTTTCTATTTTTTTCGTTTCTTATCTAAGAAGCTAATGGTTGTCTATAACTTCTTATTCTATTAACAACTTGTAATGCTTCATTATTATAAGGAATATTTCTCTTATAATTTCTTCATAATGTTTAAGTAATTGATTTCCACCTATAGGAAAGTTGGTTCGGTCCCAAAGTGCTGGATTTCAAACATGTAGTTCCACAGTTTGAGTCCGACCTGGAAATGGTTTAAATTAATTAAGAAATATTTGAAAAAACTAATAACATCAATTTTCATCCCTTATAAGATTTAAAAAATGTATTTGAACTAGATTGGATAAATAAAAACATACTTTATTAACGGCTGAAAATTTTTACAAAATATGTATAAGGACATTGTGAGCTAATAGAAGGATTTGAAGCAACTCTTTTATATTCATTCTTTTAAAATACATTCTTCCTTTAAATTAAGATCATAGTTTTAGGAATAATGTTTTTAAAGTATAGTTGGAATAAAATCTTGCTATTATTTTAATATTTCTTAATAGAGACCCAATGGTGTGGATAAACAGGCCTCAGAATCTGGAGAGGGATAGATATTTTCACCAAATAGCAATGCTGTTACAAGAGAGTACAACATTTCATCTAACAGAAACTGACTTAAAATTATGTAGAGAAGGAAGTAATATGGCAATAACCATGATGCTTCAACAACTTTCAGGGTAATAATTTTTCCTATTACTGTAAACCTGTTTTTTAAAATATATCGATTACACTGTATTAAACTGATACAAAATCTGTACAACTAATTCTTAACAAATATTTGATATGAGTCATCTCCACAACATTATCTTTTACACCAGTTTTATTCTATAAACATGTAGTGGTGCTAAGTTATGTCACTAAAAACACTTGTAAATATGTTACAACTTGCCTATAGTTACTTATATTTGTTAGGACGGCCGTCATGTGTCCCATTGTCAACTCGATACAACTCTTCGTTGACAATTGGACACATCTCCCGAAACAGCCATCCTTAACAAATATAAGTAAGTGCTACTAGAGGCAAGTCGTAACATATTTACAGGTGTTTTTTAATGAAAAATAGTAGCTTACATGAAGATGGAATCAACAAGTATAAGTTTATTTCATCAAAGAGGTCCACTATGATCTTTCCGCTTACTTTTTCTTCATTACCAATTTGAATGTATGCAACTCTTAATTATATAATTAAATAATACTTGACCAAGTGAAAATATAGGGCTTACTTGCTGACCCATAAACTTAACTAAAACAAGTCCTATTTAAATTTATAAAGTGATAAAGATGTCAATCTTGTAAATTACCTTATAATAGATATTAATGGAGATAATGATTATCTACACGAGTTCAATGACAAGAGCAATATTAAATAAAGGGAAAATATGTAAAATATAATCAAAAAATTATAGATGAAACAATAATTGAAGTGAAATACAAAGGGAGCAGAAGAAAATAAGGGCCATAATATTCCTTCTGCTAGGAAACAGTGACAACGGCTGGTTTTAACTTGAGTTATAAACAATGGCTGACAACTTGAATTAATTGGGCGCTATCAATAAACAAAATAATCAGCAAGTACCCTAGATACAGTATGTTGGAAAAACAAGACGTAAATATTATTACAAATTAATATAACAAAAAAATTAACGGTTAACAATTGAAAAAGTCTTTCTTTTGTAATTCACCGTCAAAGATGGAGAATAGTAATAATATAATATAGTATATTATAGTAACACGTATAATAATGATAATAATAATAACATTACCCCTTTATAATATGCCTATATAATAATAATAATAATATAGTAACACCTTTCTAATAATAGTAATATTATCTATTATTTTATAGAGATATTTTATAATTTGATAATTCTACATTTATAAAATAATATAATTGCAAAATAGCTTGCATTATACATGCATACATATACACATACAATTTTTACAAACAAAATAGGAAAATTTCAAAATTCTTCTGAAAATTGGTACCCTACCCATTTGAGCCATATTTCATGAGTTGCTGTGTTTTCTATAAACTACAAGGATGTTTTATATTAGTAAAAAGTGCTATTTATAGGTACATCAAAAAGCTGTTAACATCTTAGTATATTGTATGCTATAGTAGGCTCAGACACCACTAAGATTTTTATTGCACATGGTGTTATATGGAATATGATTGTAACCTATTTGAAGATATGGAAAATACATAAATAACGCCCATTAGTATGCATTTTTTGCTGCGTCTAGACAGGCACAGGTTTTATACAGAGGTGGTCATATAATAAGGATCATTTAATTCGTCAGTTCAATTTTCATACGCACATGTAAATATGCGTATGTCCTCGTTGTTCCTGCAGGTTTATAATGAATCTAAAATAGCCTGTTTGTATTTAAAATTAATTTACTGTATAATTTTCAATGTACTGTTTTCCATACTTGGTTAAGATCAAATATTATATCTATATAACTTGTTCCTTTAATTACTGTTAACATTATTGTTTCTTAATTATACCAGTTTTTACAATACATGTAATGCTAAAGAAATATGTTTTAAAATTCAGACCTTTTCACCTCAAAACTCTACTGCTATCTATATTCTCACTTAATTCTTTCTATAAACCCCAAAATTATCATCCGCCAATAATAGCCTCTGATAACAAATAACTTACCTTAAAAACAAATACAGTAGACTATATTTAAAAAGTACTTAACTAAGTGAATACGTAATGGCTTACTTGCTGACGCATTTCAAAACATTCGTTTCTTTTACGAAGCTAACCCTCTACTGGCGGCATCGGTTAGGTTCAAAGCCTGTAACGGAATGGATTCATGACTGTGGAATGGGGTGGGTTATTTTATACAATAACCCACCCCATTCCACAGTTATAAATCCGTCCCGTTACAGGCTAAAAGAAACTAATGTTTTGAAACGTGTCAGCAAGTAAGCCATTACGCATTCACTTAGTTAAGTACTTTTTAAATATAGTTTAATCAGTGAATCGAAGATGATTACATCAAGCAACTTCAAATACAGTAGAGTCTTGCAATTCCGAGTCCCGATTATTCAAGCATCCATTAAATTCAAGCCTATTTTATCTATTTGAAAGAAAATTATGAGTTGGGCTCACAAAAAATGTTTATAGACATATGGTATGCAAAAAAATGAGTCGGGCTTCCAAGAAATGTTTATATCAGTACAATATCCAAAAGAAATGAGTCTAGCCTCAAAGAAATGTTTATATCAATACGGTATGCAAAAGAAATGAGTCAGGCTTTTAAGAAATGTTAATTATAATATGGTATGCAAAGGAAACGAGTCGGGCTTAAAAGAAATGTCAATTTCAATACAGTATGCAAAGGAAATGACTCGGGCTTCCAAAAAATGTTCATTTCAATACAGTATGCAAAGGAAATGAGCCGAGCTTCCAAGAAATGTTTATATCAGTGCAATATCCAAAGGAAATGAGCCTGGCCTGAAAGAAATGTTTATATCAATGCGGTATGCAAAGGAAATGAGTCGGACTTTCAAGACAATTATATCACTACGGTATGTAAAGGAATTGAGTCGGGCTACCAAGAAATGTTTATACATAGTGCTTATTTAGTGCATTTTTAAACATATAGTGCAATTTCAATTCGAGTATTAAGGGCCAATAAAGCCTCTATTTTTCCAATGCACTCCTGTATTTCCATGTAATCCAAGTTTTCAGTAATCTGAGGGGGTCTTGGTCCCATCTACCTCGAATTATCGAGCCTCTACTGTATCAGTAAATATTGTAAATGAAACTTGTACAAATAGTTTATGTTAAATGAAGACCTTGAAAACACTATTAAATCCTAATGGAACATGTTGTTCAAATTTTGTGCACCTTTAACTTTTATACAATTAAGCATTCTCCACAACACATTTTACTATTCTTTTTCTAAGCTTTTCCCTCAGAAAATATTTCTTCTCTTTAAAAAAAAAGTAATCTCACTCGTATTGAAACAATAAGTTTTTTGATTGACGTTTACTTGTATAAAATGTAAAAATATTCTTAAATTAAAACTATTATCATAAAAATAATTTAAAGTATTATAATTTTTAAAAGTAGAATTTCTTTTGGTAATTATAAAGTTGAAATACATCCTCAAACAAAACTTGACTAACAGCAAACTTTAGAATTGATCAAACGTATGTTTGATGTCCCCTAGACTGTTATTACATCTAATTAAGATAAATAGATATACTTTATTATTATTATTATTTATTGTTGTTGGTATTGTTATTGATATTGTTGCAGAAAGGTTGTTGCTGTATATTACAAAGAGCATCAGTCAGATTCATTCAGTAATTTAAGGACTATTGCCAGATGCTTTGGAATGTTTATTCCTGATGTCATAAAGCCCCAAGGAATATATAAAAAACTGTTCAGGTATGAATTAAACACAAATCTGAATACCTTTAAAATATTTCAGTGCACTTCTTTCAATTATTGACATTAACTACAAAATAACATGGAATGGTAAGTATAATTTATAAATAAATAAATTAAGAGTAATTAAACTGGTCCGTGACTGTGTCAAGTACCTTCATGTAGGACTAATCATCCTAGGTTTCCTAGCTAGCTTGTTTGTTCTTTTATAAATACTTCTAGAAGATACTTTTTTCTTTATTCCTTTTTGTTTCATAAAGTTGTCTTTATACCACTCATCAGCTTCTAATACATTATTTTTTTGAGTGCTTCGTTACATCATAGCTGCATAATCTTCTTTCCACCCTTTGCTCCTGTGTTTTGTTTCAGAAACTTGCCATTGTTCACAGCCTTATGGTTTCTTGCACCTTACTTGAATCCCACAATTGTCTTTCTCTTTTGCTCTTGAAACAAAATAAAAAAATTAAAATATAGTCAAGAGAATCATAAAAAATTATTAAATTAAAATTTAGGGATGGGCCGATTCCGATTCTCGATTCCAGGAATCGTCGATTCTATGTGGTATCGAGGAAGTATCGATACTCGATTCTTCATCATAAAAGTGTCGATTCCAATTCCTATTTTGTTAACTATAAAAATATGTGTGTGGAGTAATTTATTGGAAAAATAATTAATTACCAACTATGTCTTATTTATGTATTAGTTGATTTGAATGAATTAAATGATAAAAGTAAACGAAAAATTATTATTTATGAAGCAACAGCAATCAAGATCGTAACCATTTCTGGTCGTTTGACATCGCTATCGCTCGTCTCTCTCTCTCTCTCTCGCTAGAGCGGGTTCGATACTCTCCCCCCCACGTGTCTTACTGCCACTGATTTATAGATGTCAGAACAAAACACAAAAAAAGTACAGTAAAAACTCGATTAACCGTGGCCATGATGGTTGAGCGAATAGACGAATAACAGAAACACTGTATTATTCCTCCGAAACTTAACCTCAATAAATTATATTATAGACAGATATCACTCTCACAGTAATGTAATATATTTGGGAGCGAAAAGAAAATAAACACGATTGTAATAGGAAATGAAACTACTTATTACATGATATACAGATCCGCACAGTAGCTACAAATGTAGCAAAATAATGTACAGTAATATAAACTTATAGATGAAATAGTTCGTGTAGTTTAACAAACAAAGCGAACGTGTCACTGCACCTTAATACTTTAGCTGCTGGCCACAATATCGGCGCTTTCATAGAGAATTGCCAAAATATTTTAAGCTCATTTTTAAATAATGTGTTCTTATACTTTGTTCCCCTATCATATCTAAGTATGAATATACGTTTCTTATCATAATATTTATAAAAATACGAGTCGGACCAACTGCCCCAACATAGTTTTTTCCTACCGTAAATGAAACGTAAATAAACTCCGTCGGACCAATTGACCGGACATTGTTTTTGGTTTAATTAAATTTTATTATCTGTGCAAAACTGTTTTGATATTTTTTGTGTTTTGTGATAGCAAGAAACAACAAAACCATAATTTCATGTCCCGGTTACCCAAATAATAAACTGACTGGCAATAAAAGTGTTTTGACGCCCATCACTAAGACACGTAAATGTGTCACATGTGATTGATTTGTGAGTTTATAAATATTTTGAATATAGAACTAAAGTGTAATATATTCTTTCTCTGATAAGTAATGCTACAGGTCCAGTAAATACTATCCAAGATTCATATTAAGTAAAAGTTTTAACACCAAATAATTTACTTGTTAAGGAATTTACGTTATAATTTACTTCCTAGTAAGGATGAGTTTATCTAAGTGTATCAATGTTTGTACTTAACTTTCACAAAGTCCGTTTTTAAGGATTATTTTACAACTAAATATTTAGTCAATATTTCCGACTTACTTTTAAGGTTTTGTGAAATTTTGAAAACAGTAGTGAAAATCATTACAATACGTTAACAAATATGTGTGTCGGCCCGTAACTACGGACAAAAAACTCTTAGAATAACATCATGTTTTTAATCCCGTCAGCGTTTATCTATCAAACAAAAACCATCGTAATTACATCTGTAAGTAGTGTGAAGCTTGTTGTTAAATACTGTGCCTTAATTTTTCCAAAAGTAGCAACAGCAGCTGAGTAGTACTAATAAACATAAAACGTTAAGAGGCCCGACGGTATTCAGTTCAGGGTACTGGACGTCGCGTCAATTCGATGACGGTTAACAGAAACTGACGGTGGAAAACCACATAATACATCAAATATAAAAAAGCACTTAACAACATTCATTTTGCCCAAATTTATCAACAAAAAAGATCTATACATGAAGAAGCTTTATCCTCAGACACAGGACCTACTTGAAGAAACTTTATCCTCAGACACAGGACCTACTTGAAGAAACATTATCCTCAGACACAGGACCTACAAGTGATAGTCGGTTAAAAATAAACTGGGATTGGGTAATAAATACGAAATAGGCCTGAATCAGTTACACTTGTTCCAGACATCTGCAGAAAAAAGGTCCCACCCGAAGTAGAGAAGGTATGCCCCACTAATCCAGAATGTTGAGGAAGAAGGTACCCCAGGGGAATTGACAGTAGAAGAAGAAGTAAACAATTATCTGTCCCATTAGCCAGTCCAAATTGTGATGTTGGGAAGTATTGGGCAGTACTAAGTGCCAAATACCCTCATTTAAATGCAATGGCAATAAAATACTTGTCTGCCCACTCGCTACAGTGTTTACTAAAAAACCTTTCTCAACTTCAGGAGTTATATATGACAAGGGATGAAACTAGCTTGATCCACAACGTGTTCAAATGCTTGTGTTTTTGAACAGAAATGTACATTACCTGCCAGACTTTTAAATATTAAAAACTATCCTATTTGTATTAATTTTTTTTCTTTTTTTTATGTTGTTCGTTTGTTTTTAATGGTTGTTTTGTTTTGAGAGACAATGTAAATAGGCTTAGATATTTTTTCAAACATCATAAAATAAGTAAAGTTCACACATTTTTAACTTTAAAATTGGTCATTACTTTTATCTGATATGTTTTTATGGTTTTAAAAATTCCTATTGATAAATCAAGGTTGAAGGTTTTGTGTAGCCTATTACATTAAAACAGAACTTTTAAAAGGTTTTGCCATATGACCAAGATGTTAACTAAATTAATTATTATAGAACTAGCATGTAAGCTAATATAACTTGAAAGAATCGAGAATCAACTAAAGAATCGAGAATCGAACAGAAAATTTTAGACGGAATCGGAATCAAAGATTTTAGGAATCGGCCCATCCCTATTAAAATTTATACATAATATATGCAAAAATAATTTATATTATAACTACAAACACGCCTACTTTTTGTATTAGTTGAATATATTTTAAATAAACATTTATAGTTTCGACTGGAAAAGAAAGAATGGAAGTTTCCCACTACCTGAGGGTTCTAGTTTATTGGAGGTACAGGAGTGGCCTTCTTACTTATATAGAAGTTTATAAAAAATTTAGCTAATATTTAGGGATAAGCATGTATCTAATGTATAGGCACCATTTATTATAACTTGCAGTTTTTGTGTTGTACATCTTTAGGTTTTTTGTATAAATTACACTTTTTTGTATTACCTTGGCAAAAAAATCACTACTTACTGATTTATTCAGCAGATAGGTTTCGAGCTAGGTCAACACATTGTTCAATGCTGAGAGTCACGGACAAGACTGTTGCTCAGATGTGTTGTGTTGGTGTGACTCTGTGATGTATTTCTATTATGTGGTGTGTTATTGTTCATAGAGTAGTTGTTAATTATGTGCTCGAATATAATATTTGATTGTGAGTTTTGTCATTGCTGTGTGGTGGTGAACTTATGAATGCCGAACACATCATTGATTGCACAGCCCTGGACCAGGCCCAGGATTACAACAGTCCCATCTTTGGGGATGCCCATCTCTACTGGTCAGCGCGTCGCAAAATGGCTCAACTGCCAAGGGTGGGCGTTGGCTAGAAAGTGAGTAAGATTTGTCTGATAGTATTTATGGTGTTTATATATTTCATGGAATAACTGTCTTAACTTGAATAACATGTCTTACACAGTAGAAAACTATGTGATATATAAACACCATAAATACTATCCACAATACATTCTAAATGACAAAACTCACTCGCAATCAAATACATACTATATTTGATAATACTATATTATATAGAATTATAGTATATAGTATTATATTATATTATATAATACTATATTTGAGCACATAATTAATACTACTCTATGAGTAATAACACCACAGAACCACACCAACACAACACACCTGAGCAACAGTATTGTCACTGATTCACAGCACTGAATAATGCATTGACCTAGCAAGAAATGCATTTGCTGAATAAATCAGTAAGTAGTGGTTTTTTTTGCCTAGTTAATACAAAAACGTGTAATTCATTCATTATAATTTAACATAATTTTTTACGAAAAGGAAACAAAAAATCTTACACTCATACAGTATTTACTTAAACAAATGTGTTAATTTCTTCTGAGTTTCTGCTATTACATTTTGCATACCTTTTTCCCGTTCATAGATTTTACCAATACTCTTTTATCAATAACCAGAGCATTTAAAAAAAAAAAATTTAGAGTGTCTAGTACATTTAATGCTTTTTGCTTTTCTACTTTTGCAATGTTCTCTACTTCTGAACTCAAAGTCTGTGATTGACTATTTTTATCTTCACTATTATTTACATCAGAACATATGCTCGTAAAATTCTACACAATATCGTCTTTGGAGTGTTCTTCAAAAGTAGCCATGTTATCAATCTCTGTGAAATATTCAATTGTTGGCATTAACTTATCTTCAGTATTACAATAAAAATATTGGCAAAACCCCAATACCACAAAAATAACTAATATTACAAGTTACCTAAGATTAAAGCCTTATGTAGATTTCAATAACCATGTCATGACCGTCAGAGGGTCCTATTACAATCTAGAATACAACAATTTACAAACTAGACTAGGTTGTAGACTGACCTAATCTAGTTTGTAAGTTATAGTATTCTAGATTGTACTTTTGTAATAGGACTCTCTGATGATGATGACATGTTCATTGAAATGTACGTAAGGTTTAATCTTATGTAACTTGTAATATTTCTTGAACTTTGTAGTCAAAAATTCGTTCGGTGAAACTTAATCAATCACTTTTACATTAGTTTATGACTATCCGAACTTTAATTTTGTAAAAACTTACTGAGACAGAACGTTTTCGATTGCTATGTGGCAATCTTCATCAGTGTCTAAATTTTATCCTTGGAGTTGTTGTTAGGTTAAACAGTGACAGCTCTAAAGACAAAATACAAACATATTAAACGAACAAACCCAATACAAATCACACATACACTTTGATACTATCGAAAACCTGCCTTTAGAACCCTCACCGCTTAACCTAACAACAACCCCAAGCAGAAAATTTAGACACTGATGAAGATCGCCATGGAGCGATCGAAAACGTTCTGTCTCATAAGTTTTAACAAATTTACAAAATTAAACTTCGGATAGTAATAAACTAACGTAAAAGTGATTATTTGTAATATTTATTATTTTTGTGGTATTGGGCGTTTTGCCCATATTTTTATTATAATATAAATATTGTACCACTGTGCTCTAGATATTGTATAATATCATAAGTAGTTTTGCAAAACACAACCTTGGTAAATTCATCAATGCTAGGTCCCATCTCTACTTCATTTTCATCTGGTAGAAAGTCTTATCTGTAATGATAAAAAAACCCAGCTTTCTTGGAGCAGTTTTTTATATTAAAATCACATACTTTGTACGATGCTCTCTTTGCAAATTTCATTGTTAGAAGTATGGTTATTTTCTTCCAGGTATATTAGAGTATACTTAACAACGCCTCTGCGATAATAGCATTTGAGTATTTATTTGTTACCTTGTTTTAAGTGTTATAGAGTACCGATGGTATTGGTAGGAAAGAGCATGAAGTTTATGTTTTCATTTTTTCGTATGGCTAGCTCAGCTGTCACTGAAATGCAAAATTTATTTTCGTTGTATCTTCATTTCCTTGTTTAATTTTTTCAACCTGTCTTTAAATATTATCTTTCTCATTCAATTTTTTGTTTTGCTGACCTAAGCATCAGGTAGAGTTTTGGCACCCTTAAAACATCTAAATTGCTTTAATCATGTTTACACTCGCAGAGATAGAGAAAATCAGTTTACTTACGAGTCAGGTACACCTATTTATTTATACGGGCAATGTTTACTTACTTAATTACTTCTTCCAGCTTCAGTTGTAGCCGATGTCCCGATGTCCATGATAAACTGTCATCGCAGAGTTCCAATGATTTTTGTTTGTTAGAATGGTATTAATGTCCAATCCCCCTACCCTTAAAAGGTCCCTGGCCAGATTTGGATAACAGCACTTAATGAGGATGTGCTCTAGGTCTTCTTCTCCACTTTGGCATAGGGCGCATTCTGATGATTCCGCTAAATTGAACCGGTAAAGATAGGCCTGGGTTAAAATGTGTCCAGTCCAAGCTCTGGCTACGAAAGTACAGAGAGACTTCTCTTGATTCTGCTATACTTGTCTTCTATTGCCGGTTCATTCTGGAGATTAAATAGGGATCGACCGACATGACATCTTGACCATTCTTCAGTCCACTTTCTCCTGAAAAATCGCTCTGCAGACTTTTGACAATATAAGAGGGAGTATATCTCTCGATCAGCAGGTTGCATTGCTGAGGCCAATTTAGCTACTTCATCAGCTTCTTCATTCCCTCTCAACCCGCAATGGGCAAGGACCCACTGGAAGACTACCTTTTTGCCCTTATCTTGCAACATCACAATTAACCTCCTCAATTCAGCAACTCTAAAGGAGTATGACTTAGTGCATGGCAATGCCAGAGCTTGGAGGGCTGATTTCGAATCAGTAAGAATACAAATATCGAATTCGCAGATAGATTGACAGCTCACCAATGCAGCGTTAATTGCCAGCAATTCAGCATCCATGCTAGACCGGGCATTTGCCGGTGTGAAAAAACGTTCTCCAGTTTTGAGGTTGTAGTAGCCCGCTCCTGATTTCCCCTTCTCCATGTCAACTGATCCGTCTGTGAAGATTTTTACGTGCTCATTATATTTCTGGTGGAGCATTGCTATGGCTTCAGAGCGTAGGTGTTCTGGATAACTCTCTTTTGTCAATTTATTAGGTAAATCTATCTCAATCGAGACTCCTATCCATCTGTGAGGAGCCTCATCATACACAATAGGGATTTGTTCTAGGCTATTGATAGATAATTGTGATGAAATTTGTCTCACCTGATAACTGAAGGAGCTTACGATTCTGCACAAGCTTGATAGGATCCCTCTTAAGGGATGACCGCTAGCTGATGCCATAATTTTCAGGTACTTATTTCACATTTGTCTTGCTATATATATTTCAATAGGTTCAATGCTGAGTTCAATCTCCATTGCTGCTATCGGTGTAGTCTTCATACAGCCTAAACAGAGCCTTAGAGCTGCCGATTGCAGCCGTCGTATCTTTGCAAGGTGAGTTGCAGCAGCTCCACCCCACACCTCACAGTCATAAGTCGCCTTGGATCGCACAAACATTAAATAGAACGTTTTCATCGTTATTGTGTCACCACTCCATTGTCGGCTGGAAACAGCTTTTAGTTCATTTATTCTAAGCATACAGGTTTTGAGAATGTGGTCAACATGAGCTACCCATCTAAGTTTTGGGTCCAACACTATGCCCAGAAGTTTAGTGTTTCGGTTGTGCTTTAAGGATTTTCCGTCGACCTTCAGGCTTGGAGTGAAATTGGCTAGAGAGTTCCTTCTTGTGAAAAATGAACATTCTGTTTTTTCAGCAGACATTTTAAGATTCTATTTTCTGCACCAACCCGCCATGCAATCGAGCGCTGTCTGAATCAACTCCACTGCCTTTTCTTGATTTGAATCAGTGACCCATATGGTGTTGTCATCTGCATAGGTGAAACAACGAATCTGCTCAGGTAAGGACTTTGTAGAATCATGCAATGCAATATTGAACAGCATCGGACAGACAATGCCTCCCTGTGGTATACCATTAGCAACAACGTAAGGAGATGATTCGGTTCCATTAACTGATGCTCGAATAGTTCGGTCTCGATGATACATTAACAGATGGTTCTTCTCGAGTCTCCATGATAATCGGTTATTTACTAGGCGCTCTAGAAGCTTCCCAAGACACGATGTTAGCGCAATAGGTCTATATGACTCCACTTTGGATTCATCCTTTCCCGGTCTTCGTAAAAGAATAATTTGCGCAGTTTTCCATATTTTTTGGAATATTTCCATTTTTCCAAATCCTGTTAAAAAGGACTGTTATTCTTGTCAACATTTCTGGAGAGCAATGTTTCAGCATTTCATTATGTATATCATCCTGACCCGGGGCAGAACTTTTCAGTTTTGATACACAGCTAATCAGTTCATTTGGCGAGAAAGGCGCATCATCTGGGTCCTCCTGCAGACACAGCCATTCCGAGTGGCAGGTGAGCCTTTGCTCTTCTTTGTCCAAGTACATTTGCCATGGAATCCTTTTTCCCAATATTTCGGACAGGCAGTGTCCAAAAGCTTCTGCCTTTTCCTTGTCAGTTACTAGTAATTTCTCATCCGACCATCTTATAGTGTCAGGCCATATTCCTCCTGCACTCTATCAAAAATAGCGCCATGACATAACCTTAGTATATTTATGAATACTGCACATGTTCATTAACTCACAGCACGTTTGTCTATGTGTACTAGTGATAAACTCCTAGTGTCCCTAGAGTCCTAGATATAGGAAATTGAAACTTTAGATGGAAAACCAGAAGAAGGTAATAAAACATGACATATAGGTTATAGAACCACCATTATGTGATAATAAATTATATGTTTCATACCTCTAGCATTGTAGTGTTTATTTAGTGATGTAATATGAGTAATACAATTTTGTATTATTTATTTTAAAAATTTACTTCAAAACTCGAATGACACTAGTGTTTAGTGGAACAGATGTACATAGCAGAATCAACTGAACGATACCACAGGTAAGTTCTAAATTATAAATAATTATTGATTTGTAACGTGATGTTTATTAAAATAAAACTACAAAGTATATATTTGAGTACAGTTTTCTGCCATCCCTAACGTTACAATATTCTCCAATACCATTTAAGTTGTGAAAATGAAGTTACTCCAAAACACGTCAACAGAGGAGAATATTGTAACGTTAGGAGTGGTAGAAAACTGTACTCAAATATATTGAAATATTTCTAACAGAAATGAAGATGAGTATATTAATAATGTCTACAAGGATTAAACTACAAGGTTTAAATTTTTTTCTCGAAGTATAATAAATAGTTCTAGCTAAAAACACTTGTATATATGTTACACTTGCCTATAGTAGCACTTACTTTTATAATTGTTGAGGATGGCTGTTTCAAGCGATGTGTCCCATTGTCAACTCAGACCTTAACTGTTAATGTCTGAATTGACAATGGGACACATCGCCCGAAAAGGCTGTCCTCAACAATTATAAAAGTAAGTGCTAATATAGGTAAGTATAATATATTTACAAGTGTTTTAGTTAAAACTAGTAGCTCATGTCAAGATTGAATAAACTAATACAAAATACATTTAGCTTTCTTTTTTTAATAAGAAAATTTGTATTTTACACTCCCACTCAAGGAAAGTCTAAATCCGCCCATGATCTATGTACCTAACATATTATTAAATAAAACATTTTGTTCACACTTTGGGTTTAAAAACATATTAATTTTTTAAATAAAAACAGACTATTTCTTGTCAAAACTTTTTAATTCTACATTAAATTGGTTTCAATAGATATTGTATTAATAATTTTCAGTACACTACATTAGTACTAAAATGGTACAAATACAGAAATAATACATAGAATTTTGTGAAGGGTACACTGTGACACCAAATTTCAAAAATTGTTTTTACCTTGAAATTGTCTTCGATTTTATAAGTATTAAAATAAAAATTGAATTCATAATTTATTTACAAAATGTTAATTAGAATGTTTGTTTTTAGATTTATAGTGAATGGTAACACAGTTTTATTAATTGAATCTTCATCTCCATTTTATAAGTCGAAATTGCCACTAGTTACAAAATAAAATTGACTGTAAGTATTTACGTACATACCTTAAGTGTATAAAATTATATAAAAGTAGAAAATATGTCAATAAAATTTTTAAAAAGGTTATATTTCTTGAATGGAATAATATACTAATCTTATATCATGTTCTTAACTTTTCAGATTTTTAACAAACTGGGAAAAATGACAAAAAAGTTGTATAATTAACTTTGGAGCTTTATTAACTAACAATGGAGTTTTATTTCATAATTTTTCCATAGCTTTATTGAATTATTTTTTATGTTTCTACAGAATAAGTATATCTAATCAAATACCATTTTGAGTTGAAAATTCAATAAATAAAGAGGTAAATTCATCAACAAAAAAATTGTAACCATAATTAATCAGATAATAAAAAATGTATACTGTAGCAAATAAAAGAAATTAATTTGGTTTAAATATTGAAATAGTTTTAAATAATTATGATAAGGTAAGTATCATAAGGGTTTAAACATAAGGTAAGTAAGGTAAATATATTTTTTTTAATAAATATTCTTGATTGCCCTAAATAATTGGTTTTATAGTTTTTACTTTGTATTTATTTATTCTTTGTGTGTTTAATTCATAGTTGAATTTTTTTAAATCAAGGTTAAGGAAACCAATTTTTATATATTTAGCTTTGAAAATAAAATTATTATATAAGTATAATATTAAAAAAAAGAGTCTGTTCCTTAAGGACATATAAATAACGACTTTAAAAATTCATCCTTCAATATGTTTACACTAACAAATATTGCTTTATAAGATCAAAAACATTATGTCCAATATTTCTTTTCAAAAATTTACTTCAAATAAAAGGACAGCAAGTTATTATTGGTAAAGTTCAAACTCATTATAAAAATATATTTGTGTTTGTGTGTGTGTGTATGTTTGGAGGGATGACTTTTTTAAAATTAATTGGGAAAAATTGCTTAAAACTATCCTGGAACTAATAAATGAAAGTTCTTATCAAAAACATCAAGAACATCACTTCTGCCTCAGCTAGTATTGGCTATCTATCTGGTGTGAACTCTTGATATGTATCAAACATTGGAAGTTATTGATCCGTTTATACGCCATCACTGATATTTGAAACCTGTAAATTTACAAACTGAATCTCCCGGGGTAAAAAATCTCTGGATTTGTTTTTTTGAAAAAGCAATTAGCTAAATTAGCTTGTACTGTTATTTGTAGTTGGGTATGAATTCGAACAGGTTTTTCATATAAAGACCAAGATGATCTGTGAAACCTGGTTATCTAAAAATAATAGCTTAATCATATTGAAGAGACTTTTTTCATAGTTTTCTATTCTATTAAAATAATACAGGCTATGTCTATTCAACTCTTTTGATCCCAACATCCAATTTTTAACAAGCGGTGTGCATTTGTATGTGTACCAAATGTTTTTTTTTATTTAGTACGTTCATAAAATACTTTTTAAAAATAAAATCTTAGAAAAATATTTATAATATAAATTAGAATATTTTTAATAAACTGATTTACATAATAACAGTAACGATCAGCATGTTTCATTGCATGTCAATGATAATAATAAAGAAAAACTCAAAAAAAATGTCTTGTTTTCATCTGACTCTAAGGCTGGGGAAAAGATTGTTTATAGTGTGCCGATTGAAAATAGCAACTGCTCTGGTTCATTACGATCCTCAACCAACTCTTACACTGAGAAAGAATAACACAAAGGCACCTACCTTTCCACTTCCTCAGTACAAGACAAAGCCTCCGTGAATCGACCTTAAACTCTTTACTTCTCCCCAGGTGGCTTTTGTCAGGCTCATACAGGGGGCTTGTACCACAAGCTATGGTACCAGTCCGTAATAGCCTTTCAGAGTTACTGTAAGGCCTACTGGTTAATTTCGGCTTTGACTGCTTTTCTTCAACTAATCTGGACCAGTAGAACCTTCTGAACGGCTAGGTATTCCGCACCTCAATCCCCATCTCATTCGTTCAGTCCAGGTATGACAATATATACTCTCTCGCTTGGGAACAAAAATAAAGAAAAAGATGAAACAAAGTGATAATTACAAATTAACCTTATGTAATTAGAAATTATAACTCCATGTATGGTATAGCCATAATCAGATGTTTTATCAGTATATGGATGACTCTTAGTTAAGAAAATTTAGAAAAAAATTATTTTCAACCTGTTATAAAGGATTAATTAAAATTCATTAATATTATGTATAATGTTTACACTAGCAGAGATTATTGTTTAAATAACAAATGCAGTTAATTTGAGTCAGGTACAAATATATATTTACACAGGCAATGTTTCAATAATACTCATCAGGCCTTATTCCTCATGCATTCTATTAAAAATTGCACCGAGACATAACCTTAGTGTATTTATGAAAACAGACATATACACTTTCATTAACTCATAGCACCTTTGTCCAAGTGTACTAGCAATAAATTCAAGAAAGCTTGAATCTAGAGTTCTTAACAGTTTAAAGCTAGGATATAATACAGTTCAGGAAGATTAAGGCTTGATGAAAATTACGTAGCCGTTATTGGAACGTTGTCTGTATAAATAAATAGTTGTACCTGACTCGCAAGTCAACCACATTTATTATTTAAAATCTTGAATTTTGTAGTCCATTACATTCGCTAAAACTTAATTAATAGCTTAACATTAGATTATGACTATCTAAACTTTTATTTTTTGTAAATTTATAAAAACTCAGTCAGACATAACGTTTTCAGTTGCTCCTTGGTGATCTTCTTTTACAAATTAACAAAAATTTAAAGTTTGTAAAGTCATAGGCTAATGTAAAGTTGCTAAATAATATTTAAATGTTATTATTATTATTATTATTATTTTGTAAGAGCAAAACAAAACCCATTCTTTGTCTTGACTTCAGCTTACGGTCTCCTTAGTACTTAGTTTGGCAGAGAAGGGGTAGATGTTAAGCAATGAAGAATTTCCCAGTGCCCCACACTTGGTAATTATTACAATCAGCTACTACCGCTTCAATCATACAAATTTTTTTTCCTGATCAATTTGACCTTGCTGAACACGAATCTGAAGTTTTGTTTTACTGCAAGCATTTTTAAAAAAACTAATAATAACCTAACCTGACCTGACCTGGTTTTCTTAGATTAATGTGGGTTTGCCGTTAAAAATAACTTCAGAATCATGTTCAGCAAGGTCAAATCTATCATGAAAAAATATTTCACCGATCGGAGCGTCAGTAGGCACCAAAGTCAGGTTAGGTTTATTTTTATGACGTAAATATGTTTGTAGTAAAAAAACGTTCAGACTCCTGTTCAGCAAGGTCAAATTGATGACAAAAAATTTTCACTGATCTTAATAATTACCCCACACTTTTATGAAAATATGGATAAAGAGCAAAATGGAGGAGAATCTGAAACATTATCTTATTTTTTTTTAAACTTCATAACAAGCAAAAAAACTCCTTTGTATGTGGTGCAGACTACACTAAATAATAAATGCTGAAAAAGGTAAAGTTACATATTTAAAAAACTGGATCTTTTCCATTATACGTATACCACTATTTAATGTCGAATTATATGCTTTTTCATTATAAGTATTATATTTATGTAAGTAAGTTACCTTATTATGTTGATGAAGGTGGCCAATACTCGGCGATATTACGCAGTATTTCCTCAAACAAGTCCTTTCCTGCGTGTCGCCGCCGCCACATGAACTCGCACAGGCGCACAGGTAAGAATCTAACAACGTGCGTCTGGTCCCGCACTGGTTTTTATTTCGTTGTTTAGCCAGACGCCAAGTACTCTCAATTGTTTGTGTGTGAGCACCACTTTCGGGATCAACAAAATTATACGTATGGTTCACCGTATAATGTTCATAGGCTAATGTTCATAACCTGTAAATGCTATTATAGGCTCGCCACTCGTCAGATATAATTGTTGTCCCCGGCCTAATGTATTCCTTAATTATGGGCAAAAGTTGAGTAGCGGAACGTTCAGGAACGGCAACTAAAAAACACTCACGACTTTCACGACAAACTCCTCCAAATACCCATTGTTGTTGAAGTACACGACCAACATTATTTTTACGACGCGAAAATAAACTTTCATCAATTTCCAGTTGTGTTAGGTCCTCAAATTTGAATAAGGTTGCGTAACAAATTGTCTGCACATACTTCACGCATATAGTTACACCAATCTACAGTTGTGTTATGATTGATTTCTAGTTCGTGCTCACAAAATTCAATTGTTGTTAATTTCCTGGACCAACAATAGATAAAAAGTAACGCCTTTCGAAATGGCAGTTTCGAACCTGTTAAATAAGTGTCAACTCGAATAGATTTGTACTCACGGCACTCACGTTTAGAACATACCCATTTACACGAATTCACGTTAAGGACCATGACGTGTCCACGCACACATTTCCGAGGATTATGCAAAACAGATTTACCTTGGAAAAAATGTATCGCATCTTCTTCAGTTTTGTATAGATTGGCCAATCGAAGAAAGTTCATTATGTCTCGCAAACAATCTGACGACTGCCAGATTACAGATAAGAAAACCGCTTTACAGATAAGAAAGCCGGTTCTAAAGGTTGAAAATTAGGAAAACATGTTTTAAAACATGTTCCGTTATTTATACCAAACAATGGTTAAAATGTATTATTCAATATATTTAAATAGTGGTATACGTATAACGGAAAAGATCCAAAAAACTTATTCACAAAGTGCTACCTGTTTCAAAGATGTTGAAGTGCGTTTTTTTAAAATAATTTCAAAAAAGTCCCTTGGATATAGTAAAACGAGACATGACATGAAATTTTAAATTAAAACCTCTTTTAGTACTACTTTTTTATTTTAAACTATGAAATAGTAGCCTTTTATTACATTTTTAATTTATTTTATAATGCACTGTCCATAAAACTAGAAAGTGCATTTTTATTACTTTATCACTATCTCAGCTATTAGTACATATAATTTAACGAAATATTGGATTTTTAATGAATTTTAAAGTGTACTAATAACATATAATATTGTTTTGGACCTGAAGATTTTTATGTATACTCCATGGTTAAGACAAACCTAGTTTAATGTTTGCTATAGAGTAGACTTTATTAAATTTTGTTTATTAAAAACACTTGTTAATATTTTACAACTTATCTATAGTAGCACTTACTTATATTTTTTTAAATCACTTGAACAATAGTTTATGACTATCCGAACCTTATATATATTTGTTAAGGTCGGCCGTTTGAGGAATGTGTCATAGAAATACATGTGTAGATTATAACTCTAGTTGAACGTCTGAGTTGACAATGGACACAACTCCCGCAACGACCGTCCTCAACAAAGTAAGTGCTATTATAGGCCAGTTGTAAAATATTTACAAGTAGTTTTAGTAAAAACTGGTAGCTCACGTGATGATGGAAAAAACTAATACGAATTTTTTTATCATGAATTTCCCTACATAAATAAAACCTCATGCAATTTTTATTCAATGTCTACATTTTAAATAAAATAGTCAAAACTTGATGCTTTTACCTCAGTGACAGGTACTGAGACTTTAGCCTGTATCCACAAAATATTCCTGGAATCTAAAGGCTTAAGTGTACAAATATATCATACCTAATCAAAAATACTTCAAAAACAAACATTTTATAAATTCACAAGTAAAATTGTATAACTAATCATTTTGGATAATTACACGTAACTAAACAATGGTGAAATTAAAGTAAATTGCCTTAATTTTTAAGGCTAAACTTGGCTAATAATAATTCAAGTTTGCAGATATTTATTTTATTTAAATCAAGTTCATTAAAATTACTCTCCGATTTTCATAATAATATTTTTTAAGCACCACTTCTCAAACTCTATAGCGTACAGAACGTGTCCCATCTTTTAACTGTTAACAGTATATACTAAAGTTTATGATTACAGAAAGTGTAGTGTTTTTTAATAAAGTTGTGTTTTCATCATAAAGATGATGAATTCAGCGATAGTGAGATATGTATCGGTTACGAACCAGCGGAAGACCAAATAAATTTTTGGAAAGCAATAAAAATTGAAGTGAAAGAATTCCTTTGATTAAATGGAAACGAAATAGGATGGACAATAACAGGTACTTGCACATTTCCAAAAACTAGCTTGCAATGCTAAAAGAAAATATCAAAGTCAAATAATAGTCCATTTCAAAATTTAAATTTCGAAATTTTGTTGCTGTTCATGATGAGCTGGTTGTTAATCACTTATTACACTTTGATATTACTTGCGGCCAGACTTTTTGTTAACTATAAGTTGTTAAATTGTTAACTTACACTTGGAGGAAACGTTTTTGTTGTATGACTTCTTCAGCCTCATATTTTTGCCGCTAGGATTGCTGGAGTTGTGGAAATCGTGATGAAGCTGAAATAGTGATCGTAGCTGAGGACATGGAGCAAGGGAGAGGGAAGTTTTTGGTGACAACATCAAGGTCATCAGGCAGGTGCTGTTGTTCGGGATGTAAGTTGGTTCAGATGAACCCAGGACGACTGTGGATGGATTGGAAGCGGCATGTTGGAAAAGGATTTTACCGGAGTGGTTGGCGGTTCTACTGTTCCAAGCGGGATACTTGGAGTTGAGGTCACCAGCCATTAGGATTGGATTTGGAGAGGAGAGAAAGAGGTCTAGGTCGGTGGGGTTTAGGCGGGATCGTGGAGGCTTGTATGAAAAGATTATGGTAGTTTAGATGTTATTATTGATCGAAATCTCGATGGCAGGAGCTTTGATGTTGTTGCCATTAACCACAACGAGTTGATGAGTTATCCAATGGTGCACGAGGACAGCAGTTCCTCCTGACGAAAGTGGTTTCAGAATCGTCGGTCTATCAGACCTATTGTCGACGTACGGCACCAGTCAGAAGCGATGGAGGGAACTGAGGTGGGATTCAGAAATGGATGTGACGTCCATTAAGGCCAATGGGGTTGAATGGGATCACACGGAACCTACAAACCATGGCTGAAGAGGATGGATGAAACGGAGATAAGGCTGATAGTGAAGAGTAACTGTACATCTCGAGCTTGGAACATCTTTGGAATAAGTTCTTGAATGAACTGCGTGAAAGCTGCGTTTGACAGGATATGGGATCCGGCTTCCAGTCGGGGTTCAGAAGAGAATGGAGATGACTGATGTTGGGTTTATGACAGGAGCTGGAGACCCAAGAACTGTGGGTTAGACTAGAGGTGGTACAAGGAATGGACACCAGTACAACTTTCAGAGCCAGATTTTTAGGTGAAACTGCGTCGGAAACTCCACTGGCGAATGTTTTGTGTAATGGTTTCGGAGAAGGTGGGGGTTTTAAGAGTATGAACCTCAGTGATTCTAGTGGCAGGTGTAATAGGTTTTTGGGTGAGGGTGGGTGGTCGAACTACTTATCACCTCGCTTACGTCTCCTGTTCCTGCCGGCGCACCGGAGCTGAAGTCACTGAGGTCCTCCTCTGCCAATGGAGTATCTCTTTGTAATGAATGCAGCATCAGTAATTAGTGACGTGAACCCCTCCGTAGTTGCAGCAGCGCAGGTTCTTTTCTGGTTTTTTGAGACACAAAATCTTCTCATGTAACGTCTCACACTGACGCAGCGTGGAGTCAAATAGCAATTCACAGAGCTGTGTACGTAATGTTGGCAGTGGAAACACTGGGTATCCCAGTCAAGGCGTGAAAGAGTCGATTGTGACTCTAATAAAAAACAGCGAGTTTAGGTTGTAGATGTCGGCTGCCTTGGTGTCTAGTCTCAGTTCGACGAGAAAAACGTTGATGGGTCTTTTGTCTTTAGTCAATAGGGGTGTCACGTAGTTCAAAGTGAACCCCAGTGATTCCAACCCTTGGTGGATTTCGGTTTGGGCGTATCGTGAAGGACTCCGCGTGTTATGACGTTGAGCTTACTGTCTTCCGGAAGGGAAAAGGTATGATATCCCAGCCCTTTGCTGGTTAGCAGTCGCTCAACAGTGCAGAAGTCGTCAACAGTTAACATCATGATTTTAAATAATTTCCCATGGCATTTAACATCCAGGGTATTTTTAATTGCGGCCTGCATCTCTCTGGCCAATAACAGCCACTTTTCCGACGATGATAGGACAATGATAGTAAATATTTGTTGCTATTCATCTTACAAAGTTAGTTACATTTTACAAATATCATGTTTCAGAAGCTTTTCCTTCTATTGGTTTTTCAAGACAATAATTGATAAGCTTATAAACTATAGTTTGATGTATTTATTGGGATTTAATTTCAGTAAAGTAAATTCAACCGAAATACAAAAACAAATAAAATCAATACAAATATTCGTCAACCTTGCACGAAGGACGGATACTCTGCTAGTATAATATAGAAATCAAAAATATAGTGCAATATATATCGGTGAAAGGGAACTAACCATGAATATAGCACCTCAATATAAGACATATCATGTTTTTTCTTATAACAATAGTTTTTGTGATCTGGGCTAATTTACAAATTGAATACTGTGGGTCCAAGATACTTTGTTTGTATTACCGCATTTATATTTCGGATTCCATTAAGCAATATTTTATTTATATATTTTTAAAATGATTGAAAACCAATTGTTGCCGGATGTTTCACACTATGCAGTAACATCTTGCGCATGTCCCGCATGCGGCTTATCACTTCCGTCACCCATAGCCATTTTTAGCTGACACTTATTTGGTTGTTGAGTTCGAAATTATTTTCTCATTAATGTCAGAGCCACAGTCAGCTCTCCTACTAAGAAAACAACTAGCAGGTATATTTATTAACGTAACAAAGAATGAATTTATTACATTATCATGCAATTAAAATATAACCTTTATTTTGAAACCTTATCGTCAAAACCTTACTAAGTTTAGGTCAAAATGTTTCTTTGTCTGTATGACATGTAACTTTTTTTTAATTTCAGGGTGTTAATTTGTTGAGAGTAGTTAGCAAGTTCTGAAGTGGTGGGTTAAAAGTTAATTACTTAAATCGTAACAGATACATAATGTATTGCCAATTTGTTTAGCTAGGCTAAGTTTACACGGTTCAGATTATGCTATATTGTTTTGGACTGTTTTAAAAATACAAATAAATATACCTATCCCAATAACTGTATGAAGCAACTGTGGCGTAATGTTTATTTTTAAATAAATAAAACCTCTAAACCACAAATAACATTTTATTTAAACCTTATGTACATTTCGATTGCCCAGCAATCATCTTCAGAGATATTTGGTTAGTTGTATTTTTTAAATACCTCTGAAGATGATTGCTGGGCAATCGAAATGTACATAAGGTTTAAATAAAATGTTATTTGTGGTTTAGAGGTTTTATTTATTTAAAAATACCTATACCAACTACCAAAAAATATATTGTAAATCTCAAAACATTTCAAAGGTATGTAAGTAATTACTGTGTTAAGAATTGTGATAGATAAATTTTTATTCTTAGACCAGGCTAACTAAAACAGTTACTACATTTTCTATAATGGTTTAATTATTTACTTTCGTCTTACAGATGTTGGATTAATAACCAATTTCTAAAAACTAATATAAACATACTATTACAATTTACAGAATGGAAATTTTACTATCACAAACTTGATGTAATATTTTAAGATGTAAAGGTTTTTTAAGATAATCATAATTTAAGGTTGTTCTCTGTTAGTACATTTACAAAATGATATCTTATGGAGACATTTTATTATAAATATTGAAAAAGGAATGTCAATTATTGGACTTCTAGGCAAACTGGTTAATACTTGGATTACCCACCCTTAATGTAATGTACATACAATCATTGAAAAACATGTCCTGAAGGTATAGTCATATGAAATTTTTTTAACAAGGAAAGTTTTTTTTTATCGAATTTAGGTTTGGATTTATTTCTTGCTTGCAGTATCGACGGCACCCCAAACTACTTCTATATATATTTAAATATACATACTAAGTCACCAGTTAGGATAAAAGTGGTTATAATTTTATACAACTTAGAGATGTCTGCTTAATACCTTTTGATTTCTTGGTTAATACAAATTAATTTTATACATTAAGATACAATGAATTTCATTTTTTTTGTGTTGGTTACAAATAATACAATGAAGTCCTTTTATTATATCTAGGTGACAAATAAATGCACATGTGTGCAAGCATTCATTGTCAACAGATGCTGCCTTTGTTTATGCATGGCTTTGAGTATTGTGATACTAAGCAAAAATGGGTGAATGTCTATCTGAATATATTTGACAAAGGAATTTAGAAAAATATATAATGCTAGAGAAAAATGTTTTCGTTTATAAAGTGATTTATTTAGACGACTTGTCATGTTCGAATAAATTTAAAACTCTATTACTTGCAAAACAAAATATGTATGAACCAAAATTAATAATGTGCCAAACTTTATTACTTCTGTAACTGACAGCGGACGCATAGAAAAAAAAATTCCATTTTGATGAAGGACTGATATTGTAGTAAAAATTTAGAAAGCTCTTTTCAGTTTAGGAACACAGTAACAATAAGCTGGTAGCTATTTACATTAGGAAACCATTTAGATATATATGTGAAAACATGTCCTAAGCCTATATTGATAATCAATTTTCTTTTTTTTTTTGAGAAAGATATCTTTTAATCACTTTTAGTTGGAACTACTTTTTTAGACGTGCAGTAGCAACGGCAAACCAACTACATATACAACGTTACTATTTATCTATACAGTATCCCGTCAGAATAGATTTTGTTATAATTTTATATAACATTACTACATAGGCCTACTTATATTAAAATATATCTATGAAGTATCAAGTTAGGATGGATTTGGATATAATTTTACACATGTAACCTGGTTTTCTTAGGTTAATACGTGTTTGCCGTTAAAAAAAGATTCGTGTTCAGCAAGGTCAAATCTATCAGGGAAAAAAATTTCGCCGATCGGAGCGTTAGTAAGCACCAAAGTCAGGTCAGGTTAAGTTAGATTATTTTTTTAAAACTTTTTTGTAAAAAAAACTACAGATTCATATTGAGCAAGGTCAAATTGATCAGGGGAAAATAATTCGCCGATCGGAGCGGTAGTCGCTGATCTTAATAATTACCTCAATTTTTTTTCAACTGAGCACTTAATAAAGTATAATTTATCATAAATATAATCCATAAATTATAATATAGCATATGGTCTTTTTTTGGTTGTTTTATGAAGGCAAGGGGTTAGTGTATCTAGGATTCCTTCGTGTTTTGTGCTGTAGCAGGGTGAGATGAAATAAGTAATGACATTTTAAATTTTGTGTATTATGACTGTTTTGTTACACCTTTATAAAAAAGCAAGCAAGCATGTATAAAAATTAAGAGAAAACATTGAGGGGTTATACTTGACTAATATTTGAAACTTTGATTTTAGCTTTTCACATATGTTGCTCGAAAGCAAGAAGCAGTTGGTTTTAGTTGTAAGAAAACAAATACTGCTAAAAATGTATAAACGCACAAAACCATATAAACTATATGTATCTATTAATGTCTATTAATGTATCTACCAAATACAGGTCCTCTATGATGTTACTTGTTTTCAGTTATATTGCATATTCTTAACACAACACATAAAACATTATTTTTATTGTCGATAACATAAATAGTGTTTTAAATTTAAACTAAAAATTGAAACAACCTAAATGTACCGACTCAAAATTTTATAAATTTAAAGTTTCTAAATTAAACAGAACACCATATTTTAGTGCATCATTATATCACTGTATCACAATATAGCTACAAAGTATCCAATTATTATAGAAGTGGTAATAAAAACAAGGTAATACATCACCTACAATTTTTATTTATTTTCATATGTTAAATTACATTCTTAATAGATCCTTTAAAAAAGACAAAAACTGAACTAAAAGTCTACTGACGAAAAATTTTGAACGTAACCTATATTATACAATTATTCTTTGAGCTTAGCTTGTGAGATTATGTTCAAACAAATAAAAGACATACACAAGACTCACAAATTAATCGTTAATTTATTCATACGTGTTTTAAAGACAAAGTCATCATCTTCGGTGAGTGTTGCTACCACAAACTCTATCTTACAACTAGCAACACTCACTGATGATGACTTTGTCATTGAAACATGAATAAAAGCATATAATTTTATGTGAAGAATGTTTACCTATGAAAGAACTTTATATTTTAAGATTTTAAATAATTGTCCCACTTTGTAGTGTATTTTCAAGTAATAGAAAAATAATTAATGATGATGGATTTATGGTAAAATATTACCAAAAATCCACTAATAGTGACATTTCAGTAGTTTTTTTTGTGGTAACCAAATATGCAATTTATTAATGTAGTATAACAAAGTGTGTTTATGTGTCAGGATTATTTTTCATAGTATTATGTATGTGAAGTAAGGTTATAATTTCTGAAAGACCATAATTTCTGTTAAATTTTAAGTAATATGCTTATGTACGCCACTAAACGTATGTTGTAATTTACACATATTGATTCCTTGGTTAATACAAATTAATTTTATCCATTAACATACGATGAAGTCCTTGTCTTTTACTGATGAAGTTCTGTTTATTCAAGTTAACATCTGAGTAACCACTAAACGTATTTTGTAATTTACACATACTGATTCCTTGGTTAATACAAGTTAATTTTATACATTAAGATGAAATGAAGTCCTTGTCTTTTGCTGATAAAGTTCTGTTTATCCAAGTTAGCATTTCTGAGTAACCACTAAATGTATTTTGTAATTTACACATACTGATTCCTTGGTTAATACAAATTAATTTTATACTTTAAGAGGGAATGAAGTCCTTATATTATGCCCTGGTTGCAAATAAATACACGTGTGTGCATGTGCTCATTGTCAACAGGTGCTGCCTTTGTTTGTACGTGGCCTTGAGTATTGTGATAGTAACCATAAATGGGCGACTTGTTTATCTGACAAAGGGATATGACATAGGGTGTTATCTGACAAAGGGATTAGAAAAATATATAATGCTAGAGAAAAATGTTTTAGTTTATTAAGTGATTTATTTAGATGACTTGTTATGTTCAAGTAAATTTAAAACTATATTACTTACTTGCAAAACAAAATATGTATGAACCAAAATTAATAACATGCCAAACTTAATTACATCTGTCACTCTGACAGCTAATGCAAAGAAAAAAAATGGAACAGCCCAGATGTATGACAGCAAATTAGGAAAACCTTTTCTGTTAATTACAATATGTACTAAGAATAGACGATATTTATTGGGATAGTTTAAAAAATATGTGTACAGGGGTGCAGAATATGTCCAATCTAGGATCGGGGGAAATTCTTGGGTTTCTTGGGAAATTTTGGGGGAAATATGCCTTACGCATTTTTTTCATAATTTGTTTCCTTAATAAGAATTTATAAACGGTTTCTAAAATAAAAAACTTCAAAAGATAGTAAAACAGATCGATATGTTAGATTTTATTATTTTCTTGGGAACTACAGTAGCGTGTCGTGTTCTCGATTCAGCAGCGCGGAGCAGCTCTGTTCCACAGGAAGGCAAGATTGCACCCGACGCGGCAAAAATGCACGGGTTCCTCACCTTCAGCGATGTATTGCGGCTGTTTCCTATTACAATCTATGAAAGATTTAGTGCCCATTAATCATGATAGTTTTTATTTGGGTATTTATTTACCGTGCCCACGTGTACAATTTTAGCGGAAAAAAAAATACCGGCCAACGTAGAAAGTCATCAGGGATACGAAAAATAACGAAAACTCTCGATCAGGGAAATAAATACCATTTTATCATTACAATGAAAATATTGGAAAGAACCCAATACCACAAAAATAATCAAAAATAACAAATAAAACAAGTTACTTAAGATTAAACCCTTATGTACATTTCGATGACCATGTCATCATCATTAGAGGTTCTTATTACAAAATTGATGCTATTGAATTGTAACTTCTTGTTTGCTAGATTGTAATTTTGTAATAAGACTCTCTGATGATGATGATGATGACATGGTCATCGAAATGAACATAAAAGTTTAATAAGTAACTTTTATTTGTTATTTTTTATTATTTGTGGTATTGGGGTTCTTTCCAATATTTTCATTGTAATATATTGTACCACTGTGCTCTTGATATTGTATATTATTATGGCTTCTCGGTCAACTGAGCAAAACCTTTTTAGTAAGTTAATTTTAAAAATACAATCATTACGAGTAGATAATGTTTTTTGAAAAAAATTTCAAAGTTTTAAAGTTTTTCCTAAATTTATAAATGGTTTCCGCATTAATCGTAATAATTCACGTACCATGTGAGTTATCGAATTTGCGAAACTAAAATGGTTAAAATTAGAAATTAAATATCTGTATAGTAAATTGGCTAATTTAGAATTGAAAAAGTACAATTTACACTTCAAATTAGCGAAGGATATTGACGCTATTGAAAAAAATCACTCTAGTTTGTAACTTCTTATTTGCTAGATTGTAATTTTGTAATTAGACCCTCTGATGTTGATGTCATGGTCATCGAAATGTACATAAGGGTTTAATCTTAAGTAACTTGTTTTTATTTGTTATTTTTGATTATTTTGTGGTATTGGGGTTCTTTCCAATATTTTCACTATAGTATATTGTACCACTGTGCTCTTGATATTGTATACCATTTTATCAGATTAAAGTTTGTTTAAAAATTCAGTGTGGAGTAGTCAGAAGTACAGTACTACGTTCGCGTATCAACAGCGCGCCGTACTACGTATACGTATATTTATATATAGCTATAACGTCTCCAGTTAGGATAGATTTGGTTGTAATTTTATACAACATGACATTACCTAATTAGAAGTCTGCTTCCACGGAGTAATACTTTTTGCCAGGTGACGTCATGTGATCTCTATTCTAGCCTTACGTGTACATTTGGTTAAACGTATAAAATTATAACCAAATCTATCCTGACTGGATACTTCATAGGTATATAAAATTAACCTTCCGTGGCAATAACAAACAATAATTACCAATATAGCTTCCGAATATGTTTTTGATTCGTTTTATAAGGATTGTAATGAGGGTGGGAAATGTGCATTTTTACCAGCACTGTTAGCACCACATATGGGGGAATTACAATTTTCCAAAATTATTAATTTTTATGGATTGAGCGGCAGTTGTAATAATTTTTTTTTTATCCCTGATGACTTTCTGTGTCAGCCGGTATAATTATTTTCGCTAAAATCGTACACGTGGGCACGGGAAATAAATACCTTTATTTGTTTATTTGGTAGTATATATCAGAACTATATGATGCGAATATATTTTTTTAAATAAGAAGTTGTAAAGCTTTAAGTGTTTTGTTTTCTCTCACCTGCCGGTAAAATTCGGCACAGTTTCACCCGTTTGGTTTCGCAACAAGCAAATATTTATTATAGTTTTTATTAATTTGTTTAATAAGGAAACTATATAATGTCGATGAAATTATATTGTGAACTCAAACACAGAGGGGGTCTTGAAAAATGAGGCCTGGGGCGGAAAAAAATAAGGGGGCCTAATACCCCCTATTTTTTGTATATACATACGCCACATGTAAGCTGTAGTTTTTCGAAGAAAATATTCTAAAAGGGAGATATTGTATTTTGTAAAAATAAAATGATCGACGTAGATTTTTTTTAGCAGTAATATGTCCGCATTTCCTTTAAGTTTATAGCAACTTATTCATGTAAAGGGAATGTCAACACTTTAGATTTTTTCAAACCTTTGCGTAGAAATAACTATCAGATTATATAGGAATTTGGTATGAATAATGTAACTTGAAGTACGGAGAGCCTATTATTTTATCTATACATTTTTATTTAAAACAATAAAATAAATAAATAAATAAATATATATATATATATATATATATATATATATATATATATATTTATTTTGTTATTGTTTTAAATAAAAATTTATAGATATTTTATCTATAAATTTCTATTTAAAACAATAACAAAATAAATAAATATATATATATATATATATATATATATATATATATATATATATATATATATATATATATATATATATATATATATATATATATGATGATGAATAGTTACTATCTGGAACTGCGAATTTATGGACTGCAGAATGAACGGATGTACTCCAGATAGTAACTATATTCATCATATTTTTCCATCCGTGAAGGAATACGTATCAGCATATATATATATTTTAAATAACATAGGTTATTCAAATACAAGAATATTATTTATTTATATTCAAAGCTTTTCGTTGGTAAACAGTACCAACATCATAATCTGATTATTGTATTTTTCATTCCTGATGATGTTGGTACTGTTTACCAACGAAAAGCTTTGAATATAAATAAATAATATTCTTGTATTTGAATAACCTATGTTGTTTTAAATTACTAAACAAGAAAACACACACACACACACACACACATATATATATATACTATGGTAGGTCGCTGGTCTAGAATGGAGATGTATAGTTGACATATCAAATAATGTTACTTTGTTATAAAACAAATTACCAGCCAGTTGGGGGCCTATGTCTAACATGGGGCTTAGGGCAGACCCCTCCCCCCCCCCCCGGCACGCCACTGCTCAAACATTTCAGGGAATTTTATATAGAATTCAGAAAATTAACATATTTTTTACAATGAAGTAACAAATTATAGATATTTTAAGTAACACAAATCCTGTGTGGATAAAATGAAACCGTTTAGGACTCTCCAAATGACTTGTTGATGGTGTTCAGACATGTATCATCATTGACACAACTCCCCGTGACACTTCTCACAACGGTGATGACCTTTCGAAAAAATCAAATCTGCCTTTGACAGTATAAATATAAAATTAGATTTTAACATTAGCTTATGACTATCCGAACTTTAAATTTTGTCTCACTGATGAAGATCGCCACATAGCGATCGTAAACGTTCTGTCTCAGCAAGTTTTTACAAAATTAAAGTTCGGATAGTCATAAACTAATGTTAAAGTGAATAACTAAGTTTCACCGAACGTAATGGACTACAAAATTAAAGAGATAAAATTAGAATAAACAACTGAATTGAATGTCTTTTGATGGGCAATATTTTGATTTTTAATTTGTTAAATTATCACTATATTGTTAATAATATGGAATTCGCGTAAGCTTGTAAGCCTCTATCTACAAGCTCCATAATTTTTGGGGAGATTTGAAGTGTCCTTATATGAGGTTGGGGGATATATTGGGGGTAAAAACACTGTCTGCATCCCTGTATGTGTATTGTTTCGGTACCTTGAGGAATACACGTGGTTTTGAATTGAGTACTGCATGGAAATCCCAAGTCTAGCTTGTGATTGAATGCACATCAATGGGCTAAACCGTAAACATATATTGCTACTTGTTATCCGAAGTTTTGCATATTAAAACCGGGTTCGCCTTCTATTTCGGTTAATCATTGTTTTACTGCAATTTAAAAAAAATACACATCATCTGACAAAAATTTAGTTTTACGATTACAAAAACTCATTTATTCAAGGGCGGCTCCAGGGGAGGGGCAGTAGGGGCAATTGCTTCCCCCCCCCCCCCGAGAATTAGGCTACTATTTTTTTTACAAATATATTTTTCATAATCGGAACACATTTAAATTACCCTAGTTATTTATAAAAATAATGTATTTTTCATTTGACTTTTATTATAGAGCAATATATTGTTATTTATGTAATGTTAGGTGTAAAAATTCATCTGATACATCGGTAGTTCCACCCAGCATAAACACTGGCATGTTACAAGTAGTGCACTAGTTCCGTAGCTTGACTGTACTAACAGTCTGTGCTACGACTCCTCGTCGTCCTCGTCAGACCGAGCCGTTTGATGGAAGTTAAACAATATTTTGTATTACGTACAAAATAATAATTTAACTATCTACCTAAATACAGGTGAAATGCAGGTTTTTATGAAAAAAATGCCAAATTTCCTGTAATTTTAAAGTACAAGAATAGCTTAAAATTTCATTTCCAGGCCTTTATTTTTCAAAGTTTTTTGCCCGACACCACCCTATGTTTCCTGCCATTCTGCCCCCTTCCAAAAGTCTATCCTGGAGCCGCCCTTGCATTTGTTTCCTCATGAAATTATGCGTTTGACATTACATACTCGCTTTGACGATGTGTCGGCTGGCGAAGGCAATCATTTTTTGGGATGGCTAATGTGTTGCTATTTCCCTTTTTACTACTACATTTAATTATTAATTCTCAATAATTGTTCATATATTTTATTTCGAATTTATAATCGACAATCTTTTCACTTTCATAAAATAATTTGCATTTATATGAAAAATATTTTAAAAAATCCCAAATTATTTCATCTTGTAATACAACAAAACCATAATTTAAACTCCTTTTATATCATCTTTAAATTGATTTATTTATTTTCCTCGAAATTAAATTTTTATAATTGTTTACACAAGTTCTTTGTATAAATTTATCCACATTCAAATTTAATGTACTGAATTAATTTCTGTTAATTATTTATCGTCATCAAAACCTCACACATAAACAAAAATCATTTTAAATGAACCACCAATTTTATATAAAAAAGACATAAAATAATAACATGCTAAAACTAACAGACTTATAAATCTAAACAGTATTTCGTTATGTAGTATTATTTTAAAATTTCAAGCTACTTTATATTTGTAGTTCAGGTCTTTTTGGAAATTTTGTAAATCTCGCTTTATTGAAGTAATTAAAAAGATTTTAAAATCAATTCAAACTTTCTAGAGTTTTAATAGACTATTTTATATTAAATTAAAAGTCATTTTAAAATGTTAAATAAAATTATTTAATCAGAATATAAAGATAATGAAAGATAGTGCTAACTTGACTAACTTGTTTTACCAGTTTCATGGGAATTTTGTCCTGGATCGGTCTTTAAGTCATAATGTAAAATCTCCCTCTTTCTCGTTCCCTGTAGATCCTTTTTCGTGTGGCTGGACCGAATGCCTTCTTTCTTGATGTTAGTTATAATCATATTGGATTTTCAATAAAGATTTTAAAAAGTTTTATTTAAAAATAAGTTTAATAATTTTACTATACTAATATTTTATTTAAGTTTTAAATAATTTTTAACAAAAATCTTTTTTATAAATTTATCCACATTCAAATAATGTATTGAATTAGTTCCTATTAATTATTTATCGCCATCAAAACCTCACACATAAACAAAAATAATTTTTAAAAGACAACGAAATATAAAAAAGACATAAAATATTAACATGTTAAAACTAACAGACTTGCAAATCTCAACATTTTTACGTATATCAATTGAAAAATTATTTTGCAAATCTCGCCTTATTGAAGTCATTTAAAAGATTTTAAAATGGTAGTTGTTTATTTTAGCGCCCACCTACGATATTTTGGAAAATATTTTAAAACCACCAAATAGGACGATATCCACAAGAATTTTTTTCTTGTTGCTTGAGGGAAGTTACTTTTTTCAATTTAAAGTAGGGTAAAAAATTCATTGCGGAGGCATAAGTTGTGATGATGGCGGAGTGATAAAAATGATTCGTGACGCATAGTGCGGAGTGGTACAGTGACGTCACTCATACCTTACGTGTGTAGATATTTGAGAACAACGTTTTGGCTTCATTTTTATGGTTTTTGCATACATATATTTAAATATACTTATAAAGTTTCCAGTTAGGATAAATTTGGTTTTAAATTTATACGTTGCTATATAGCAATATTAAAATATACCTAAAAAGTGTCCTGTCAGGTTAGATTTGGTTTTAATTTTATACATTAACTAAATGGTTAAATGTATAAAATTAGAATCAAATCTATCCTGACTGGATTTTTCATAGGTATATTCAATATAGATATATCAAATTCACCTTCCCTGGCAGTAACAAAAATAATAGTTATCAATATAATAACTTCAAGACATGTTTTTTGTTTCATAAAGTTTATATTGATTAAACACCAACTACAGTGTGACGTCACGAAACATTTGCATCCTCCGGACCAATTCACAACTTGTGCCTCCGCTCAGAAGTTTTTACTCTACTTTAAATTGAAAAATCATCGTAGGTGACCGCTCTTATAAACTACCATAAAATTATTTAATCAAAATTTAAAGATAAAGAAAGACACTGGTAACTTAATTATCAATTCTGAATAGTTGTTCTTATTTATTACACTTTTGCTATTACTTGCGACCAGACTTAGAGGCTGAAGAAGTCGTAAGACGAAAACATTTCCTCCAAGTGAAAGTTAACAACTTTTAGTTAACAAAAAGTCTGGTCGCAAGTAATAGCAAAAGTGTAATAAGTAATTAAACAGCTCGTCATGAACAGCAACAAGATTTCGTTGTTCGTATATTCTATTTCAAATTTATAATTGACACTGCCTTTCATTTTCATAAAACTAATTTAAATTAGTTTTTTTTAATGAATAGAATAATAATTTACATTTAGTTAAAAAACATTTCCAAAAATTTTCAAATTACTACAAAGCCATATAATTTAATCTACTATTATACCATCTTTAAATTTATTTATTTCCTTCAAAATTAAATTATTATAATTTTTTACCCAAGTTCTTTTTATAAATTTATCCACTTCAAATTTATTGTATTAAATTAATTTCTATTAATTATTTATCGCCATAAAACCCTTACACATAAACAAAAATGATTTGTAAACGACAACGAATTTTATATAAAAAAGACATGAAATATTAACATGTTAAAACTAACAGACTTACAAATCTAAACATTTCTTGTATTTATTTCCCGTGCCCACGTGTACGAATTTAGCGAAAATAATTATTTAAACTCTCGCTCACGCCCCAAATATTAACAATTGTGGAAAATTGTAGTTTCTCCCAAACGTGGTGCTAATAGTGCTGGTAAAAATTCACATTGCTCACCCCCCAATACAATGGATATAAAATGAATCAAAAACATGTTCTGAAGCTATATGCATAATTATTGTTTGTTATTGCCACGTAAGGTTAATTTTATATAGCTATGAAGTATCCAGTCAGGATAGTATTTTGTTGTAATTTTATACGTTTAACCAAATGTACACATGTAAGGCTAGAATGGAGATCACGTGACGAAGTATTACTTCGCGGAAGTAGACGGCGAGGGTAATGTTGTATAAAATTACAAAAAAATCTATCCTGACTGGAGACTTTATAGGAATATTTTAATATAGGTATATAGTATTGTATAAATTTACAAAACAATCTATTCTGACTGGAGACTTTATAAGTAATGTATATTTAAATACATGTATACGTAGTACGGCGTTGATACGCGGATGTAGTACTTCTGATTACTCCGCACTGAATTTTTTACCCAACTTTTATTTGATAAAATGGTATTTATTTCCCTGAGCGAGAGTTTTCTTATCTCTGATGACTTTCGTCGTGGGCCGGTAAATATTTTTCGCTAAAATCGTACACGTGGGCACTGGAAATAAATACCACATTTTTATGTAATATCAATCGATAAATTATTTTCGTATTATTTTAAAATTTCAAATTTTAGATACATTTGTGGTAATTGTTTAGTTTGCTAAACCGGGCCTATATTTTCATGAAACATTCAGAAACATGTAAAAAGGCTGTTTTCATTGAAATTATTTTTTTCTGTGCCTAGAAACATTATTTTTTCTTAAATTAAAGTTGGGTAAAAGTTTCAGCGCGGATGTAGAAGTTGTGAATGAGCGCGGAGTGATACATTTTTTTTTTTTGTCACAGTGCTGCGGATAGGTTGTACGCATCGGCCCCGGTACGTCACGCAACCTTACGTGTGTAGATATTTGAGAAACAACGTTTTGGCTTAATTTTTATACATATATTTAAATATACTTATAAAATCTCCAGTTAGGATAGATTTGGTTTTAAATTTATACATTACTTTATACCTAAAAAGTGTCCAGTCAGGTTAGATTTGGTTTTAATTTTATACATTACCTAAATGGTTACATTTATATAATTAGAACCAAATCTATCCTGACTGGATACTTCATATTTTATACTTTAATTTTGTTAAATTCATTAAAATTATGCCAAAACGTAATGCTACACATTATCCAAGTGTAACGGTTGGTACATTTGTGATGTGTATCCCTCCGTGAGGCAAGCACCCTATTCACAACTGCTACATCCGCGCTGAAAATTTTACCCAACTTTAATTTGAGAAAAAAAATGTTTCTAGGCACAGAAAAAAATAATTTCAATGAAATTGAAATTCAATGGGCGCTTTGTACTGCCTCGTCAAATTTTCGTCCGACGGGCAAAAGGCATAAAACAAATTGTTCTGCGCATGCGCGGATAAGTGTTTTATACTCTTGGGATAAATTTTATAGTAAAAGGATCATTTTTTGGTAAAGCGTTATAGAACAAGCAACAGTTTGCAGTAGATTGTTATTCAGTTCCTTCTATTAGCTCACACTCTCCTTGTATATAAATTGTACAAAATTTCAATTGTTAATAAAATACGTTTTTATTCATCCAATCTAGTTCAAATATATTTTCTTAACCTGTATTCGATGACAATTGATATTAATACAGTTTTTTAAAAATATTTTTTTCATTTCTTGTTCAAATCACTCTAAAGTTAAGTAAATCAAGAATAAAATAATAATAAAAAAATAATAAAAAGTTGACGTGAGCACACTCCTCCGTGACCGCCGACCAAACATAAAACACAAAGAAAAATCTGCTTCAACTAGGCCATACGGTAAAAAGATTATTTTTCTGTATCTTTTGTCTATTGTAGGATTATTTTGGAAGTTCGGACCGGGTGAAAAGTTGTAGATTAGGTCAAGATACTTAGTGTTAAAGGTAGAGATGTCCTAACAATTTTAATGACATGAAAATAAAATGTGTCATATTATGAATTTGTATTCAAATATGTTTTCGAATCTAAAGCATACTGCGCCTGGGGATCTCTTGCCGTGCCGATGCTGCTAATAACCATCGGGCAAGGCAAAAAACGTCTCGCCGTGCCGTATGCTGCTACTAACCACCGGGCAAGGCGAAAACGTCTCGCCGTGCCGTATGCTGCTACTAACCACCGGGCAAGGCGAAAACGTCTCCCCGTGCCGTGTGCTGCTACTAACCACCGGACAAGGCGAAAACGTCTCACCGGGCCGTATGCTGCTACTAACCATCGGGCAAGGCGAGAACGTCTCGCAGTGCCGTATGCTGCTACTAACCACCGGGCAAGGCGAAACGTCTCGCCGTGCCGTATGCTGCTACTAACCACCGGGCAAGGCGAAAACGTCTCGCCGTGCCGTATGCTGCTACTAACCACCGGGCAAGGCGAAACGTCTCGCCGTGCCGTATGCTGCTACTAACTATTGGGCGAGACGAAAACGTCTATATATTATATTATAGTATAATTGTTATATTATAATAACAAATATTTAGTGGAAACAATCCCTAGTATATCCTTTGAAATCTTTATTTTAAAAATTCATAGGCTAGGCTCTACAGTAATCCACAAATTAAATTAATGTAGAGTACTGTATTATTGTATTGTTTCAATGTTATTTAAATTTGCTTTTGAATTTATATTTAATAACAATTCAGTACAGTAGTTATTGTACTGTATACTGTATTTATAAAAAGGTAGCCTACATTATTTATTAAATACTGTACATTAGTATTTTAGTAGTATTAATTACATTTATACATTAGTATTAGTTGAGTACTGTAGCCCATTATGTATTGGAATGGAAATAAAGTGTACTGAATAAATACTGTATTTATTTTTGAAATTCGGCTTCTCCTTTTCACCCTTCCACTAAACGGACACCTCTCGTGGTTGGACCAAATATCGAGAACAGTATGTGTCCGTTTAACAGAGGTTTCACTGCGTACATGTATATTTCTAACCAACATTTTGCGTATTTCTGCGTATTTTGAACCAACATTTCGCCTTGATTTGTCTTTCACTATAATCAGTACTTTTACATCGTACAGCAGGAGCCGTTTTTCCACAACATTAATAAACTTTTCAGTATCAAACATGATATTTCACAACTCACCTCTCAGTTCTCACTGAGCCAGCGTTAGTAGCTCTACGTATAATAGGTTCGCGCTCTGTATTCCGCGCTAGCAGCTTTGTGCTAGCGAAGCCGGTCGCGTTGGCGACGCTCAATGCCGGGTTAATGCGGACTCGTCGACGGCAACGTCGTTTGAACAATTTGCTACACGGTAGGCTTATTGCCAGGCTGGGCCGACATTGACGCGGCGGCATCAACGCGACGGTATTAGCGCTCGTATAACATGGCCCTTACCGTCGAGAATAAATTTTTGTCATACATAGTGTGGCTCCACTCCCCTACGATCCATGTGGGTGTATAGCCTATGATCTCGTGCGGAAAACTGTTGTATATCTTGAATGTATTTTTGCCACGAGGATTGTGACTTACTACAATAGGTCCGTAAAATTCTTCCCAGTTCTCGGTTTACGCGCTCTGCCAAATTTACCTGTGGATGACGTACAGGGATAAGTATATGACGGGCTTCCACTTCCACTTATGACTTTTCACCTGGTTCATGGGTCATAATTGGTGCAGATCGGGACTAGTTATCCACTTGTAGATTTGACATATGTTACATCTTTTGACGTCCACATCGATGACGACTAATATGTGTCTCATCCACCCTAGGCTTCTTGGTAGGGGTTTTAAAAGATCCACTGCCACCATTTCACCTGGTTCCTGAGTCATAATTGGTGCAGATCGGGACTGTAGTTATCCACTTGTAGATTTGACATATGTTACATCTTTTAATGGTATTAATTACTCTGTTATATATGTTTTTGATATAAAAACTTTGGTTTGTTAATTTTACTATTTTATTTTGTCCTATGTGCATAGATTCATGTAACTCTTAACATTAACAATTCTATAATGTTGTTGGAAACAACTATTTTATTTTTGTCTATGATTCTTATGCATAGGAACCCTTCTATTCTAGTTTATTTTGTATATTGCTGAGTATTATTTTTAATATGCAGTAAGCCAGATTGTATATCTTATCCATTTTTAAGATTTGGCATGATTCTTTTTATCGTTAATACATTTTTAAATTGATTTAGCCTAACGACCGGCTGCTCATTTTCTAACTTTCCAATACATTTTGTGCTTGACACATTCGGCTTACGATATCGCAAGGTATCTTTGCCAGGACAATGTATAATAGTAGGTTGGAATTCTTGTATAGCCAGTGTCCATCGTGTGATTTTTAAGTTTGTGAATTTACACGTGTTTAGAAACTTTAAAATTTTGTTGTCCGTTAGGATAGTGAACAGAGCGCCAAGAATGAGGTCTAAACATTTGTAGACCATGAACAATAGCTAAAAGTTCATTTTCACACACACTGTGTGCTAACTCTGCTTTTTTATATAGTACTACTGATGAAACCTATTACCTGCAACTTGTCATTTTCATCCTTTTGATATAATTGGCTTGCAATCGCGCAATGACTTGCGTCTGTTTGAAGAAATGTACCTTGCCCTATCTCTGGATGTTTTAGTGTTACTGCCTCAATAAACTAGCCTATAAATCTTTCGAATGCTAGACAGAAATGTCTGCAGTTGTTTTCTGTTCATAGGAACAGGAAAGTCATGTATGGCTTGTAATTTTTCTGGGTCCATTTTCACGCCTTCTTGATTGAAAATATATCCGAGAAGCTTTACCTCCTGCTGACAGAAAAGTGTTTTTCTAGGATTAGTTGTTAAATTTCCATCCCTGGAGGTAGTGAAGGTAATTTACAAGTGTTCGAGATCTTGTTGTTCAAACGTTTCTGATAAACATAGAAGGTTATCTACATATGCCAAGGTATTGCTTCTAGCTCTCGTCTCAGGGTTAAGTCGACTGTTCTGACCTAGGCCGCCAGTGAATTTTGTAGGCCAAATGTTACCACTTTCAAATTATATACTTTGTTATTTAACAAAAAAACACGTGCATTTTTCAAGTCATGAATCTATGGTATTGCCAGAAACTAAATGAAGGTAACATAGTTTTTTTTATATAAATCGTCTACCCATGCCCTTCCCCAAGATTGCTGGTGCGCTTTTCGTAGTCTGGGATTGAGATCTCATTTCGTCGCCTTGTAAAATTTCAAGACATAGCCTTATTGACTTATCTGGTTTGAGAGCCATTACCAAATGATTTATAAATGGTGTTCTGGACCACCCTATGATATCATTTTCAAGCATTATATCAATTTTCTGTTGTACTTGTTTCCTATAATTTACTGGTATTGAATAAATTCTTTTTACAAAAGGTTTTTTCTCTATTATTTTTAGTTTGTGTTTATATTAATTAGATGGGCCTGAATTTTCATTTAGAATATCTTTAAATGGTGTTAATAAATTTTTCAGCTTCTTTTGTTGTTTTGAATTCGGAGTAGATGCACTTGTTTTATTTTCAAGTCCTATTTTTAATACTCTTAGTGTGCGTTCACCACATTCATTTTCAGCAACTGTCCCTTTGGTGTTTCGTTTCTTTTTCCGTATCTTCCAGCTTGCTTAATTTTTAAAAGTTTAAAATAATTAGCTAAACGCAAGGAGTTGAGAGTAGGTGTGTACCAATAGGAGCAATCTGTAAGTGATGGGGACAGTATATAAAGACGAACTCAAGATATCGGGGAACAATACTATTTAGTTTAAATAAAGTAAACTATACCACAAAAAACTTTTTCTTTCATTTAAAACATTTTTTCATTGCAAATTACCTTTGAGGATGATTGCTATGCAATTGAAATGTACATAAGGTTTTAAATAAAAGAAAAAGTCATTTGTGGTATAGAGGTTTCATTTATTTAAATTAAACATTATGCCACACTTGTTTTATACAGTCATAATACTATTTAGGTTTGAAAATGGAGTCATTCCGAAATGTGTCAACAAAGGAAAATATTTTAATGATAGGAAAGGCAGAAAATTGCTCGAATATATACAAATTTTCTCAACAGAAGTGAAGATTACATTACGAAAACCAAAGCTTGAGTTATAAGTTTTAGTTGTAACATAGTAAAATTAAAATGCTTGTTAGATTTTAATGGATGTTGTAAAAAGGTAAATGAAATGGTATGATGAATTTTATTTGAATTTGAATAAAATAAAAATAATTGCCAGTGGATGCATTTTTGTTAACTAAGGTTTTTTATGTTCTTGTTTACAAATTAGTTAATTTGGTGATCTGTTTAATATTGTACAGTTTACTATATGCAAATGCATAAAGATAAAAAAACCCTCAAAACTAAATTTCAAGAAAATTTATAATTTTTGTTAATATTTGTAAATTATATCTATAGACTGACTGATGGCTTGTATAATGGCATTTTGAATATGCAAATGACTAACTGTAAATTTGTCAAAAAAAGTGTTATAACATTAAAATGTTTAGTTTTTAATACTTAAGTACATCTCTATGCATATTTTAAAATTTAATTACAGTTCTTGAAAATTCAGCACCGGCAAAGTGTTTTCACTGTATCTATTTCTTACTCTGTTCTAGAATTGAACAAGAACCCTGTGGAAGGGTTTTCAGCTGGTTTAATAGATGACAATGATATATACAGATGGGAAGTTCTTATTATTGGTCCCCCAGATACCCTGTAGTAAGTAAAACTTATAAACTTGTATTTAACTAAACCAGATACCCTGTAGTGAGTAAAACTTATAAACTTGTATTTAACTAAACCAGATACGCTGTAGTAAGTAAAACTTATAGACTTGTATTTAACTAAACCAGATACCCTGTAGTAAGTAAAACTTATAAACTTGTATTTAACTAAACCAGATACCCTGTAGTAAGTAAAACTTATAGACTTGTGGTGTTTAACTAAATCAGATACCCTGTAGTAAGTAAAACTTATAGACTTGTGTTTAACTAAACCAGATACCCTGTAGTAAGTAAAACTTATACTTGTATTTAACTAAACCAGATACCCTGTAGTAAGTAAATTTATAAACTTGTATTTAACTAAACCAGATACCCTGTAGTAAGTAAAACTTATAAACTTATGTTTAAATAAACCAGATACCCTGTAGAAAGTAAAACTTATACTTGTATTTAACTAAACCAGGTACCCTGTAGTAAGTAAAACTTATAAACTTGTGTTTAACTAAACCAGATACCCTGTAGTAAGTAAAACTTATAAACTTGTATTTAACTAAACCAGATACCCTGTAGTAAGTAAAACTTATAAACTTGTGTTTAACTAAACCAGATACCCTGTAGTAAGTAAAACTTATAAACTTGTATTTAACTAAACCAGATACCCTGTAGTAAGTAAAACTTATAAACTTGTGTTTAACTAAACCAGATACCCTGTAGTAAGTAAAACTTTTAAACTTGTGTTTAACTAAACCAGATACCCTGTAGTAAGTAAAACTTATAAACTTGTGTTTAACTAAACCAGATACCCTGTAGTAAGTAAAACTTATACTTGTATTTAACTAAACTAGGTACCCTGTAGTAAGTAAAACTTATAAACTTGTGTTTAACTAAACCAGATACCCTGTAGTAAGTAAAACTTATAAACTTGTGTTTAACTAAACCAGATACCCTGTAGTAAGTAAAACTTATAAACTTGTATTTAACTAAACCAGATACCCTGTAGTAAGTAAAACTTATAAACTTGTGTTTAACTAAACCGATACCCTTTAGTAAGTAAAACTTATAAACTTGTGTTTAACTAAACCAGATACCCTGTAGTAAGTAAATTTATAAACTTGTATTTAACTAAACCAGATACCCTGTAGTAAGTAAAACTTATAAACTTGTGTTTAACTAAACCAGATACCCTGTAGTAAGTAAAACTTATAAACTTGTGTTTAACTAAACCAGATACCCTGTAGTAAGTAAAATTTATAAACTTGTATTTAACTAAACCACACTTGATGTTATTTTGTAAAAATGTTTTCAAATGTATGTACTTATGTAAATATATTAAGTAGATTGTTCCTACATTCTTAGCATTATTAAACTATGTTATCTAGTGCAGTGTTCTGTGATATCTTCTTTAATCTTTCACGTGTAATTCTGTTGAAGTGTATACTCTAAAATGTGTCATCTATTAATTATAAAATAAAAAAGCTAGGAAAAATATAAATTAAATGTATTCAGCATGTTTACACAGTAGAAACATAGAAATAAAATTTTATACAATTATTACCCCTGTGTTTATACTTGACAAATTTTAACTGTTTTACTGAGTATACGGATTAAAGTCAATAAGACATTGCACACCGAACTTAAATTTTTGCATTAAAAATTTGAACAAGCTTGGATAATTTTTGTAAAATAGAAAATATAATGGTAAAGCTAAATAATGTAGTAAAGAAATTTAAAAAAAAATTATTGAGGAATACAAATGTTTTATGTGAGACGTAATTCCTGGAAGAGAGACCATACGGCGCATATGTAAATGGACTATTGAAACTTGTTTTAGTGTATTATTCGTTCATATTACAACACTACAGATTCGTTAAGTTGCTTTGTTCTCCATTATTTATATTACTTCCGCTAATCTTGAAAGCGTTCGGTCCCAATTAGTTCAAATTAGACAGACTCAAGTGTATTTTAATACATGGAAAAGATTGTAAATAATGGATTAATTTAGATTGTGTGAATAATGGAAGTGTCCAGGGACGCAAGATCTAAAGTAATAAAGGTAGACGTAATAATACTACAGTAGAAACTCTGCTAACCGAAACAAAGGCGGGGGGGGGGGGCTATTGATAACCAATATTTCAGATTAAGGTTTTTTTAAAATTCTAAGGGAAACAAGCATAAAAAATGTAAAAAAAGTTTAATAAAACCTTCAAAATGATTAACTTTATAAATCAACTGTGGAGTATTGTTTAATTTAAATAAATGAAACCTCTATACTACAAATAAACTATTCCCTTATTTAAAACCATACGTACTTTTCAATTGCGTAGTAATCGTCCTCAGACGTAATTTACAAAACACTACTCATAAGGTATTTTTTTGTAAATTGCTTTTGAGGATGATTGCTATGCAATTGAAATGTACATAAGGTTTTAAATAAAGGAAAAGTATATTAGTAGTATAGAGGTTTCATTTATTTAAAAATATCAAAATGATGTTTTTAATACATAAATAAGTATGAACATACAATGAAATATAATGATTTTATGCAAGTAATGATTTTATAAAAGTACTGTAACGATTTTACAAGAACAATAGTGTTAATTTTAAATCTTTTGAAAAAATCTTTATTTATCTTTTTAAAATTATTTTTAGCCGCTATATACCTCCATTGCCTCATTAGTAACTCCTAAGCAGCCTTAGCTTCATCTGGTTGCTCAACAAGCCGTAAGGAAACTTAAAATGATTGAAACCCCCTTCTAAAGAATTGCACGATTTGATTATAAGAAATTTTAATACGTACATGACCGTACAAACATATATTCATGGCTTTATAAAACTTACTGTTTAACATAAAACCTATGATTTTAATGTACATACTGTACTGTATAATGCAGCGCAGTATGGTATTGGACAACTAACTATAACTAAGCTCTAAGGCACTGAAAATCTCTTCACTTCTGTCATGTGTTAGTTATTTGTGGGCCAAATACAGCGTGATTTGTTTTTCAATTTTTTTTATTCAATAGTTTATATTATATCGCATTGAAATCAATTAATACTATATAGTATATAATAAAATCATATTATTTTTTCCCGAATTTTTCGATTAATAGTTTCTACTGTTTAACAAACCAAAGTAAAACTAACTGGTTTTAAAGACAATGTAATAAATTGTGACAGTGTTTGGTAAACAAATTAGGAAGCTTCTGCTGTTTTTCATGTTCTTGACAATATTTATAAAATTTTAGAATAAACACCTAATTAGAGAAAAGACTGGAATTTTTTAATCTTCATATGGAAAATAGCTGTGAATTTCATTCATGAAATGGTTTGATAACAACATTGACTGCTAAATACCTGGTTCTAAGCGGCCAACAAACATGCGCGAGTATCTAACCACTCCCATCCAAACTACGTATTGTTCCTTTCAAGTTTGTTTAAGCGTGATTCTAGCTGTCAGAATGTGTTGCTAGTTCTTAGCTATTGCAGTTTATGTGTGTGTAATTAAAAAAAAACTTTGTTTTCAGTTTTTTAGAATAGACTTTAGGTGATTATTATTCAACATGATAATTATAATCAATGTTCGTGTGAACCAAAAGTACATAGAATCACAAATTTGCTGTTTACAAAACCTATAAATACATAGTTTCAAGGTTTTACTAACCCTAGAAACGTTTATCTTACTCCGATTAAAAATCATCTCTTTTTCTTGTTTAAAGTTAACAGTACTTCAGCAAATTTCAATTATCCTACTCCTACAGTTTTTTAAATACAGTAATACCCTGTACTTACGCGATAGGTGGGACCAAGCAATAACCGTGTAAGTCTGAGTATAATTTTACATTCAATCACATAGGAATCCTGTTTAATTGGGACAAAAGATTAAATAAACTCTTGAATTTTGTAGTCAATTAAGTTCGGTGAATCTTATTAATCACTTAAACAATAGTTTATGACTATCCGAACTTTAAATTTAGTAAATTTGTTAAAACTTACTGAGACAGAACGTTTTCGATCGCTATATGCTGATCTTCATCAGTGTCTTCTGCTTGAAGATGTTGGGTCAAGTGGTGACAGTTTTAAAGGCAGGTTTTCGATAGTATCAAAGAATATGTGTGATTTGTATTGTGTTTGTTAGTTTAATATGTTTGTATTTTGTGTTTTTGTGTGTCTGTAAATTTCATATTGTTCTAGTGTGTTGAGATGTGGTCCTTTCTTGTTGATGTGTAGGATTTCTAGGCTATAGTAAATGTCTGTGTATTTGTGTCCTGTTTCTTTTATGTGATTGTAAAATGTTGAGTTGGTGTTTTGTTTGTGTTCCTCGACTCTTTGTTTAAAGCTGCTACCTGTTTATAAAAAAAGACCCCTTTTCAACACACTAGAACAATATGAAATTTACAGGCACACAAAAACACAAAGTTCAAACATATTAAACAAACAAACACAATACAAATCACACATACTCTTTGATAATATCGAAAACCTACCTTTAAGACCGTCACTACTTGACCCAACATCTCCAAGCAGAAGACACTGATGAAGATCGGCACATAGTGATCGAAAATGTTCTGTCTCAGTAAGTTTTACTAAATTTAAAGTTCGGATAGTCATAAACTATTGTTCAAGTGATTACTAAATAAACTAATAATTTAAAAGAAAAATGTGCATGTATTAAAATCTTGAATGCATAATACAGCAAAAATATATATTACATACATACATACTGCAAAGAAGTAAGAAAAAATTATTTTGACATAGATGACTTCATAAAATATATTAAATTTGTTTGAAGAATTGAAGATTTTTTCTTCTCACGCAGAATTTCCTCGTAACTTGCTAATCTTTTTGGTTTGGTTGCAGAAATACGCTCATTGTTGGAGTCTATGTTTTCCAAAATTTATAAATCTTGCTCAATTAAACTAAGGCATTTTGTCAAGTTTCTAACCATCATTTCATCTCCTATGTCAACTGGGTCTAAAGAATCTGCGTTTTTAAGGCGTGAGCTCATCAATTATTTGTCAGCTCCTGGTTGTGTAAATCCAGCAGTTCTTGAACGTCATCACTATCCGCTTCTAAATTTAGTTGTCTGGCAAAACCAACAACTTCTTCAATCACATCAGCAATTTCATCAGACTCTGGCACTGATTCTGCTTGAGTTTCAGTGGCGAAAAAACAGACACACCTTTTTCCAAATGCCATTCAAAGTTTTTTGTGAAATTTCATTCCAAGATTGTCCAATGAGTCTCAAAGCATTTAAAACATTGTTTTAAATTTAAAACAATATTGTTTCCAATAATGTTCAACAGAGAACTCATTGTTCTGTCTCATAGCTTCATGGAGATGCGCAAATGATCTTCTTGTGTAATAAGCTTTAATTGTTTTGATGACTCCCTGATCTATCGGTTGAAGCAAATTATTTGTGTTTGGCAGCAAAAATACCACTTTCACGCCTGTGTCAAAATTAGTTAAAGTAGTAGGAGAATGGCCAGTTACGTTCGTTTTGAGGTATGAAATGATGACCAAACCCGTTCTAAAAAAATGCTGTCACCAAAGCCTTCCGATTTGACTTCCAAATTACGGGAAAGCTAGCTTTAGAAATATTTTTTAATGCCCTTGGGTTTTCTGAGCGATAAACTATGAGAGATTGCAGCTTACAGTCACCAGCTGTATTTGCGCCAAATGTCTCTGTCAATCAGTGTTTTGCGGCCATAAAACCTGAAAATATTTTCTCTTCATGAGCTATAAAAGTTCTCATAAGCATTTTCTTCCAGAACAGGCCAGTTTCTGCGTAACTCGGGCACCATGATTTAAAACCACGTAACTTGGGAATCGCGTAAGACGGGGTAGCGTAAGTCAAGGTATTAATGTATACTTAAATTTGTTGGAATTTTTCAAACTTTCGAATTTGAGTTTTTATTTTATGAGGAATTGTTTGAATTATATTACAGTTTTTTTTAAACCTGTCCCTATAAACTTTGTTAAAAGTCTGCATTATAAACTTAGTAGTTCATTTACGCCTTTGATATCAGCTCGCTTAGCACCTATCCACCAATACACAGGGAACTCTTAACTGGAGTTCATTCACTTAAGAATAATACCAATTTGTAATACCAACTTTAGTTTTTTCTCTACACTGAATTTTTTTTGCTTCTTAGTTGTTGTTTTTTTGCCAGAATTTCATGTATTATTACAGTTTGTATATTCAAAACTGTTATATATTCACTTATATGCAGGAGCTTAGCTAGGAATTATTTTCAAGTGATATGTCAATGTTGTAGCCAGTAATTAAATAAGTGACCAGGAGAATTCCAGATAAAAACTTTTTAAACCTGTTTCATGGCAAAAACATGATTTAGAATCTTAGCAACATGGCTGCTAAGACTCCTCGTACTTTCTTAATTGTGGTAACAAATCACTAACATTATTGGTTGTCAAAATGATGGAGAGGTACTAACTCTCTGACCCCCACCCCAATTAGATGCTGTTTGGTGACATGTTCTGGAGTTATGAAATTTATATGTTTGAAAGAATGAGGTAGTGATGCGCTTTTTCAAGTTTTACTGCACAATTTACTTTTTGAGAGCTTTTATGGGGAAATGTATTATGGAAGTTCCCTGTCTGACTAAGATATTTTCTTTTAATAATACTATGGTTTGTAAGACAACTAGTAGATTTATTAAAATTTTTTGACTTGTCAGCAGTTGAAAAATTATCTATAGAACATACGAAGTCTGTAAAAAAAAATATGTAACAAGGTATACTAAATTCCTTTGTAGAAATGGAAATTCAAATTTTTTTTACAATACATTTTTTAATATTCTATGGAAAGCTATAATTCATTATCGTTTCCTTAGACATTACATTTTTATGTGATAAATTTAGAAATTATAGTTGATAGAGATGTTAGTCATTTTTATTTTGTTACTCAACACAATGAGTCTGGTACCATGGGATGTCGCACTCACAGACGGCACAGCTGTGCTGCGAGCGAGGTATCCCACGCTTTTTCCCAACCAAAGTTATGTGTCATTTGGTTGCTAGGATTGATTTTAAGAACAACATGCACTTGCAGCCATGTGTAACAATGCTAAATATGTAATTTTGCCTTTAAACTGAATTTGAACATTATATTTTTTCATATGTAAGGGTATATCTTTGTTTCTTTTATAAGTAATGTCAGTTCCTGCCAAAAGTTGTATTTGCCGCAGGAAGCAGTCAATGTATTAAGGGGTGTTGAGCAGTATTCTGAAAAGAGTAGAAGCATACTGGAAGTAGCTTAAATGTGACGGGGAAGTCCACCATCCTTCTACCAATCCATTATGGTTTGAGTTACAAGACAAATACAGTAAAACTTGGATAATTTAAAGCGGAAGGGACTAATTAAAAATTCGAATTAAGAAAGTTAGTTTTCAGTCAAAAACAGTTCAGTTCTTTTTGTGTCTAAGACGACCATTTTGGTTGTTTACAGGTATCATATCACTGGTCTATGATATTTATTAAAATAAACCACACATGCACATTAAACACTCTAATTGAATAATTAATAAACTTAGCTATAAAGGATTAATAAATATTATAATTATTAGCATTTAAGAGTTACTACGGTCAACAGAAGTAAGAACTCTTTAATTTTGTAGTCCATTACGTTCGGTAAACCTTAATTAATCACTTCAATTTATGACTATCCGAACTTTTAATTTTATAAATTTGTAATAACTTACTGAGATTGAATATTTTTGATCGCTATGTGGCGATCTTCATCAGTGTCTTCTGCTTGCAGATGTTGGGTTAAGCAGTGACTGTTTTAAAGGCAGGTGTTCGATAGTATCAAAGAGTATGTGTGATTTGTATTGGGTTTGTTCGTTTAATATATTTGTATTTTCTATTTTTGTGTGTTAATAAATTTCTAGTGTGTTTAGATGTAGTCAATTTTTGTTGATGTGCAAGATCTCTAGGTTATGGTAAAAGTCTGTGTATTTGTGTATAATCACATAAAAGAAACAGGGCAGAAATACACAGCCATTTACCACAACCTAGAGATCTTAGACATCGACAAAAAAGGATCATATCTCAACTTACTAGAATTATATGAAATTTACAAACACACAAAAACACTAAGTACAAACATATTAAACGAACGAACCCAATACAAGTCACACATACTCTTTGATACTATAAAAAACCTGCCTTTAAAACCGTCACTGCTTAACCAAACATCTCCAAACAGAAGACACTGATGAAGATCGCCACATAGCGATCGAAAACGTTCTGTCTCTGTACGTTTTTACAAAATTTAAAGTACGGATAGTCATAAACTAATGTTAAAGTGATTGAATAAGTAAGAAAATTACATGAATTTAATATATACATATACAGTAACTTATGAATAGATATGTACAGTATAATATTAACGTTTGTCAAAATATTTTGTAATGACCGATTGGATAATTTATTCTTTCAACATTTGCCAAATCCTCAAATACAGATAGGAGGTGGAAAACACCGTCTTTAATATTGGTTTGTTGTTTGATGTACCGCCGAAACTCACATAAATGATGAAGATGATTCAGGACTCCCTACAGTGATTTGATTATCTTCTAAATCTGACAATTTTGCACCATTTTTGTTTTACACTTCAACTAAAATGTCTTGATAAGAAAATTCTCTGTACACTTCTATATTAACGTACTCTTCTAAGTTGATGTTCCTATCGGCCTCCCATTCAACAAGTGCAGGGGGAACATCTTCACTTGAAAGAGGTACACTGATATAACAACAAACTGGTAACTGAGTAGAGCGTCAATCGCTTGGTTTACACTGCTTATAAAGGATTCCCACCACTATTTACGTACCAAATACCATGACCTCGAATTAAACACAGAGAATTCTTGGAAGGCTATCACTAGTGCTTTCAGAATTCGAGCCAATATCCAAACAAATAACTTCGAATTAAAGAAGTTGATCTTTTGATTAAAGAAGTTTAATTTAGATCCATAATTATCTTACATTGGTAGAATATAAAGTTTAAAGGATGACCTAAAACTTTGAATTAAAGACGCTCGAATTATCCACTTTCTGTTGTAACGTATCTAACAAAACAAGAATAAGCTGTGGAAGATAATTCCATGCAGGGCATGATAAAGATTTTATTCAGAGTTTAACTTTTATTTGTATCATCAACCTATTAAAAAAGTGGCTTTATCATAAAAGAAATATTAATTACATAAACTTTGAAAAGTGGGGAAAACACAAACTTATGCAAAAATTCTATGATTGTGAATAAAAGGTAATGTTATGTATTCCGACAGGGTGTACTAAAATATGTATCATACTGTATGATTTCATTAGATTTTCCAGAAGACCATTGAGATAAAAATCATACTAAATTTCTAGTAACGGTAAGAATACAAATGATGTCATATATTTACATACACGGTAAATGGTGAACATTAAAAGTGCACATACCTGAACCTTGAAATGTCTCGTTCACTATGGTCTTATAGATGGATGATGAAGAGTTTTGGGTGCACCCAGTTCGCACAATACACATACCTAACTAAAAGAAAAGAGTTTACATATAATTCAAAATAGTCACTATTATATGCTAATAATGTCTTTGTCACACGATGGGAGAAACAACGAAAGAAAAACTACGTCATGTAGAGCGTAACGTAAGAGATGTGTCTTGATTGATATCTTGCCTCGAATGAAAAGAAACTACGTAAAGCAGAGCGTTTTGGGAGAGATGTGCGATCAAGACTGAGTCTAGCTTAGAACGTACTTGCCAATCTTGTAAGGGACATAGATTGGCCGATAGGAGTAGCCATCTCTGAATCATTTACATTTAAATAGGACTTTGATATTAATTTAATAATAGTACGTAACAGGTAATATGAGCCAAAAATAATTTCAGATAAAATTATAAGCAATGTTATACCAGTACATAAAACTCATTACTCACTTAAGTAGGTTTGTCTTTTATGAGTTGTAGCAGTATAAAACCATTCATTCACTGTTTTACAATGGACGTTATATTCTGATTAGGGCAACTGTAATGTTGCCGACACATGTTTGTTAATGAAAACTTACTGATATGAGTATTTAGTTTTATATATTTTAATAGTTGTGTTTATAAGTAGTTTATACAGGGTCGCACCCAAAAGTGGTAGGACTGATTTTCTCTGGCGCGAACGGAGTGGTGGAGGGGGTCTGCCTGGCAGGGTAAGGTGGAGGGGGCTGTTAGCAACAGACCGACACCAACCTCGTTTGCCTGCGGGCTGTCGTTGAATCAGGACACCGTTTTTATTGAAGCAAGTTTTTTGTCCGTGTCGAAAAACAAAATGAATCCGAATTTAGAGCAACGTTATTCCGTGAAGTTTTGTGCGAAACTCGGGAAGACGGCAACTGAGACCCTCGATAAGATCAAGCAGGCTTATGGGGACACTGCCTTAAGCCGTTCCATAGTATTTGAGTGGCACAAGTTGTTTAAAGAGGGTAGGGAGCTTGTTGAATATGACCATCCTTCCGGAGGTTCGTCGACGGCAAGAACCAACACGAATGTGGAAAGAGTGAGAACACTGCTGAACACAGACCTACCCTTAACCAGTGAAGAAATTGCAGACCAGTTAGGTCTGTCTGCATCCAACGTCCAGCGCATTATTTCACAGGATTTGGCCATGCTCAAGGTGTGCGCCAAGATGAAAATTGTTTGGACAATGTGATAACTGGTGATGAAACATGGGTTTTTCAATATGACCCCGAAACGAAAAGACAATCCGCGGAATGGCACACTACGTGTCCCCACGTCCAAAAAAGGCTCACATGAGCAAATCAAAACGATGTTGATTGTATTTTTCGACCATCATGGAGTGGTTTACAAGGAGTTTGTCCCACCAGGGAAGAATGTGAATGCGAACTTTTATGTGCAGGTGCTCACCTGCCTCCTCGCGTGAAAAGAGTCCGACCGGCCATCGCAAACTGCTGGGTGCTTCATCATGACAACGCGCCGTGCCATGGCGCGCTCGTCGTCAGACAGCTCCTGGCCAAATACGGCGTTGCCACGTTGCCGCACCTGCCCTATTCTCCCGATTTGGCACCACCGGATTTCTTCTTCCCCCTGATGAAAAGACAGCTTAAGGGACGACGTTTTGACTCGATTAAGGCCGTTCAAGAGGCTTCAACGACGGTCATCAACGGCATCCCCAAAGAAAATTTCCAGTGGGCGTACGGGGAATAGGAACAACGTTATACTAAGTGTGTAGCTGCTCAAGGAGCATACTTTAAAGATTATTAAGTCGATGTAAGTATATCGTCAATAAAATTCTTGTAAAAAAATCAGTCCTACCACATTTGGGTGCGACCAGATATGTATAAAACATTGTGGGACACACATTTTTAAATGAGAGAAATTATATGAAATTTAATGTACATATAATTAAAGTGAACCATGATTCCAATTTATGTCTTTAAGTATTGTTTCTAATTTTTCAAGCCTTAGAATAATTCTAATTAACAGTGATTAGGCCATATTGTTTGTGAGATGAGTTTTATTTATTATAGTAGTTAACATAATAACTTGTGATAATAATTATCTATGACTTTTAAAAGATAAGGCGGTGAAGTGCTTTTATCTTTAACAGTTTTTAGTAAATACAGGCAACTCTCATTTATTAAAATTTATTCTTAAATGGAAGGAGTTTCAGTGGTTAGTTGCTTTACTGATGTGAATAGTTTATCATTACCTTTGTCAACATTCTATCTTTATTAGTAGCTTAATGATTTATATAGTTCCTCATTGGGAATGTTTCTTCACTCACTGTTCCGGGCTAGTATCAGTATGTACATTGGAGTCTTGGTTATTGGCAATAATGATGGAGAAACAAATCCCAGATAGGATATTGGTTTTTCAAACATAAGTATGAAATGAATTGTTTTTTCCAATTTATAGCTATTTTAAATTTATTTTATTCAAGTAAAACAGCTATTCTGAAGCTGTTTTATTCAGCTTCAGAAATACAATATCTACAAATATATATAACCAATCTAGGTTATCATCGCCTACCTCAAGTGTTATTTAAAATGAAATTTCCATAAATGAAAACTAATCAAAATAAAATAAATTGTTTAAAACTAATTTTAATTATCTAAAACTAAAGGAATTAAAATTTTACAAAATTTTAATATTAAATAGATTCAGGTGGCGTTAGAAAGCGAAGACAAGGTTGATAGCCGTGGCATCGTCCCTTAAAACCGCCTTTAAACTACCTCGAAGATGGTAACATATATACAAATCGGGGAACTCATCACAATGAAACAGAATGTGCTTGATTATGATGTACTTCCACAAAACTGTCATAGTGGTGGATCTTCTTTTCACATCAACCATCCATGAGTTAACAAAGAGTGGCGGATGCAAAGACGACTAACCATCGCTTCCTCGCTACGATTCGAACAATCAGATAACCTCATGGTCGGACGATATTCTTGATGTCCCTCAGCTTGTTCCCATTTACATTTTGCCTTTCTTCATTCAAGACAGAATAGTGTATTTTTAACATTGCATTCAAAATCTGAGATATTTGTAGCTAATTTTGCACCTCCATCTGCTTTAGTGTTTCCGAATATTCCGCAGTGACCAGGCACCCAGAGAAATGACACCATACTTGTAGCTAATTTTGCACCTTCATCTCCTTTAGTGTTTCCGAATATTCCGCAGTGACCAGGCACCCAGAGAAATGACACCTCGTAATTGGAGCCTTTGTATTGAGCACAAGATGTCTCTAACTAAAGGGTTCTTAGTGTACATTTCCTGAATAGCCTGGATAGCACTTTTGAAATTGGAACACACAAGATAATTAGATGTTGCAGACGGAATAGATCATAAAGCTTGAAAAATGGCATAGAGTTCTGCTGTAAAAACGCTACAGGTTGAGGGAAGTCCATAGGAGTAGGTTTGCCCTTCCATATAAAATGCACATCCTATCCCATTGTCTAGTTTTGAACCGTCTGTGAATATAGTCACATAATGTAGGAGAGTTCGTTGAATCTGCAAAAACTCCTGACGATAAATAACAGCAAGTAAGCCCATTACATATTCACTTAGTGAAGTATCTTTTAATTATAGTTTAATCAGTGAATTCAAGATGATTATATCAAGCAACTTTTTCTATTAAGATAGATTTAAGTTAATAAAATAATATGAAAAAGATTTTTAAAAAGCCATTGTATTTCTATACACATCTAAACAATCTCTCTATTCTTCAAAGTATTCAAAGAAACTCACAATTTACACTTCCAAAAAAGTATTGTTTCATCTACATCGTACAACATTTCCAGGTGAAGTTTTTATTTCAAAATATTTTTGCAATTCAGTACGGAATTTAGCAACATAACATCAGTACTATCCATAAAAGACCATATCTAAGATACTATGACACCTTTGGAATCTGCATAAGATCCCAGTTGTGTCAAATATTCGTAACAGTTAATCCTTTGATTAGCATTCACGTACCAACTTGAGATCACGCAATGACCAGCTGGAGCATTCCCTTCCCTTTGGTGAAAGCTCCGTTATCGTGAATCGGCGGTTTTCGCGAACCTTTTCATCAACTTTAGCAACCAGTTCATCAGTCACAATGCTTATGTGTCCGCTCTTCGCTTCATCATGAACGTCAGTTCGGCCATTTTTAAACTGAATGCACCATTTTCTCACAGAACTTTCATTCATTACGTTGTTTCCGTAAACTTCACATAAACTCAACAAGATATTGAGAGATGGCTTCAAAATTCATCAAACTTCCGTCCACACCAAAAATTTTTTCACCGATCCACCGCAAATTTGGTACAAGCAACCTCCCAACTTGAAAAACATCCTAGTACATCCTAAACTACCAGACCCTGATGCAGGGAAACCACACAAACTTCCTCATGGCTCCTTCCCATGCAATAGACGTAGATGCAAGACGTGTCCAATACACCCCTCAGCAAATAGTTTCAACAGCCAAACAACAAAAATGGTCTTCAAAATACAGGGTCATCATAATTGTACATCGAAAAATGTCATATACCAGCTACAATGTAAACTTTGCTCAGCACAGTACATAGGCCTGACCACGGATGGTCTGAATATCAGAATGAATGGCCACAGACATGATGTTAAAATTATGAATATGGATAGACCAACAGCTCAACATGCTGCGAGTCACAACATCACAACTTTTGATGACTGCTATACCACAAAAATAATTAAATCACTCCCCTCTGATTGCAATCCCTCAGAACTGAGAAGGTGGGAACTATCATACCAGTGGTATACCAAGTCCAGAGAATCCCCTAACCTCAACATCAGATCAATCCATTCATTTTTTTTTTTTTTTTTTTTTCTCCAAATAGCCTTATCTCTTTTCCCCTGACAGACTTATATAAACTATAATCACTCATATGTTCATGGAAACAATATATATATCTTTAATCTGTGCATCTGTGACATCTGATTTCTACTCTACACAATCTGTGATTACAATTATTTTATTTCATTCTCTCATATTTCTTTTTGTGTTTTCTCTTCGATTGACAAAGACCACTGTGTGGTTGAAATATATCATTGTTTAAGTGCTTTTATGTGTTTCTATTTCAAGACTACAGAGTGGACTCTTACCAAGGTAAGTCTGTCAGTCTCCTAGTCCAAAAAATCTATATATATATATATATATATATATATATATATATATATATATATATATATATATATATATATTAATAACAGGAAACTTATGGCGCAAGTAGTCTAGACAACAGTGAACTCTGTTTAGTTTATTGGCTATTGTTTTGTAAATTATTTTACAATCATAACATCTATAAAATTGACGTCTGTCTATCTATTCACAGTGTAAGAACAATTTTTCATCAGTAATTTTTTGTCTGGTAGGTATCACGATATTTGTCGGTTGATTCAAAATTAGATTCATCAGCTATCTATTAACCCATTGCAGTTTACGGCCTAGGTCAGCCAGTAATGACAATTTATTAGTAGCAGGCATAAAAACTAACCTAGCTAGTGATGAATATCATTGTAGTTTTATTAATTTGTTTGCTTCAAGAGATTTCTTTTCAGATGTCACGCACAAGACTACATGTATGTGCTTTCTAAGGGATATTTATCAACTCTTGAAACTTATGATAAAGTATAAATAAGGAAAGATATTAATAGCCCATTGACCTTCTGTCAGACATCTAAACATAATAGAATGTTTCAGCTGTTTTTATGTCAACTGGAGTGAAGCTTAATATAGCTTTTACTTGGTATTGGTCAGTAACTGATGTTTGTTGGTAGTTTCTTATAATTAGTATATTCTTGTGTACATATGAACAATAATATATTTCAATCAATGGTTTTGCTAAAAAAATCTTTCAGACTATCATATTCAATAAACTATTGTTCAAAATTTATTTTGTGAGAGTATTGTATCCTTTTTTGAAGTCTAGACTTGGCTGTTTTGTTACTAGTACGGTTTAAATTTTTTGTTTGTACAAGTTTTTAAAATTAATGAGCAGCCTAGTTGAGCTAGCCTGAGTGCTGCAGTTAATTTTAAATACATGCCAGAAACTAAAATTTGCCTGGCTTGTAAAATTTCATTCCTTTCTTACGAATGAACCTCAATAATATATTATATTATACCTCAACCTTATATTGCCAATATACCATTTTACATCACAGTTTGAACTAACAATTTTATATATACACAATCAAATTCCCATAACTCGAATTACTGAAAGTTGAATTTTCTTCTATTACTCAAAGATTTTAAATATCCCCAGCCAAACTACGCATTCTTGTATTCTGACTAAAGCAATGTGTAGTGTATACAAACATTCATTTGTTTTGAAAGGAGAAGCGTATTTACATTTGTTAATTAGTTGTGAGGTATAGCTGTGTATGTCTAAAGTTTTTGTACGTTTTCACGTATCATTAATGTCTTGATATTAAAATTGTATTTTCTTTTGATTATTGTTTATTTAAAAACTACATCATATGAAATTTGATATACCAATCAAAATAAGGAATTTTAGTGCTTAATAAATAATGTCTCATGAAAACATATAGCCCAACTGTACAGCACTCGAGGAAATTACTGCTAATAAATTTCACATGTAAACATATAGTTCAACTGTACAGCTGTCTGTAGCTGTCATGTACTGGTACGTGAGCGCTAATGAAAGGGTTAAATTTTTTGTCATAAGATCCGGTTATTAAATTTAACTTTTATATCAAAAACGCTTCATGTACGGATTGAGATTAAAGGATTGTCTATAGACCCCATACATATAATATACTCCACTCATCTGTTTACTCTAACATTTTTTATATATTGATGTCATGGACAAGGTTGTTACACCAACCACAAGTGAAAATTATACTTGAATAAGGACAAATGGTTTTATATCTTAAAGAATTGTAATAAACCTAGTAGTCATGAAAAAACATGACGGTCTTGTGAGACCATAGGTGAAGCGATTTGTTTTGTGATTGTTCGTAGCAATTTCAAGTAAATTTTGTGCTAATCAGAACGTTTTCACTGACTATGAAGAAATTACATAAGTCTTCATTGTAATGAGATTCTGTAATTACATTGCTGATAACAGTATAGATTATATAAAATTATGTAATGGGGTTGTTCAATCATTGAATTTAGGTTTATTTTAAACCAGTAAATTCATTTTCTTTGTACAATTTTCTTTAAATGTTTGAAACACCTAGATAGGTTGTCATTAAAGTTATTGTTATCAAGTACATGAAATTGTTTTAGTAGTTTATATGGTCAGAGTTTAATATATTTTAATTTTTCAATATATTGAATTTGCGTTTTTAATAATTTGTAAACATTATTGTTAACAATGTTAACAGAAAATAAACAAGGTTAATGATCTGTATATAACTAAAAATATTTTTTCCTGGAGCTATTGTTAAATTAAGAGCTTGTATTTGCATTTAGATTCTAATTTTTTTATTTAATTTGGAAATAATTAATTATTTTCTTACACGAATTTCGGATAGTTGGATTTTGTTTTGGGAAAAGGCCAATTTTAATTAACTACTTTATGTATATTGCAAATGGGAGAACAAATATATTTGTTTATAGTTTTTTACCAAGCTTCTGAGCTAAGGTCTTAGCTTCTTCATGAAGATTCGGACCCGATATTGGGTTTCTCATGGTACATAGTTGCAAAAACTACTTGAAAACTGCATCTTCTAATTCTTTGTTTTTTTGCTACCTTCATTGATTTTCTTAAAGAACTTTCATTTTCTGCTCTTTTAATGTCTAAAATTGTTGATTGTACAGCACCATAAATTTCAGTAAACTGTACACTTTTATCTGATTTATCTATAAATTTTAGTTTATCCACTAAAAATAAGAAACTCGTTTTTTCAAAACAAATCAACTGTCTGATGCCCATCAAAGACACTGATTGACTAATTAAAATGGATAATGACAGTTGGGCTGGGCCACCAGGTAATGGATGACAGTCATGTACTGTACACAGAACTTTAACTGAGACTGTGACTCAATTTTCAAATATTTGGACTACGCCTACACTAATTTTGCAGAGGAAACGCCTTTTAGATAGAATCATTATTTTGTAAATCACTAAACATTTTCCGTCTTAATTTTTTTTTTCTGAAAACAATTTAGATAATTGGAATTATACTGTATTTATGAATACTATGTGTATATTTAATGTGTTATATAAGACAATAGAAATATTTATTTGTTTTGTTTTTTATTACAGTGAAGGTGGTTTCTTCAAAGCACATCTACTATTTCCAAAAGAATATCCTTTACGACCTCCTAGAATGAAATTCATGACTGAAATTTGGCATCCTAATAGTAAGTAATTCTTTTCAATTTAATTCAAAATATAATTTTTATTAGTTTCATTTTGTATTAGCTATACAGTAGAGTCTCGATAATTCAAGTCCCGATATTTCGAGTTTTCGTTAAATTTGAACCTATTTCTATCCCAGCCTATTTTATTATTTTGAAAGAAAAAGATGAATCGTGATTCCAAAAAATGTTAATTTTCATGCAGTATGCAAAGGAAATGAATACGACTTTCAAAAAAATGTTTATATCAATACAGCAGGTAAAGGAAATAAGCCTGGCTTTCAAGAAACGTTTATATCAAAACAGTATGCAAAGGAAATGAAACTGGCTTCCAAGAAGTGTTTATATTAATAGGGTATAGAAAGGAGATTAATCAGGCTTTGAACAGATGTTTATATTAAGTTCTATAAATTTATTTAAAGCATTTTTAATTACCTATATTTTAAGGGTTCATTATAACTCCAATTATTTTTATTGCACAGGTACCTATTTCCATATAATCCAAGTTTTCGGTAATCTGAGGAGGTTTTGATTCCATTTGTCTCGAATTATCAAGACTCTACTTTACTTGAAAAGTACTTCAGTTATTTTTTATGTAACTATCGACAGCCGACAGCTGAAATAACACTAAAGAAAAAATCAATTTTGTATGAAGTTTCTTGATGTAATCATCTTGAATTCACTGATTAAACTAATTTTAAACTACTTAACTATTTAATTTTAGTTACTTAACACATTTACTCTCGAATTAGAATAAAACAATAGAATAAACTTTCTAGATCTTACTATCACCAAACACAACACTAGACACAATTTCAAAATATACAAAAAACCAACAACTACAGATATGGTCATACATAATACATCTAATCACCCCACACAACAGAAACACGCTGCATTTAATCATATGTTACACTGCCTAATAAATATACCAATGCTACAGAAAGACTACTACGAAGAACTTAATACCATAAAATACATCACTCAACAAAACGGCTACCCACACATACTCATAACACACACAAAATAGCCTCCACATTCAAAAAACTCCATTACCAAATATCCTACAAAACAACAAACACTCTAAGAAAACATATACAACCTTTTCAAAAAGAAACTGACATATACAGACTCTCAGGTATTTACAAATTAACTTGCAACGATTGTCCCAACTATTACATCGGTCAAACCGGCAGGTCATTCTATACACGCTTCGATGAACACATTACCCAGACAAAATAGACAAACCCTAAATCCAGCTACGCAAAACACCTAAATAACATCCAACACACATACCGACATACACACTAATTTAAATATTCTACACACATTAAAACATAGTAAAAAACTAACAACCTTAGAAAAATATGAAACCTACAAACACTACACAACAGACAGGGAAAATATATTAAACGACCACACACACTTTGAAGCCAATAGCCTTTTCCAATACATCACACAAGACGCTGACACTTCACCCACTGTCATAAATCCGACCCTGTCATACCGTTTGTAAACACCAAAAGCCGCCAGCAGAGGGTTAGCTTCGTAAAAGAAACGACCGGTGAAACGCGTAAGCAATTACGTATTCAATTAGTTACGTAGTTTAAAATTAGTAGCAATTTTGTATATACAAAATTTTTGGTAAAATACATAAAGATTGAAAAAAAAGTTTTTAATTACAAATATACAAATGATGTTAGCAACCATTACAAAATTAATTATTCATATGTTTTTGAATTGAATGTTGTACAGGAGAAAGTTATATAATAAGAACTTTAAATCATGTTGCGTCATAACTTACTCTACCTCTCTGTCTTAATTGAAGGACTTATTGTGTAATGTAACTTCTTTTTCCCTACAATGTCTGAATTTCCAATAAACAGGGACCACTGTGTGATATTAAAAATCGATGTCAAGAAAATGATGTCCATACGCCTGCTAAACACATTTTGTAGGTATGAGATAGTGTCGTCGTTGGGAGGCAATGGGTTAAATGCTTTATTTAGATCACTTTATATTTGATTTTCTCCTTATAAAACATGCAATTAGTAACTTTAAAAACGTATATTAAATTTAATTTATCTGTTTCTAACAGTTTGAATGTATAAGCAAACAAATTCTTATAATAAACTATTGTTAGTATTAGATATCAAATATTTAATTTCTTGCTTATTTTGTGATATTGGTATATTTAATAAACTGTATTTTTTTTCTTGCAGTTGAAAAAAATGGTGATGTTTGCATATCAATACTGCATGAACCCGGTGACGACAAATGGGGTTATGAAAAGGCTTCTGAGCGATGGCTACCGGTCCATACTGTAGAAACAATTCTTATTTCCGTTATCTCTATGTTAGCTGATCCAAATGACGAAAGTCCTGCAAACGTCGATGCAGCAGTTAGTTTAGCATTTTTTTATTCTGTATTCACATCCATTAATTACTTGACATTGCTTACTTACTGTTTTTGTGATTTATTTAAAGTTTTGTAGTGAAAGCAGGTCAGTTAATAACGATTTAGAGTAACGAGTGTCATAGTCCTTTGACAGAATTGATTTTAAAATATTTTTAATGTATATAATCGATCAGTCTGTATTTTATGTCTGCCAAACAATTGTTTGTATTTTAAGGCTTACCAAACAAAGCCTTTTCATTTTAAAATTAAAAGTATCCTGAAGGTAAGAATACTAAAGAGAGGTTGACAGTTCTGGTTGGAACAAATGTGAATAGCTCTGAGAAGTTATTACAAAACTTGTATCAAAATCCTATAAAATTTATTTTCAAATTAAGTGGTTCAATTTTGCTTATATTACTCAAATAGCCAACCACCTTTCTGCCAAGCATATTGTTGTTACTCGACAGTACTTTTCTAATTAATAATAAATAGTCTTTGTAGCTCAGTCTTTGTATGTTATCCCTCTGAGGATAGTCACTTGGTAACTGAAATGTACATAAGGGTAAAATACAGAAAGTTTGTGGTTTTCTATTTGTGTTATTAATCTATTTTGATAAACTCTCATTCAACTACTAAGCTATATGGTTTTTAATTGATTGACAATGTTTATTAAAATAAATTGGTTATAAAAGATACAAATTTTAATTGTTTTTTTTTTGCTACAGATCTTGTTCTATGCTACCATTCTCAATTTTGGTATTTTAAGAAATTTCTTCTTACTCTTTGAAAATCACTGCAATTTTCAGTTGTTAAAGTTAATTTTTTAAATGCTTTAATATATTTTTTATAAGTTGATTTGAACTTTACAGATTCAAATTAAAAATGAAATATTTATAATAATGTATTTTTATTAATGTTGCAGAAAGAGTGGAGAGAGAATTATTCTGACTTTAAACGAAAAGTTGCAAGATGTGTTAGAAAAAGTCAAGAGGAGTGTTTGTAGAACGCTTAGTTTTTACGACTTTTTAATGCAAACTCAAGATTATTATCAGGTTAGTGTTATAATAATTATAATTAAACTTACAAATTATGAATTTTAATCTGATATTAATACTTTATCTGCCATGTATTTTAGGCTTAACACTTTAGGCTGAACCGAATTCCTTCGGGCCACTAGGCGCAACATTGTTGTCTAGTAGCATTTTTGGTTTATTCGTATTATTCAATCGGTGTTGCTACTTTTGGAAAAATGAATGCACAGTATTAAACAACAAGCTACACACTACTTACATATGTAATTACGATGGTTTCTGTTTGATAGATTAATGCTGACAGCACTTTAAACAAGATATGATTTTAGGAGCTTTTAGTCGGGAGTTGCGGCCCGACGCACATATTTCTAACAATTTTAGTGAAGATGAGTTGATTATTCCCATCAAACAAGTTGGTTCATTGAAAGAAGTTTATCTTTAGTTACTTTGATAATAAAATAAATAATTTTTAATGTCACATTGTATTGATTTTCACTATTGTTTTTAAAATTTCACAAAACCTAAAAATAAGAAGTATTGACTAAATATTTAGTTGTACAATAATTCTTAGAGAAACGTTTTCTGTTGAAGTTAAGTACAAACATTGATACACTTGGATAAACTCATCTTTACTAGGAAGTACATTATAAAGTAAATTCCTTAAAAAAATGACTAAGTTTCAAAACATTTGCTTGTTATGAATCTTAAGTATTATTTGTCGGGCCTTATGTATTACTTATCAGACAAAGAATATGTTTACACTTCCGTTCTATTTACAAAATATTTATATTATAAACTCACAAATCAATCACATGTGATTCGTAAACATGTCTTCGTGGTAAGCGCCAAAACACTTTTCTCGCCAGTCAGCTTATTATGGGTAACCGGAAAATGAAATTGTGATTTGGTTGTTTATTGTTTACATACAAAACATATTTGTCCAGTTGGCCCACATGTACTTATATATATATATACCGAATTATAGCATTAAGCGTGATCACACTATGCTGCGGCTACTGTATAAGGTAACTCTATAGCTTGTTTTTTGCTATCTGTCATTTCAAGGTAACTCTTGTATGGATCACCCTATGATAAATGGTAGGCTGATTAATAGGGGTTCCACTGTATTAATAATAGCTTGAGTAAGCAGAGTAGTTTCCTGAACTGAACGAGTTTTGAATTGTATGGTTGTCCATCAACTATCTCAATTGAGGAAGGAGATATTTAAGACGGCTTTAATAAAGATGTTAAACAAATTTTTATTTTTTATCTTCTAATTTGGTGGGAGGATATAATCCATCCCAAATTGATAAATTAATTTCATATAAGAAATGAAGTTATTTATGAAATTATTGTAGCCCTCTAAAGTGGAAATTCCGAAAAGAATATAAAACTATAGGCTAAGCAGAGCTCGAAGAATAATAGAAAATTGTTTGGTCATGTTTAGGGTCATGCATGGCTAGGCACACCAAATACAATTCTATAAAGTAGCCGTTCTGCAGTTCATACTTCGTACACAAATGACAACTCTAAATCAGTCTCTCTTTTATAGACCACAAGGACTCCGAGAGAGATTAGAATCATATATCGAAGCCATTAAAGAAAATACCGAATTGCTCTCACTAGATAAATCCGAATCCGATATTACCAGTGTTATAGTGGAAGGTATGTCTCCAGCTGTTCCACATCAGATATCATTCACAGCACGGCTGAATAATTTTAACGAATTCTACAAGATCTGTGCTCAAGTGAATACTTCGGAGCATATAGATTCCATGAGAGCCACAGCTAACCTGGAAAGACCGAAACCACATATCTAAGCTTTATTAAGGAGACCACGTTTCGACTTTATCTGTTACAAATGCGGGAATAAAAGACATAAGGGATCAGAATGTCGCTCGAGACCGCAACAATTCCCAGAGCGACCGAGACCTAAGTGATAAAACTTATATTAAGAAGGCACATGTTAAAATAGACCAGCGATATACTAAATAGCATTACTATATATAGTATATATTATAGTATAGTATACTTTTATAAGTGAACGCACTGTCCACGGCCCGTGGAGGATTATTTGTGTTAATTAGTTGTTCTAAATGCTATTTCAAAATTAATATTAACGATTTCTCGTTTTATCAAGTCCTCCGACGGCAGCGCAGTTTCACGTTTTATCTGTTGGATAAACGCTCTCCACATGAAATAATTTTATGTACATTTTTTTTATAATATAGGATCCACCGGTATATGATACCTCTCTTAAAAGGCTGCCACTTCTCTGTAGGATACATCTTATATTTTTTCAATAAATAAAAAATGTTGGGTTTTATCTTGAAATTTGAGACCAAGGTATAGTTTTAAGTTGATAATTATATTCAACCCATTGCTTCCCTAGGATGAAACCATCTCGTCCCTACAAAATGTGTTTAGCAGACATGCGAATGTTGGTTCCATCATTGCTTAAAAAAACTAGGGTTGGTTTTTTATTTATTGTTTAGTCTTCTTGACCCTTCTTAATCGCCTCCATGCTTCAGAAAAACATGTGTAACATGTTTCTCATGTCTAAGCAATAGTTTTCCCCTCTTCAACTGTCACCATAATGAATTATGTCCGCATTAATGCTTTCTTGGAAAGACAGGACACATAAAACAGGATTTTTATTGCCTGCCTAATGTTTATAACTAATTTTTCAGCTGTCCACTTAGATCAACCTCCTACCCTAGTCTTTTATCACTTTATCATTCAGTTCTACGTTAGACTCCAGTAAGTGGGTGAGCGCAATGATATTAGATCTGTGACATTGCCTTTCCACATTGTTATTTGAAAAATATATTGTGAATAATAATTAAAAAATATGTTGTTAATATGTGTGAATATGTTTTGTAATTATTATAGTATAAAGATTTTATAAATGTAAAGTGAATAGTTGGTTGCGTGAATGTTATGAGACCAACTAAGCTTTAAGCATAAGTAGCATTTTATTAATTTTGTTTACCTATTTATTACAATTACAAAATAATAATTTTGTGCAACACAATTCCGTTGCCATGACCACTTGATGCGAGTTGATTTGTGCTGTTAGATAGGTCGCATCGGAAATACAAATTTATAAAGCAAAGTTAAAAAACGGAAATGTAATAATCAAACAGATAAATACACAGTTGGACGTTGTGTTTAGAGGTTTGAAATTAAGTAGTTAGGCGCGATGAGCAAGAGTAAGCGAGCACCAATAGGAAGAGAGGTCTGCAAGTGGTGGGGCGTGGCTAACAGTATATAATGACAAACTCAAAGTTTGGACAAACAGTATAATTTAAGTTTTGAAAATGGAGTCATTCTGAAACAAAATAAAATATTGTAATATTTGGGAAAGGCAGAAAAATGTACTCAAATATATAGTAATATTCCTAACAAGTGAAGATGAATGTATTAAGAATGTAAATGCTTGTAAAAATCTTCACCCTTTTTTGTTCTGTGGTTCTCTTGGCATTAAAGTGTTTTCTTTTTTTGAAGTTTAGATTTTGACCACTTGTGTGATACAAAATATTTATTCTTAGATAAGGATTTTGCCTGTTAATAGAATAAAATTAAGGAAGTGCCTTATAGTCAAAGTGATAGTCAGTGTCTTAGAATTGTCAGGTTACAGAAGAAGACGTGCTTCTTCTAGTAAAATCCTACAGCAGTTGCTCTAATGGAGTTCAACTTAAATGTAAATTGATTTGACAAGTTTGTTTTTCCAGTTTTTATCCTATAAACTGGTGGTTTCAGATCTGCATGTCAAAAATTCAGGATCTGATTATAAATATAAAAAGTAGAAAATAAGGTTGCTATAAACATTGGTCTGGAAATGCTCCATTTGCATGTTATGTGTAGTTAAAAATTTCACAATAATTTCATAATCTGTGTTCTGAAAAGCAAATGATATTGAAGTTCTGTGGGTTGAATTTAACTTTTTAGTAAATTTAAAAAAAAATACATTAGGTTTAAATTTGAGTCCGTTTGTTTGTAATATTGTATATTTTTGTCTTTACTGATAACTACTGGATGTTTTGATGGTTTTAAATTATCAAACTTAAAAAATATTCAGAAACAGGTTTATTTTTGATCAGTAAATATGTGTTGATTTCTTCTACTGTTTTTCTAGCTCAGTGTAACCCGTTCTACCATATTTGATATCACCGTTTTGTCCCAATAACTTGTAGAAACCTAGCGCACTTTCAGGAAGTAATATCAAATATAGTTGTCTTATTGACTGTACAAGATTCTTAGATACCCTACTGAAGAGGAATAGGTACTTTAGCACAGTACAGTATGTTTTTGTCTAATAGAGTATAATTTTGTGTATTTAACACATTGACTGCCAGCCAGTTTTCTGATAACCTTCAAACCCAATTTTGTACTTTTTGTTTATATAATGACAAAACATGATGATATTTAGTCTTCTAGTGTGTTTATTCATTTAAACTAATTTATTTCTTATGTCATCGGACACCAGTGATCGTCATGGCGCGATGTAAATATTTATACCACAAGGCGTCACGTTGTCGAGCTTACTACGCATTCCCAGTTCAAGACCGATCTTCCAAATGAACTGTAAAAGGTTAAAATTTTTCATGTATTTTTTTCAATATAAATTCAAGTATAAATATATACTATAACATATTTTCACTATATTATAGATATTTTTAAACTATAAATATAGCTACTAGATTTTTCCCACGTATTTTATAGATACACAATTTAAATTTTCAGCATAACTGTATTTTTGTTTGAAAATATCTTCTCTAGAATAATTAGAATGTATATATAATCTGAACATTATTCTTACAATTATGTTGTATTGTTTCAATACAAGTATGTTTCAAACTGAGCTTTTTCTACAAATTTTATATGATCTTATGAATTGGACGAAGACGTTTTCAACTAAAGTTTTTGGTTTCTAATTCAGTGTTTTTTTTAGGATCAAATTAAATGTAACACTATTCTAAGATGTAATGTAGTTCTACAAGGAAGTGTAAATAAAAACTATTTCCTTGTAATTCAGAACTTATAGTTTCCCAATAATTAAAGTGTAAAAAAAATTTCGGACCGCATAGTTGCAAGAACACACACAGAGGCCGTGTCGGACACCTCATATGGTGAAATACATCGTGAATATGCCAGACAGTCTTGTGTGATGATCTAAAGTTAGGTCTACATCGTTGGTCACAAGTGACCGCTATGGCCCTATGCAATAATACAGTGTTGGCCACCGGTGACCGCCACGGCCCTATGCAATAATACAGTGTCGGCCACCGGTGACCACCATGGCCCTATGCAACAATACTTTGTAGGTCATGAGTGACTGACACGGCCCTATACAACAATACCGTGTCGGCCACCGGTGACCGCCATAGTAGTCGATATGTTAATACTACAGATAATCTACTACTTAATTTATAATTATAGGATTAATGTGGGTACGCTGAATTAAAATGCCACTCCCAATGTAGGTTGTGTAGAAATGCAAATTGTTAGATTAGTTTCAAGTGCCTCAGCTCTGCAGGCTACTTATACCGGTGTCATGGTTTCTCGAGTATGACTGAAAAGCCTTTTTGCATTTTAACTCTTGATTCTTCTTGTTTATTCATTTTTGGTAAAATCACATTCTAGATTTAATCTGAACTATTTTAATGTTTAATTCAGTCTAAGTTTATTGAATTTCAATAATGGTGGCTTTCATTTAAAGTTGTTATTTTGTTTTGTGGTTGGAAATGATTTGTGTTTTCTTTTATTAGGATAGCTGTACCTTCTTGGGCATGTTCGCCGGGATGAATAGTCCAGTAAGTACTACAACTCCTTTTTGTAATATAATTTTTATCGATAAAATGTGATTCTTATATAGAACTAAATCTAAATTGTTTGTTTGGTGAAATGCATTCTAAGTTTCTTCAAGGTCCTGTTTAAAATTCAGGTTGTTCTACCCAGGATCAGTCATACATGTTAATTTTTTTTTTTTTGATTACTTAGTTTCCAATTCATTCATCCTATTTATCAACTGACTCCTTCATCTTGGGAATTGGTTGAGCAACATTATTACGTCTTTAAGGGTTGACTCACAAGATTCAATTCCTGATTGTATTTTTATGTAGGTTTCTTAAACACTTGGAGTAACTTTTTCACAGATTTAATTTATAAATATGTAATATTTTACTGTCTGGTTAAAGAAACTGGTTGACAATTTAAAAACCTGTTAATTTTCTGTATATGAAATATTCTACATCTAAAAATAAGGGTCCGGGACTTTTTTAAAAATTTGATGCAAAGTGGTGAATTTTGAGGCTGTTCGATAGCTTGAACTGACTGATTGGCTGATCCAGTTTTATATAACTTTATTAAATAAAACTTGGAAAGTACATGGTTCATTGTGCTTTATTAGTTATATTGAAAGGTATGTTATTTGGCAAGAGGTTTTCCACGTGTTGCGGCTAAAATTGGATTCGCTTCTTTTGGCGCTAATCTTGCGTCCAGCCCCTGTTACAACACGCCGTGTATGTTTTACGCTCTACATTGACTTACTGATGATGGGTGCTGTAGAGCCGAAACTCGACAGTTCAGCCGCGGTCAAAATATGATCTCACTCGACTTACCATGTCCTGGTACCTGTAGTGTGTCAAGCGTGATCTGCCAATGGATAAAATCCCTGGACTTCATTTACAAAACCAACCATAATGCTCTATCTTATTTTGATAGATTTTAAGCTCATTATTAATAATTTTATCAATATTAAAATGAATATAATTATTTGCTATTGCATACATATTTATTAGAATTCTTTTTTTTTAACTTGATTTGAAGTGTTTGCTTTTATTTTTGAAAATGGTTGGAAAAATTCTAGAAATTTTATTACTGATTTACCACAGGCTATTAATAATAATTTTTATACTTTTTGTAGTTTTAACTTGATTTTTAATTAATTTGAAATTTAAACAATACAATATTAAAATTGACTCGACAATTTTATCTCAAAGATTTATTTTATTTTCTCTTAAAAAAAGCAGTTTTTACTTAAAATAAAGATAAATAGCTTATAATGGTTCTTAAATGTTCTTGTTGTTTTGATTAAAGTACATAAATTATTCTTCTAACACAAATTTATAAAATGTACGACTTTGAATAGAATGAGAAATGTTTATATTATATGGTTTTATTTCATGTCCATTATTTTATTTTCAGAAGTAAGCGCAAGTTTACTTCCAAATCATTTAAATGTCAATTTACATTTGTGCTCCCAAATATAAATCTAAAAGATTCGTACAACAATTTTATAGGATTTCGTTATTACATATTTTTAATACTGGTTGTATGATGTAATTTTTGGACATAAAATAAACAATATTAACCAAGTTAGAGCGATTTTACTTTAAATTTTTTTTAATTGAAATTCTCATTCTATTTTTCTTGTTGAATTTAAATATATAATTTTAATGATGACATTGGATTTTCTTTGTCTCAACTTGTTAAATTTGACCTTGTAACAATTTGATAAACTTTAATCTTGATATTAGTAATTTACATTTGAATGATTTTATTTTAATCTCCATCATTTAGATACTTTTCCAATAAAAAGTCAGTTGCTTATATATTTTTTATTCTAATGAAAAATCAATTTGATAATAATTTTATTTTTAATGAAATCTTTATTTATAATTTTGAAATTTATATTTAAATTAATAAATGGTTATTTTGTTATTAAAATTTTGACGCCCCAAAAATCTTCACTGCACCTCGCTCCTCTTCTCCCAAGGTTGGTTCCCTGGAGGCTGGAATGTTCTAGCGGAAGCAAATGAACAATTTTAAGGCCGTCTTTAATACTGTTTATTTACATTACAAAAATTTATATTCGACTTCTGTCGGTTGAAGAGCTGACATCTCCACTTCCATCTTAAGCTATGGATTAAGACTTAGCCTTGGAACGGCACCTGGGAGTCCATGGTTCTGGATGTCCAGAAAAAAATGTCCGTCTTCCTCTATCGTTGAATCACCTCACTTCATGCTCATACAATGGGGTTTCCCCTCTTTCATTTTGTTAGCCAAAACCAGCCCTTGTGGACCGGCTTTGTTTACCTATTCTGATAGCGGATAGGTTTGGCCCGCAACTTTCACTTCCACTATTGCGTTTTAAAATCTTTATTTGAAGTAATTTTACTGATTTTGCCTTCTTTTGTAAAATCTGTATATTTCGAGACTGTTTTTAGCCGTCTCAGTGTGTCATACAAAATTGTATTTCTAATAGAAAGAAAAATTTTAATTTAATACTCTTTGAGCAGAGAAACCAGGGCAAATTTTCACAATAGTTACACTGTAACCCATGAAATTAAAGTTACAAATTTATCCTTTTTACCAAGCTAAATAAAATGGTATTAAAATACAAAGTTACATTATAAAAGTTGTTGACCTTTTAGGTGGCACATAGAGTTAAAAACGGAAGCAGTGCTTGCGTAGGTTTATTCTACACAAAAACCCTTTAAAATTTAAATGCTTTTCGTTTTTATTATTTAGGTGACTTCACAATTAAATTCTACATAAATACATTGTAAATAAGTTCAGAAATCATTATTGTACAATTTTAAATATATAAACGTCACGTTTTTAAAAATATTTTGAAATGTGTCGGCAATCTATACCAGACCATTATTTTCATTACGGGAGAGGCGTTTACGGGTTATTTTCTGTAATAAAGTAATTCAACGTCCATACATAAAAAAATATTTTATCTTGATAGTACATATAAAAATATGATACTAATTATAATATTCAGTGAAAATAAAAAATGTTTTACTTCAAATATATAACCCTGCGAATTGGCTTTATATCAAAACAGGTTCTACTGTAAAATAAAACTAGCAGAAACTTAGTCTTTGTTGAAAAATCAACTCATAATTATTCATTTCTAAGCTTACTAGTCACCACTAATGTAGCATGAACATGACCCACTCTCAAGAGAGTTATATTTCTTCTTGTTGTCCTCCCTTGCCTTAATGGTTCGGTAAACCATAGCATTTTTCGGTTTTTACTAAAAAATGCTTTTTTCCATCGTTTAACTGCACTGTAACACATTCAATGTAATTCAATATTATTATATCTATATCAGAACTATCTTGCAGTTAACCCTCGAGAGGCTGCATGCAGAGTTTTTCTCCGCACATACAATTATTTATTAAGAAAACGTCTTTCCAGTTGTCAGATGTTTATTTCCAGCTCGTTACTCCACAACCTGCATTCTAGGAAATGGCCCAACCTATTTTTGTTAATTTTTTCCAAGTAGTGTTAGTGTGAATTTAATCTTTGTTAATCATGGTCAGATTGAGGAGGCTTTATCCGCAAGCGCCCTTTCATGTAACTTAATTTGTGCGGAGTTCCTCATGCACAGGTATTTACATTACAAAAGACTTTTTGTAGTTCAATCATTACTGATTTTGTTGTTATTATTATTTTAGGGTTGTATGTCTTTTTAGTATCTAAGTTTCACCTTTTACTGTTGTGTTCCATTTGAAGAGGAGAGAACTCGTAAAATGCTGGATAGTGTCTACCAGAAATTTTGTTACACAGTTTTTAGATAATTTTGATGAAAACGAGTCTCTGCCAGATGATGAGCCTGACGAAGAAGCCATTGAAATTGAAAATGAAACAAATGAAGACATAATAGGTGAATCTAAAAATGACGAAAGTGGCCAATTTGTTGAAAATCTGTCATATTTTGACGTTGTAGGGATAATTCCGCTAAAAATCTGGCAGGAAGCTATTAAAGTGCAGTTTGACAATAGGAAAAAAGCATTTTTTAGTAAAAACCAAAAAATGCTGTGTTATAATGAACCAGTAAGGCAATGGAGGACAGCAAGAAGAAACATAATTCTCATGAGAGTGGTTAATGTTCACGCTACACTAATAGTGACTAGTGAGCTTGAAAATGAACAATGAACAATTATGAGTTTTTTTTTTCAACAAAGATTAAGTTTCTGCTATTTTTATTTTACTGTAGAACCTATTGAGAAATAAAAAGGTAATATTTTTTCATCCACTAATTTTTAGAGATTTATATTTGAAAAAAACATTCCTTATTGTCACTAAATATTATAATAAATTTCAAATTTATATATGTACTAATTACTTCATTTCAGAAAAATAACCCGCAAACGCCTCTCTCGTAATGAAAACAATGGTCTAGTATACATTGCTTATACGTTTTAACAATTCAAGATATTTTTAGAAGTACGACATTTAGAAATTCAATTTGTGCAATAATGATTTCTGAAATTGTTTACAATGTATTTATATAGTATTTAGTTATAAAGTCACCCAAATATAAAAACGAAAACCATTTAAATTTAAATGTTTTTTTTTTATGCAGAGTAAACCTCTGCAAGTGCCCTCTCTCCTGTTTGAAAATCTATGCGCCCCGTTGAAGGTTAAAAACCTAATCAGCCTACTAGTGTACTAATTTACTTCTTCGTTTAGTTTTAGTTCAAGCAAACTCGTTTATCCTTGTATTTCATTAAACTTTGCCGAAAGAAGGAAACATTTTTTAAAGACCTTGTTCATAATTAATTTTGTGATTTTTTCGTTTCTGTTTCACAATAGTACCGATTATACCATTATCAAAGGAGTATTTGCAAGCAACTTTTTATTTGCCATCTCTGGCATTCTCTTTAAACTACCAGAGTACTTTTTCATGTAAAAAGCTGGTTTAGGACTGCCTATATGGAGTCCCAATAAATAGACTTCATAAATCTGTCAGTGATGACTGAATTTTTGGCAAAATATGCAGAAAATGTTTATTGGCTTCCATTAATGGATAGGATGATTTGTTAAGGCTTCTTTTGTGCAAGAAATAAAGGATTTGTAAAGCCTACATAAATATTCTAACATCACCTTATGTCTATATAAAAAGACTTAAGGCTGTTGTGTCTTCTGCTTCCTCTAAAGATGTCCTATTCAGAAGCAAAACCATTCTTTACAGATAGAATCTTTTCAATGACAGTATTCCTTAATGAAACATTTAAATTTTTTGTACCCCCTTGTTGTTGGAGGGGGGTAAATTAAATACCCTTTTTACATAAAAAACAATATATTTTGAAATATATTTGAAACGCATTACAAAACATTAATGAGAAGAGAGAGAGTTTACTTCTTTTTACATAGTTCATCAGTGTTCGGCTTAAGTTTTGTTAAGTACAACCTTAAATCGTCCTCAACATTAAGCTTGTTTCTGTGCTTACTTTTTAGATATGTTAAGCTCAAAAACCCTCTTTCACATAGGTATGTAGTTGAAAACACAATAAGAATCTTTTTCAGCAGTATTTGAAAGTTCTTGATACTCCTTTCTAACACCGATCCAAGAATCTAACAGTGTAGCACTGAAATATTTTTTTTAACGTCAGATCACATTGTAGCACGAAATAAAAAAATTTAAAATGGTTTAATTTTTCATTACCTGCCCCCCCCCGCATACCCTTAAGGGGTATGCATACCACAGTTTGAGAACCCCTGGCACAGCAGATGTAAATTCTGTATTAAAAAATGTATCGTTATTTTACTATATCAGATCATTTTAAGTGTTTATCCCTCTAAACTCGCCGCTTATAAAATCAACTATTTACCAGTAGCATTGAATTAGTGTGTAAAAATAAATTTTTGGTTTGTTTAGAGCTCTTTTTAAATGTATGTAAAACTCCTTCATGTGGGTAAGGATCAAAGAAATATAAAAAAATATTTCTTAGTGTTTCATATATTTTTTACAGCCTACAAATTTTGAAATATTTTTGGGATAGATTTGGAAGTGTTTGTCTGCGTGTAATATGGCATTATTAGATATACATGATTAACAATCTTAACAACAGTTTAACAAATATACAAAGTCACAGTACGCTCGTGCAATGGCAAGTATCTAGTAGGCTCTAAGAGTTCATCTCAAACATTTAAATATAGACTCCTAAAAGTTGGTGGTCGCTATGATAACAAATTGTTAATATACCAAGTGGCCGAATCTGAAGTTCGGATAGTCATAAACTATTGTGTAAGTGATTAATAAGATTCACCGAACGTAATGAACTACAAAATTCAAGAATTAAAAATATTGTTTAATTTTATATATATTTTTAACTTGGCAACACTGTTTTCTTGTGTTCATTTATCACTTACACTTTATGTACTTAAATAAGAATCTTACTTGGTATATATGCAAGTCGACTTTTGAGAACTATTACGTATTCTCATTTTCGAGTTCTTTCTGCAGCTTCTTGTAGTTGCTAGGTGTGTGAGATTTCCATTTTCATGTAGTATAACGGTACTGTTCTATTTTCGGTTTCACTGATCTGTAGAAAAGTTTTAGTTTATCTTGGAGTTAATTTTGTCTATTAAGTTGAATAATTTATAAAATTATTTTTATTTGTTCATTTATTGTATTATTTTTGTGTTCTTAAATTTGTAGCTGTTCTCAGATTGTTATTTTTAGGCCATTGTGTACTTTTTTTTGTTATATGTATGTTTTCTATATGTATGGTTATTTTTGATGGCGTGTGTGACTAAGATTAAATTATAAATGTTTGGTTTGATGTGTACTTGGAAGTTCTCTTTATATCTGTCTTTTAATTTTTTTTTTTTTTGTTTGGCCGATGTATAATTTGTTATAGTCTGGGCATTCAATTTCATACGTGTGAGACATATTTTTTCTGGTGGGTTTATTTTATTGATTATGCTTTCTGTATTTTTGTATGTTATGTTATTTTTTAGTATTTTAGTTATTCTTTTTATGTTGTATCCTGTGTATGTGATCTATATTTTGGTGTTTGTGGCTCATGTTTAGGTTGTTTTAATTTAGTACATATTTCCAGTGTATGTGTTTGTGTGTGTGTGTGTATAAATATATATTTTTTTAAAATTTTAAGTTAAATCTAGTAGAGCTTAAAGCTTATTTAGGAACTTTGGGCTAGATAGGAGACTGACAGACTTACCTAGTGGCAATAGTGCAAAACTGCAATCTCTTGGATATAAATAAATAGACACATATATTTCCAAGAGATTACAGTTTTGGACTATTGCTACTAGATAATTATGTCAGTCTCTTACCTAGTCCAAAAATTTCTATATATATATATATATATATATATATATATATATATATATATATATATAGATTTTTTGGACTAGGAGACTGACAGACTTACCTTGGTAAGAGTCCACACTGTAGTCTTGAAATAGAAACACATAAAAGCACTTAAACATCATTGTTTAAGTGCTTTTATATGTTTCTATTTCAAGACTACACTTATGTGTTTCTATTTCAAGACTACAGTGTGGACTCTTACCAAGGTAAGTCTGTCAGTCTCCTAGTCCAAAAAATCTAAATAATCTTTACCAACCAAAACTAACCTAAATATATATATATATATATATATATATATATACATATATATATATTATTACTTGTAAATAATTTTTTCCATCATTAAGTGCAATAATTTTACCTTATGTGATGAGCAACCATTCGGTCACCTGACCATTGTCGAATCACTGATTTATATATAGATATATATCCAATAAAATGTGGAGGATATTTCGAATGTCTTTTTATTGAATATGTACATATTATACAGTGGAATCTCGAAAATCCGAGTCCTGATAATTCGAGGTTCTGTTAAATTCGAGCCTATTTTTATTTCAGATTATTTGGAAGGAAATTCAAATTATTTACTGTTAAACAATGCACCCTGATGAAGATCAACTGTGGTCTGATGATTTCCGTGCTTTATTTCTACCACCAAATGATACGATTTCAATCCACCTGATGGATCAGTGTGTTCTGGAATGTATGAAAAAAATACAGACGTTACCTTTTACAATCTCTCTTGGAAGCGACTGTAAGGAGAAGAAAGCATTCTAGAAAAAAAATACAGTTGAGGAAGTTGTGTACTGGAACTAAATAAAAGGAGAAATATTAATTAAGTCATGAAATAAAGTCCTGAGTCATAATAGAACTGTTGACTGTGTCATTGATCCACAAGAAGAAACAGATTTGACATTTCTTATCAAGAAACTTTCAGGTTCTGGAAATGTCGATGACACAGACGTATGTCAATGGATGATTAAGGACAAACATACGTAAGTAACAATAACACATGTTACAACTAGTGAAATGGTACAGTAAATTACTGAAGGCATTGATGACGAGAATAAAGATGAAATAACGACTAAGACAGTACAAGAACAGAAAATAAGTCACAGTAAGGGAGCGACTGCCTTGAAAACTACACTGCACTATATTAAATAACAGACAGACATCACGCCAATAGATGTGCTTCTGCTAAGACGTCTACGCGAGAACCCAGCTCAAAAACGATCCTATTAGAAGACACATTATAGCTTTTTCCAAAAAAATGTAGCAACTGTGATGAACAATGTATTCCAAAACAACATTAATTTATGTAAGTACTGTAATCAATACAGTTCTATAAACGTGTTTTTGTGCATTCTTAATTATTGTATTATGTTTCTTAAAAACCTCTATTTTTTCTAACTCACAGTAACCTATATCCCTGTAATCCGAGTTTTCGGTAATCTGAGGGGGATCTCGCTCCCATCTACCTCGAACTATCGAGACTCTACTGTAATTATATAAATTTTCTTTCTATTCAACTTTCATTATTTGAATTTTTATTTAGTCCTATCAGTTTCGAATTATCCAAGTTCTGCTTTGTATATTTCATTCAATAATCTGTTGATCCATCCAGCTATTAATAAAAGTGAAAGGGACAGTTTAGATAAATCTAGCACTAATTATGAGTCACGTGATAGTACTATAAGGTATTTGTGATATGGGCAGCAATGTACTAAAACCAATATGTAGATGGAAAATTGGTAAAATTGCAACAGTGCTGAAAGGGTACTTTCAATTGTTTTTTAAAAAATCGGGTGGATGTTTATGTACAGCGTAGTCTTCTTTTACAAAAATATGTGCATACAAATAATTAAATTAATCACTTTAACTTTAGTTTATGAACTTTAAATTTGTAAAAACTTACTGAAACAGGACATTTTCGATCCCTATGTGGCGATCTTCATCTGTGTCTTCTGATTGGAGTTGTTGGGTTAAGTGGTGTCGGTTTCAAAGCCAGGTTTTTGATACTATCAAAGAGTATGTGTGATTTGTTACTTTGATACTATCGAAAACTTGCCTTTAAAACCGTCATCGCTTAACCCAACAACTCCAAGCAGAAGACACTGATGAAGATCGCCACACAGTGATCAAAAATGTTTTTACAAAATTTATAGTTCGGATAATCATAAACTAATGTTAAAGTGATTAATTAAATTTTCACCAAACGTAATGGACTACATAATTCAAAAATAACTAAAATTAGTTTATAGTTGAAAGAATTTAAATTCTAAAGTTGGTGGTAGTTGGTTCTTAGGTTTTAGTTGGTAATTTTTAAAATTGACAATAATAATTAACTTTCCAATCTTCTAATATTTATAGACTTTTCTTGTTTATAAAATTTAATATTATTTCCTACAGGGGAGGTTTAGGCAGACTACATCCATTAAATGGAAGGTAGCATCTTTCTATGGGCACGTCAGTCATCAGTACATACTTTATACATTTTCTACACTACAAGGTGAATATTTGAAATTGGTAGATTCTAGTAATATATGTTCTTGAAAGTTGCTATACAAAGTTCCATCTGAGCAATTGAATGTGTTGAGAGCTTAGAAATACCATGTATGGTTTCTTTAATACATAATATTTTATGCTTAGTATGTTTTAGGAAATGACAATGTGTATTGATTTTGTGAAAGATTTTATAGTGGGACAGGTATATTTGAAATAATTACACAAGTGTTTAAAGAGACACTTGTTCCACGCATTGATGTATCAAAGGACATTTGTTGCTTATTCTCATGTATAAATGAAGATTTTTGCAGGACAATTTATTATATCTATTATTACTGATATTTTTGCCAACGACTCGATCATGAGGGTCTTTATGAAATCATTTGTGATTTTGTGGCATTGTATTTAACACGTTGACTGTAGCAGGCTTGAATCAATCCTGACCAAGAAGGCTGAGAGTTTCCCAACAGTTGAAATCAAGCATTTTTCATCAAGATTCAATACTTGACTGTGTTAATACCACTAATGCTATTATAGAATTTTCTTTTATATAGTTCATTTAGTTCTGCTTGATCTCAGCTTTCACTAAGCGAAGTAGGTTGTAAGAATCGTTACAAGCCGACCTATGGTAAATTTGTACTAATTTTTAAAAAAAAATTAAGACGTTAGAAATAACATTTCTCTTTTTAAGATATTTTATAATTCTAGTTCATTTTATTGAAAATAATAATAAGTATATATAAGCATTAATAATTTATGTGCAACTTTCTTTCAAAAGAATCAACAAAACTAGTAGAATTGAATTTAAACAACTGGGAATTGTACTATATCCCAGTTTTACTAAATATGATAGACAAGACAACTGTAATTATCTAATTTTAAAATTACACAACCTTTAGAGATTACTGTGCATTGTCAATGCAAAATAATCTAAACCAGAGGTTGGCAACCCTCAGCCCGCGGGCTGCATGGGCCTGCGAAATGATTTTGTGCAGCCCTCTCCGTTTGTGGTTTTTCGATAGCTCACGCTTGCGGGTTAGAATACAAATAGGTTGCTCAATAGCTAGAACCATTACACTAGCCACAAGAATAAATGCCTAATAATAAACTACAGGCGCAATATAAGTGGAAAGTAGTGTCTGCAACGTGCATGCAGGCAAATTAACCCTTTTAGCAGTTTTATTTTAGTAATATTTTGTTAAATTTTAAATGAGCTTGTTTTATTTCATTATGATTTTTCTGAAGCTAGCAGCACTAGTATTGTCTGGCGGCATACATGACTACTCCGTGAGAAGTAGAGTAGACTTTAGACAATGTTACAAATGGGTTAATCACTCTGCGTTTAAATTAATTTGTCACATTTTAAATGTTTAATAAAACAATATTTTCAATTTATGTTTAAATTATTATTGTCTTTACTTTATACATAACCTAAAGTTTATTTAAATTTTATAATTTCTGTTTGTTTTTCCAGTACATATGAAGTCACATATTTAAAAAAAAAAATTCAATATTTTATTACCATAATATTTATTGGCACATTTGATGTACTTCTTTATTGGGCTATAAATTCGGCATTCAAAACAATGAACTCAGTAAAGAAAGAGGACAAGACAACGTTTTGGGTGGGGGGGGGGGTACTACTGTCACTGGTTTGTTACGGAGTGAGGGTTACAAATCATCCATTTTAGCATTACGTAATTTAGGGATGGCCCCTAAGGAGGGATATAGCCGAAAAAATATCAGCCTTTGTAATTGTCGTTAAAGCCAATGTGCAGAGAAATAATAAACACTCAGTTTATTTAAATATTTTTATTCGTACATCTTCATCAGTTGTAAGATGGTTTTTAAACAAAGTTTACCACCTTGCAATATTCACAAATATTTCTCCAAAGTCACTGTTTTATCTGTTCTTAATACATAAAAAGTAAATTTTTCATAGCTTTTTCATGACAAGGGCATTGGACGTTCCCCAATGTAACATGGTTGTTGTATGCCAGACAACCTTTTCTTTCTAGAAATGAATCTCTAAAAATTGAACTTTTTTATTGTTCAGCAGAAAGTTTTATATATGCACATCTATATTCAGCTGTTTCAGAGCTTTGTCTCGTGTAGTGCAATACATCTATTATTTTCATTCCCTTAGCATCTGATTCATCATAGGCAGTGTAAATATAGCAGACCGAAATGTATTGCATCGTGTTAAAAAACAAAGATCCCAGCAGAGAAATCTGCATCGTGTAGCTATGAAGTAAATTTCAAAAGTTGTAGAATTGTTCAACATGTATTTCAAAAGTGTAAATTGGTATTTATAATTTTAAATGCCTCAGAAATAAATGCATTTCAGATATATAATTTTAAAGTGAGCTTGAGTTGGTGTAAACATTCGATAAAACAAAAATGGATAGCATTATACTGGAGAATAAGTGCCAAGAATACTAGGGTGTCTTCCAAATAATTTCAGTGAATCTGTCATAATCTTATAAATTGAAGAAGTCATTGTAATTACTCTTTGAGTATGACAAAACTTCGGGCTTTGAATATGACTGGTTTATTTCGATGTGCTTACTAATGTAACGGTAAATAAAAGAGGAGAAATATCGATCATTGTGAAATTAAAAGGAATTAAAAGATCCAGAGTAGCACTTATACATGTAGTGGCTTACAGCACTAAGCTTCCACCGAATATCATATTTTAAAGAAAACGTGTACGGATAAAATCCCAATTGGAATAGTAGTAAGAGCAATGGAGAAATGGACAAAACTTAAGTATTGAACTGGTTAAAAACTGTGGATTAGATGCAGCTTTAAGAATGGAAGATCTATGCTAGTTCTTGATGCATTTCATAAACAGTTGACTGGAATGTAAATAAAAAAAAAACAGTTGCGTAAAATGAACCCAGAACTTTCTGACAGATGATATTTCAGCTGGAAATGGTTGTGGTTTTAAGTAAAGCATTCCTGGATACCCTTCCTTGAGGAAGCAGTACACAGATTAGATTATTGCAAGCGATCATGTCTTAACATACAAAGAAAATTGTTTAAAATTTTGACAAGTTTCTGAGTAGGTACTGAACCCTGGAGTTCTATTGCAACAGATTTAAAAAATGTATTCTCTACATGGATTTAAAAAATGTTCCATAGCAATTGATATGACTGTACACAGAAAATATTTTCTGCAGAATGGAATCTCAAGTGGAGGAAGGCTATCATAATTAGTGTTTTTTGATACATAAATTTTTTGTTTTTATATTTTTCATTTTAAAATTCTGTGTAATGAGTAAGGTATTTCTGTTTTACAATAATTTGTTTACTATTTGTGCTCAATAAAAGAAGTCTTTTCAGAGAAAGGTAAGACTGAATTTATTACACCGTTACACAATATGTGTTTTTATGAATCTTATTCTTTCAAAAACTTGAAAATTACTCAAGTATTATTTTTTTTTTTAAATTTTATTTTAACCTGATGTCTTGTATTTGGTTTCAACAGTTTTTTATAACCTTATGCTTTCATGATAGTCTTTTATTTGGGCCAATATGGTATTTTTTTTACTTTATGTTATATTTAGTATAAATTGTATTATTCTTAGCTGAAATATTTAAAACTAAAAATTATATAATAGTCGTCTAGTACTAGACTAAAAACTTATAATAAACCTAACTCATACATATTATTAAGTAGTCCTAATAGAGCACTCTTACTGTGAATCTGTTAATAATTATTATTTTGTCACAATAATTTATATTTCCTATGATATTTATTTGTCAGTGTTTTCAGAATTTCCATGTTATATCTAACTGCACTTTGACTTTTGAAAAATTAATATTTAAATTTTGATGTTACAGGAGGTGCCAGCATATCTGTGCCAATTTCTGCCTATATGTGTATTTAGTGCACTTGCAACAAGGACCAGTTTGTGTATATGGTTTTTAATACTTATTATCTAGTGTTGAAAAAAGACCTAAATACGTTGAAGTGATTGTGTCGTTAAATAAATTAACATTTGTTACAATTGACTTTACTCCAATAATAAAGGAAGCAATGATAGAACATTTATAGATTGTTGTGTTCCTTACTAGAATTTTTTAATGAGTAGAAATTTTTTAAATTTCTACTTCGCCTACAAGGCATACTTTTAAAAGTGAAATGTAAAAAAAATACTTAGTGTTGCTGCTTTTTTCAACAAAGCAATAGGTTTTTTTTGTTTTTAAAAGTCAATAGAAAAATTTGTGTATGATGTTCAGTATTTTATATTCGTAAAAAGTACAATACTTGACTTCTACGTAGCTCTTATGGGGAAGATATAACGTATTTAACTAATTTTGAAACTTAGACATTTTTAAATTGTACATGTTATGTTTATTACATTAATCTTCTTGTTAATGAAATAAAACTGATAAAATGTAATAGGTTAATGAAATGAAACTCATAAAATGTAATAGGTTAATGAAATGAAACCGATAATATGTAATAGGTTAATGAAATGAAACCAATTGATAAAATGTAATAGGCTAATGAAATGAAACTGAAAAATGTAGTAGGTTAATGAAATGAAGTCGATTGATAAAATATAATAGGTTAATGAAATGAAACCGAAAAAATGTAATAGGTTAATGAAATGAAACTAATAAAATGTAATAGAAAAAGCAAATGTATATTAAGCTTGTTATGAAATGAAAGGCCTAGTAAAATATTTGTTTTAAATTTATATATACTGTACATCTCTAGTTCACCATAAATATTTATGGCTAAAGGTCTTAATAGTGCAATGCAAAGCAGTTTTATTATAAAATGTTAATACTCAATGGTTATGCTTTACAGCTAATACTAAAATGTAAAATGTGTCATTTTATTTGTTATTTGTGTTAAAGTAGGTTTTTCATTGTGTTTGTTTCAATTATGATATATCTTTCACATTGTTTGATTCTATAAATAATTAGTTTTCAAAAGAATCAAATTGCTGTAAAAAGGTGTTTTATTTATTTAAAATATGTAAATACTATTTAAATTAATTGTTATTTGTAATTGTACTTCCATGAAATGAAATTCTGATTAACAACTGTATATTTATGTTTGTGTTCACCAGTGTGATCGTATGGATGTATGGGTTTGTAAAATATATGCAACTAAGATTTATAATTTAGTTGCATGAGGCTGGAACACCTTTTATATATATGGCATAGTGTTGGTGTATATATTATCTAGGTGGGCAAATAGGTTCTTATTTCTTCATTATATTTATTTAAATATTTACCACACATTTTCGTTATACCTGTGCCAGTATATCTTCTATGATCGCCGATAATAAAATTTATGTAGTCGGATTCTTTTAATTAGTTTATGTATAGAGTATTTTCTTTATTCAAACCATTGTCTAGCTTATACACTGCTGTAGAATTTTACATTAACAGAATGTACTTTTGTTTAGGAATGGGCCAATTACAGGAATCATCGGTTCTGTTGATATTGAACAGTCATCGATACTCGGATTACCCATTGATTCCTATTCTTGAACTTATATAACTGTTGAAATACGTGTACAGTTTAATTTATTTGAAAAATAATTAATTATCAGCTATGTCTTATTTATGTACAGGTTTCTTTGCACGAATCATATGATTAAAGTAAATGTCAATTTGAGGTAACTAGAATATTATTATTATTTATGATGCAGCAACAGAGACGATCGAAAGCATTTCTAGTACGTTTGTTGCCACTTTTATCCGATATGTTTGTCATGATTTCAGACTCTTATTATTTAATCAAGATTGAATGTTTTGTATAGCCTATTACATTAAAACGGAACTCTCAAAATTTGTCACCATATGAATAAGATGTCAACTAAATTATTATTACAGAATATCATGTAGGCCTGTACAACTTGAAAGAAGAAAAATTTTAGCATTAGAATCGACAATTTTAATAATTGGCCCATCCCTACTTTTGTTGATATTACTTATAAAAAAAAACCACTTCGTACTGTTATTTTTCAGCAATCGGGTTTCGCTTACAAAACAGTAAGTAGTGGTTTCTTGCCAAGTGATGTCAATAAAAACATTTTAAAAAGCATCAATGTACCATAAAACTGCAAGTTAGAATATGTTAGCTCTTATAAGTTCCTTAAATTAATTATATTTTTTGTAAATCGTACTTCATATTTTTCTATTTATCTGTAGCAGTACAAGTAACAAATATTAAAGTCGGACAGATTATATTTTATTTTTCAATTTTAGGTTTACTATTTATGTGATACATTTTATGACTAATAAAATACATTTACTACAAATGATGATTGAAATAAATCAAATATTTCTAGCATTACAATTATAATTTAAGCTATAAATTTGTGACTTATTTAACCCGGGAACTCTGACGCTATTAGATTGAATCTAACATTCTTTTTATTAAGAATTATTTTAATCTTTTCATTATATGTGACTGAACTTCTAAATATGCTTTCTCGAGGATGTTGGCCAGCTACTATCCAAATTCGAGTAGATAGCATGATTGAGAAGGTAACCAAGGGTGAGAGAAGTGGCAGGCTCGCCCATGTTAAAGAGTGCTAACATGTAGGAGCGATCACGTGAGTGCTGTATTAGAAGCTACCTAACGACGCAAGTAATTGCGTAACTGTTAATACTCTAGGTTTCATATCAATGAAAAGGTTTAAAGCTTAATATAATCATACAATTGAAATTTATAATTTATACATAATAACTTTCATTACAATTGTTAGATTTACCCTAACGGCGCAAGTAATCGTGAGAGTCTCCATAGCTCGAGCAATCCCGGGTGAAAACTGTATAGATTGCATTTTTTGCTAAAACGTTTCTAATTTTTTTTAAAGTGTAGAAAAATTGAAGTTTTAATATACTGATTAATTTCTGTAAATAATATTTACTAAAAGGAATAAACATTGTACTTATTTACTCATTTCTTGAACAACAATTATTAAATGAATATAATAAAATATAAAAGTGGTTTATAAGCATAATTCTTCTGTTTTAAAATAATTTATCTATACAGAATTTTTAATAAAAATGTATAAGGTTTATGAGCAGTCTAGAAATAAGGTACTGCTAAGTAATCGTGTACCATTTTTGTAGAAACTAATAAACTCAGTACAGCCATTATCACCTGCAATTCTGTAGGCATAATTAATAAAAATTAAAAATGTGTGATCAATTGGTTGCGTTAAAAAATATTAATGCCGACTTTGTTTGTATAAACTGTGATGTTTACTATAAATATTTGTTTCAACTTTAAAAAAATGAAATGAAAAAACTTGTAAGATTATAAAAAATAAATTGAAATGATTTGTTAATTTTGAAATGTTTGTAAGTTGAAATTTTGGTACATATAAACACTAAAAAAATATATATGTTGTTTGTTATACTACACTTGAATGAGAAATATTGGAATCACCAAAGAAAACCACTCTTTTAAGGGCTGAAGTGTTTGTTAAAGTTAATTTTGGTTTGCTCATTTGCAGAGTTTGTAGTACGACACTACTAAATTTAGCACTTAATTATACTAATAATATCTATGCATATGTGTATACATATATTGTTAAAAAAAAATACTAACAGTTTGGTTTAAGAAAATGTTTGTACTTGGTAAAAGTGTTCTTACGTGATTCATATACTTAGATAATTTTAATTTAAAATATTTTGTGTGAATTTAATTTTTAGATAAATCTCGTCCTTAAAAATTGAAAAGATTAACTATGTATTATAACACACAGGATTTCTACAAAGTAGAAAAGGTAGAAGTTTTCTAATATATAACGTAAACTATGTGAAACAAGAGGTATTTTGGAATACTGTAATAGCATTGGTATCTTGAAAATTTAACTGGTCAAGAACCATATGAAACATTAAAAGAAATCTAACCCAAACTAAGAGACAAATTGACGTACTTCGGGCCTTGTTACATCTGTACTCTAGGTACATGAAAACTTGGAATATTTTTTTTTAATTTGGAAAATCTAGAAATTTGTGTAAATCTATTGAGCATAAAATTTAAGGCAAAGTATTAATTTATATTGCCTATAAAAAAGGAATTGGAAGTAAAAAAGTTAATAAAGAATTATATTTTGATTTCTCTTGTTTTTCTTGGTTTCTAACAGTTCCTAAGGAGGTTAACCCATTGCAGATTAAATGATTCATGTTCCAAGCTACCAAGGGAGTAAAACATAATTGCAAATTCAATGATTGAGGCAACTGAATTGGTTTGAATACCATGTTTATAATTTTATATGTATTATTATAAATAATAGTATTTAAAGTTATTATTAAGTATTAATTACTTATTTCAATTAAGTAATTAATAATTTAATAATTATATATTACATATTAACTGATCATTTGTAATAATTATTAGCAAAAAAATAATTATGAATTAAAAATGAATAAATTTCAAATGTAATATACTTATGGTTTGATGCTTACCAGTTGATTGTAGGCTCCTCCATTCACTTGAGCAACTAAAGGTTCACTTTACAATTGTAAAATACTAAAATTATTTTAAAAAATTTACTCCATCTAATTTTTAAATTTAGAATTTAGCCATAGCGAGAACCGAATTATAATTGAACAATAAAGAAAGAGCGACTAGACTGAGAGCTTAACCTACATGACCGACTGCATAGTTGGTTATAAAAAACCATAAGGACAACAATAAAAATCCTATCTTATCCTCATTCTAAGAATGGATATAAACATCTTTCGTTAGGGTAACTCATTCTAAGAATGCATATAAACCTCTTTCGTTAGGGTAACAGTTTCAACAGGCGGAAATATTTACTTAGTTATAAGTGTATTGCACATTTTTATCTGAAGCATGGAGATAACACATAACACGTTCATTGCCAAGCTGGAAATTAGAATTTTGTGTGGTGGCCAAACTTTTGTTTGTTTTATTTAGTTATATAGTGCTCAAAATAAGTAAATATCATATTTAAAAACTTTTATCATTATGTATTTAGAAATTATGGTCTCTAATATCCATCCCTCGATATAGCGTAATTGGCCATACATAATGCGATATGGCAAAAAAACGTGATATCGCGTGATATATAATTCGGCCAAAAGGGATACATAGTTTACAAGTAAAAGCCCTTTAAACCTATTAATTGTAATGACTTTAATTAGCTGACATTTATAATCAGGCAAAATTTGAAAAACTCACTCTAGATTGTAATTCACTTATACATTCAAAATTTACAAAATGTAAAACTATTTAGCATTGCAATCATGCAATTAAAAAAAAACAGTCAAAACATAATGGTGGAACACCTGGACAGTTTTTACACTCAGTTGTGGTGTTTATTCTCTTTATTTTTATAGCAATTTCTGCAATCTTTTCTAGAAGTTGCATTTACTATTTTGCCGGTGCTGAGACATCGCGGTTTGGCTTCTTCAATTTTAGTTAGCTTGTATTGGACTCGGTCTTCTGTGTTTGTGGGTCAGATATGGATCAGAATCTAGTAATAACTCTTCCACCTCTGTAATTTAAAAAATGTTGTTTTGGACGATCCAGCATTTCACTGAGCCTTTCCGAGGGTCCTGGTTGATCACTCATAATTAAAAAAATCAAAATCAACACTCAAATAAATAAAAACCGAACTTAAAAACGCTAAATCAACGAATAACTAAACAAAATTATTAGGATGTTACCTTATCTGAACTGTGTGCACTGGCTGATAAGAAAAAAACAAAATGGCTGGTGGCCATCACCACTACAAAAAGGTCAATCCCCTCCCTAGTGGCCAATATAAGTATCACGCACAATTTCGATGGGGCCGCTATAATAATACACTTAGAATTTGAATAGCAACAGCCACGCGATAACGCGTAATTGGCCGTCCTGCAAGAACTGACATCACGCGTTATTGTGCGATTGGCAATGAACGTGTTAACAGGGGTCAAGACATTTGATGACGTATGTAATATACACTCCGCTGTAATAATCCATTCATGGCAGTTGAGGCTAATTTTCATTTAATTAACCCCTTGGAATGCGAGTTTTTCAGAAGCTGGTGTGACCTGATAATTCCTATTAATTTGCTGTCTTAAAAGACTTTTATAAAACGACTATAACTTTTTGTTTATCATTATATTATTTTGAAACTTTCAGGACTTATTATTTGAAATCTATACTTCATAAAACTACTGTTATAATTTTGTATTTTAGATCCGTATTTATAATGCAATGTAAAAAGGTTTTCAGGCTTGATAAGGGCAACAAAATGTTGCACTAAATAAATAAAGTTTTGACTGCATATTCAACCGGCTTATAATTTATTCAATAGTTATCTCGAGTGCAAACCCCGGTGTTATATTGTTTACACCAAACACAATGTCATAACTTCATGCAATATTTACTTATTATATTCGTATTTCCAGTCCCAATGATCATAGAAAACATAAACAAAGAACTAGACACAATTAAATATTTAGCATACACAAATGGTTACAACACCACAATAATAGACAAACTATGGTACAAAATACAAAAACCACTACAGACAGGGAAAACAAATACATCACCTTACCATTCATAAACAAAATAGCTCACAAATATCAAAAAATAGGATACAAAATAGCATATAAAACTAATAACAAATTACAATACAACACAACACCAACAACAAGGATAAACTACAAGCACCAGGCGTATACAAACTGAATTGCGACGAATGTAACAAATTCTACATTGGGCAAACAGGTCGCCACTTTAAACAAAGAATCGAGGAACACAAACAGAACACCAACTCAACCAGGGTGTCTAGTGACAGGGAAAACCTGGAAAAGTCAGGGAATTTTAAGATTCTGGAAAAGTCAGGGAAAATTTTAAAAAATCGGGAAAATATTTATTTTGATTAGAAACAAAACTAGTGGCCATTGCTCTCGAATATTTGGTATTGTAAGCCAGCGGGTTGGTTTAGGGGCAGGGCAGTCAGGAAATAACACTTCTTTATTTAGATGCCCATTATTTATTTGATAAACCCATTGCTATGACTTCAGGACTTATGTCAATAAATATTAAATGTGTCGAGTTGGTACAGCTGGGAAGTTTTAGCCTGGACCGTGGCCTTGGGGTGCGCAGTGGTTCTGTTATCATATGGACGGGTGGGGATAACAGATATCTCAGTCTGTTTCTGACCACACAGAACGCTGTGTAAACATTCGTAGCCAGCTATTTGTCTAGACTCGTGATAGTATGTGTTTTATTTGACGGTGATTATTTTTACACTGTTTATTTCAACATGGAAGGTTCCGGTTTTCATTGCCGTAGCGGGCAATCGCATCATGCAGATGTCGTCATTACCTCCCCTTTTTCCTTAGGATAAATATAAACTAAAAGATGAAGTGACCGAAGCAGAGATTATATGGTGCGTGAATTTAGTAATGCAACACTTCTTTACGCAATGCAGAAGGTAGTGTGTGCCTCTTTCCAAGGATGTTCCCTGATAGCACCATTGCACAGAACATGAGATTGCGGAAAGATAAAATTTCCTATAGTGTTGTATTCGGTTTATCAAATTATTTTAAAGACCTGTTACTGACATCATTAAATTCAAATTCTAACTATGTAATTGGCTTTGATGAAAGTTTAAAGAAAATATCACAAAGAGCCCAAATGGATTTGAGTGTTAGGTATTGGGATGCAGAGATGGATGAAGTGAAAGCTTGATATTTTGGTCCTGTGTTCCTTAAGACACAAAAGCAAAAGAGTTACTCAATTCATTCTTAAAAGGTGTTCAAAGTCTGGATTTATCCAAGATCCTTCAGATATCAATGGATGGGCCCAATGTAAACTGGGCTTTCTACAGACATCTAAAAGAGGAAAAGTCAGGGAATTTCTTCAAGCTATTTTACTAGACACCCTGTCAACATTTTACAACCACATAAAAGATACAAGACACAAATACACAGACATTTACCATAACCTAGAAATCCTACACATCAACAAAAAAGGACCACATCTCAACACTAGAAAAATATGAAATTTACAGACACACAAAGTACAAACATATTAAAGGAACAAAGAATACAAATCACACATACTCTTTGATACTATCGAAAACCTACCTTTAAAACCGTCACCGCTTGACCCAACATCTCCAAGCAGAAGACTCATGAAGATCGAAAACATTTTGTCTGAGGAAGTTTTACTAAATTTAAAGTTCGGATAGTCGTAAACTATTGCTTAAGTGATAAATTACAAATTTGTTTAAGTTGTTTCGTTCTCCATTATTTCGGCTAATCCGAACAGCATTCGATCCCAATTAGTTCGGATTAGCCGGATTCAAAAAGCGTAATAGATGGTACTAAACTTTCAGTCTGGTCTGCAAACATCTGCATTTTGGGAACCACTTCTCTAATGTCTACCATGATTATATACAATGTAGAAGACATATACAACAGAGAAAAATGAGAACTAGGTACAAAGCTATTAATTAACAAATATATACACTCATAAAAATACAAATTTTACTGTATTATCCAATATGACAGACCGAGAAACATTCAAATTCTCTTCTATCATGCTTCGAAGATGTAGTCTTAGTGTCGGGGTATGAAGGCGCACTTGAAGGGAAGGTTTGATGAGCTCCTTAGCCAACTTATTTAGGTAAGCACGTCTTATAATCCTCTTATTTGTCATGTTTAGTAAACAGAGTTACTATCATGTCGATTGATGACTGGTCTAGCATTGCTAAAAAGAATCTCATTGGCCAGTGTTTGCATTTTCTGGACGCTGTTAAATTATGACAGTTTTTCAAAGGTAACAGTCCCTCCTTTTGTTTTATTATAGAAGAGAACAATCTCAGGTTTTGTTGTTTTTTCATCAATATTTGCACCATAATACTGTGTAGATAGTAAAATCATATTTCTATTATTTTGTGGAGAGTAGACAACTAGAGTTTTGTTGTGATCGAAGGCAAAAGATGATCCAGCTTCTTGTAAGGTTTTGAATGAAATTGGGATTTCCGGTTTGTCCTTCCTTAGCTCCAACCATTCTGAATTTGAAATCTCCAGTCATAATTTGGATAAGTCCAGTTGAAGAGAACCAATTGTTCACGGTTATATTTCTGTTGATGCCATAAATTGGTTCACTAAGTTTCCGCCCGTAGTAAGCAGCAACAGGCTCTCTGGTGGATTGAATTTCCCTATATAGCATTTAGCATGTATGCTGTCTTCACATCATTCAACATCACTATCTTCATCCCATGCTTATTAGATTTGACTTTATATGTACTCAAAACAGACATCTGCCTCAAAAACGTACAAGCTGTTCATCGATACACAATGGGAAAAGGGAGAGTAAAATTCTTTGCAATTAATCACTTTTACATTAATTTTTATAACTATCCGAATTTTAACTAATTTTGTAAAAACTTACTAAGACAGTATGTTTTCGATCGGTCCTATGGCTATCTTTATCAATGTCTAAATTTTCCGTTTGGAGTTGTTAGGTTAAGTGGTGATGGTTTTAAAGTCAGATTTTTGATAGTGTCAAAGAGTATGTGTGATTTGTATTGGGTTTGTTCATTTAATATGTTTGTATTTTGTGTTTGTAAAATTCGTATTGTTCTAGTGTGTTGAGATGTGGTATTTTTTTTGTTGATGTGTAAGATTTCTAGCTTATGGTTAATACTTGTGTCATGTTTTTTTTAAAGTGATTCGTGAATGTTGAGTCTGTATTCTGTTTGGGTGTTTTTTTGTGTTCCTCGACTCTGTTGTAAGCTGCAACCTGTTTCCCCAATGTGGAATTTGTTGCAGTTTAATTAGTATATGCTTGGTACTTGTAGTTTATTTGTTGTTGGTGTTGTGTTGTATTTTGTTAGTTTTATATGCTATATTGTATCAGGTTTTATGAGATTTGTGGGTTATTTGATGTTCCATTAATGTATGGTATTGTAATGTATTTGATTTACCTCCCTGTAGTGTTGATTTAAGGGGTTTGTTTTATATATTGTGCCAAAGTTTGTCTGTTATTGTGGTGTATTTGTGTATGCTAAAATATTTAATGGTGTCTAGTTCTTTATTTATGTTTACTGTGGCCGTTGGTAATTCTTTGAGTCTGTGGAGCATGGATCTAAAGACAGCGTGTTTGTGTTGGATAGTGTGTTTTAAGGTGTTGTGGATAAGTGTGTCTGTTGTGGGTTTCCTATAAATGATGAAGCTTTGTTCTTGAGTGTGTTTCTTTTTGTTATGGTGAGGTCAGGAGGTTTAGGGATTGGTTGGTTTCAATCTCTGAGGTGAACTGGAGTGTTGGATGTATTTTATTAGTATAGATGAGGAGTTTTTGGCATTGCCGAGTGTTGCCTCTGTACAGAAAAATTTTGTTCAAGATGCTGCTGATAGGACTTCCCATTGGTAGGCAATCTGGTTGGGAATAGAAATTTGAGTTGTGGGTGAAATAGTTTTGTTTGGTGATGGTTTGGAGGATGTTTAGGATTTCGGTGATGTGGGTTTCCGGTATGTTGTTCTGCATTAATTGGTTCTTTAGGATGTTAAGGCTTTCAATACGGGTCAGGTATGTTAGTGTGCATATGTTTCTTATGTTAAGTGATAGTAGTATTGAATTGTGTGGTATGTTTGTCTTTTACTTTATTTATGAGGTTTGTTCTGTTTTTTATGTTGTGCTGTGTGTTAAAGTTAATACATTGTCTGATTATTTTGTCTTATTTTGTGTTTTGTTAGTTTATGTGGAGGGCTATTTTGGTAGTTGATGATGACTCCGATAGGAAGATTGGGTTAGCGAATATTTAGGAGAAAACTAGGGCTCTTCATTGTTTTTGCTAATCCTTTAGCTCTTGGGAATTGAGTGACTAAGTTACAAGCTGAGGCCTCTATGCTCTTGAACTACAGTACTCTAAACATAATTATTTTTACCTCTCAACAAATTCTGGTTTCTGATCTTATATTGAAACTTGGAATTTTAGCTTGTTATAATATTTGCTACATTACCTAGTTCATTTTAATTTTCTTCTTCTAATTCTTCATTTTCGATGTGATCTTTAGCTTCATCCATAGAAAACTCATCAGAAGAATCAGTCAAATCTTCTTCTGTATGATAGTCTTGATCAGCATCGTTGTCAACATCATCAAGTACACTTTCATGATCATTTTCCACATTTACTAATAGTTGCAAAATTAAAACTCACTGTAGAGGAATCACAACACAGTACAAATGATATATTTCATTGCAACCGTCAAAGTAGCAAAAAAAATAATAATAATAAACGCAGCAACAGACACACTGGGGTTAGGTAGACTCCAAACTGTGAAAACACAATAACTCCTAGATCAGTTGTCAACTGCTGAAAGTAAAACGGTGTACGACTGTTTAGTATGTAGTATCAACCTAATTTATACGAGAATCAAAATTCTCCAACAGCAATATTAACGGAAAATAATTTTATCTGGGGTCTTCTAGACACCGGTGCGTTGGTTAAAAGTGAATAATAATTAAATAAAATATAAATATATTTCAATTTTAAAATTGAAGGAAAATATATTTTAGTATTTGAAGAAAAAAATATGTTTCAGCCAAATTTAAAATATGGTTTTTCAGTGCGGAAATAACCTAAAATTTTGTTTTTATATATTGAATTTTTGAATTATCCGGAAGATTTTGCAAGATCTGTGTTCGACTTGCTACTACTATTGGCCCTACTATTAGGTACCCATCTTGATTTTCTAATTAAATTTCTTGACAAAACAATTCGCAGCATTATTATTAATGTATCAAATAATAAAAATACTAATTGTTGATAGAATATGAAATATTGTAAAGCTGTATCGAAATAATCCTATATCCTTGTATCGATACACCGCAGAAGTGTTCATAGAGGGTTCATGAATAAATGGACCATCTATTTCAATGCAATCTGTGGTGTAAACATCCTAATTGGGTTCACATTTAAAAAAAAATCGATTTCACAAGAATTAAACAAGTTTTAGATTTTTGAGTCAAAGCATTTAATAGAAATGGGATTTATAAAACCATTTGATGTTGAAGACTTGGTAGATATACCGCAAATGTAAGTGACATTTTAATTTTAATTAAAGTGACTGAAAATTTTAATTTAAAATATTTTGTGTGAATTTAATTTTTAGATAAATCTCGTCCTTAAAAATTGAAAAGATTAACTATGTATTATAACACACAGGATTTCTACAAAGTAGAAAAGGTAGAAGTTTTCTAATATATAACGTAAACTATGTGAAACAAGAGGTATTTTGGAATACTGTAATAGCTTTGGTATCTTGAAAATTTAACTGGTCAAGAACCATATGAAACATTAAAAGAAGTCTAACCCAAACTAAGAGACAAATTGACGTACTTCGGGCCTTGTTACATCTGTACTCTAGGTACATGAAAACTTGGAATATTTTTTTTTAATTTGGAAAATCCAGAAATTTGTGTAGATCTATTGAGCATAAAATTTAAGGCAAAGTATTAATTTATATTGCCTATAAAAAAGGAATTGGAAGTAAAAAAGTTAATAAAGAATTATATTTTGATTTCTCTTGTTTTTCTTGGTTTCTAACAGTTCCTAAGGAGGTTAACCCATTGCAGATTAAATGATTCATGTTCCAAGTTACCAAGGGAGTAAAACATAATTGCAAATTCAATGATTGAGGCAACTGAATTGGTTTGAATACCATGTTTATCATTTTATATGTAGTATTATAAATAATAGTATTTAAAGTTATTATTAAGTATTAATTACTTATTTCAATTAAGTAATTAATAATTTAATAATTATATATTACATATTAACTGATCATTTGTAATAATTATTAGCAAAAAAAATAATTATGAATTAAAAATGAATAAATTTCAAATGTAATATACTTATGGTTTGATGCTTACCAGTTGATTGTAGGCTCCTCCATTCACTTGAGCAACTAAAGGTTCACTTTACAATTGTAAAATACTAAAATTATTTTAAAAAATTTACTCCATCTAATTTTTAAATTTAGAATTTAGCCATAGCGAGAACTGAATTATAATTGAACAATAAAGAAAGAGCGACTAGACTGAGAGCTTGACCTACATGACCAACTGCATAGTTGGTTATAAAAAACCATAAGGACAACAATAAAAATCCTATCTTATCCTCATTCTAAGAATGGATATAAACATCTTTCGTTAGGGTAACTCATTCTAAGAATGGATATAAACCTCTTTCGTTAGGGTAACAGTTTCAACAGGCGGAAATATTTACTTAGTTATAAGTGTATTGCACATTTTTATCTGAAGCATGGAGATAACACATAACACGTTCATTGCCAAGCTGGAAATTAGAATTTTGTGTGGTGGCCAAACTTTTGTTTGTTTTATTTAGTTATATAGTGCTCAAAATAAGTAAATATCATATTTAAAAACTTTTATCATTATGTATTTAGAAATTATGGTCTCTAATATCCATCCCTCGATATAGCGTAATTGGCCATACATAATGCGATATGGCAAAAAAACGTGATATCGCGTGATATATAATTCGGCCAAAAGGGATACATAGTTTACAAGTAAAAGCCCTTTAAACCTATTAATTGTAATGACTTTAATTAGCTGACATTTATAATCAGGCAAAATTTGAAAAACTCACTCTAGATTGTAATTCACTTATACATTCAAAATTTACAAAATATAAAACTATTTAGCATTGCAATCATGCAATTAAAAAAAAACAGTCAAAACATAATGGTGGAACACCTGGACAGTTTTTACACTCAGTTGTGGTGTTTATTCTCTTTATTTTTATAGCAATTTCTGCAATCTTTTCTAGAAGTTGCATTTACTATTTTGCCGGTGCTGAGACATCGCGGTTTGGCTTCTTCAATTTTAGTTAGCTTGTATTGGACTCGGTCTTCTGTGTTTGTGGGTCAGATATGGATCAGAATCTAGTAATAACTCTTCCACCTCTGTAATTTAAAAAATGTTGTTTTGGACGATCCAGCATTTCACTGAGCCTTTCCGAGGGTCCTGGTTGATCACTCATAATTAAAAAAATCAAAATCAACACTCAAATAAATAAAAACCGAACTTAAAAACGCTAAATCAACGAATAACTAAACAAAATTATTAGGATGTTACCTTACCTGAACTGTGTGCACTGGCTGATAAGAAAAAAACAAAATGGCTGGTGGCCATCACCACTTACTTCTGCGGAAAATAAGTAAAGTTACTCTTTTTCACTTTTTAAATATCACGCTGTAATGGCATGTAGGCCTAAAGCGTAAACCAGGCACGCAGTGGCTATAGCGCACTGCATTACATCTAGATTTGGTTGTAATTTTATACCAAATATTAAAACATTAAAATATACCTACGAAGTATCCAGTCAGGATAGATTTGGTTATAATTTTATTCAACATTACTATCTACCTATATTGAAGTATACCTACGAAGTATCTAGTCAGGATAGATTTGGTTGTAATTTTGATAAATATTTAGACTTACTGCTGATGCAGAAAATTACAACCAAATCTATCCTGACTGGATACTTCGTAGGTATACTTTAATATAGGTAGACAGTAATGTAGAATAAAATTATAGCCAAATTTATCCTGACTTGATACTTCATAGGTTTATTTTAATGTAGGTATATAGTAATGTCATATAAAGCTATAACCAAAAGTTAAATTTTTAGATTTTAAGTTTAATATTAAAATAAACTAACTTTCATGTAGAGCAGACGCTGTAGCCAATGCGCGGCAGGTTCACGCTATACAGCTATTACAGACTAACATTAAAAATGTGCAAAAAAATTAACTTTTCACATTTTCTGTGGGAAAAAGTTAATATTTGTGTTCTACACATTAAAATGAGTAATTAAAAAAAAATGACTCGTTTCCGCTATACATGCCATTACAGACTAACATTTGAAATGTGAAAAAATTAATTTTCCGAATTTTCCGCAGAAAAAAGTTGATATTCGTGTTCTACACATTAAAACGAATAATTGAAAAACAAAAAAAAATTTGTAATCCTACGTCATTAAGACTATATTTTTAACAAACAAATTTTAAAAAAATTATAAATAACCTAACCTGACATGGTTTTATTAGGTTAATATGTGTTTGCCGTTAAAAATAACTTACGATTAGTGTTCAGCAAAGTCAAATCTATCAGGAAAATAAAAATTTCGTCGATCGGAGGGTTGGTAAGCACCAAAGTCAGGTTAAGTTATTTTTTTAATGTAAATATGTGTTTGCAGTAAAAAACTTCAAATTCATATTCAGCAAGGTCAAATTGATCAAGAAAAAAAATTTTGCCAATCGGAGCGGTAGTTGCTGATAATTAGCGGAGCGGTAGTCGCCGATAATTAGTGGAGCGGTAGTCGCTGATAATTAGCAGAGCAGTAATCGCTGATAATTAGCGGAGCGGTTGGCTTAATAATTACCAAAAAAATTTTTTTAATTACTCGTTTTAATGTGTAGAACTTGAATATCAAGTTTTTTCTGCGGAAAATTACCTTTTTCCACATTTAAAATGTTAGTTCGTATAGCGTAAACGAATTTTATTGACGTTAAAATTTTTTTAACAACAACATTAACACTTGTTTTAATCTGTAGAACACCAATATTAACTTTTTTCCACGGAAAATATGAAAAGTTGTTTTTGCACATTTTTAATGTTAATCTGTAATAGCATGTATAGCGTAAACCAGCCACACAGTAGCTACAGCGCAATGCACTATGTCAGAGTAAATTTATTTTAATAGTAAACTTAGAATCTAAACATTTTACTTTTGGTTATAAATTTATACAATATTAGAATTTATCTACATTAAAATATACCTATGAAGTATCCAGTCAGAATAGATTTGGTTATAATTTTATTCAAAATTACCATCTACCTATATTAAAATATACCTACGAAGTATCCATCAGGATGGATTCGGTAATAGTTTTATTCAACATTACTTCTACCTATATTAAAGTATACTTACGAAGTATCTACTCAGGATAGATTTGGTTATAATTTTATACAACATTACTATATACCTATGAGGTATCCAGTCAGGATAGATTTGGTAGTAATTTTCTGCATCGGCAATAAGTCTAAATATTTACCAAAATTACAACCAAATCTATCCTGATTACATACTTCGTAGATATACTTTAATATAGGTAGATAGTAATGTTGAATAAAATTATAACCAAATCTATCCTGACTGGATACTTCGTAGATATATTTTAATATGGGTAAATAGTAATGTTTAATAAAATTATAAGCAAATCTATTCTGACTGGATACTTGATAGGTATATTTAATTACAGGTATATAGTAATGTTTTATAAAATTACAACCAAATCTAGACGTAGTGCAGTGCGCTGTAGCTGCAGCGCGCCCGTTTCACGTTACAGGCCTACATGCATTACAGACTAACATTTAAAATGTGAAAAAAAGTAACTTTCCATATTTTGCGCAGAAAAAAGTTGATATTCGTGTTCTACACATGAAAACAAGTAATTATTATTGATACTTTGATAACAGAGTGGATTTTTAGATTTCTCGGTGATTAAGACTTTTTATTTTTTGTCCAACCATGTTAACACAACACAATAGTTATATATTACTTACACTTTTAAAAAAATGTTTTAACTTGCCTATAGTAGCACTTACTTTGCTTGTTGAGGACGGCCGTTTCGGGAGATGTGTCCCTTTGTCAACTCAGACCGTAACTGATCTCAAGGTTTAGTTTTTACCTAGTTTTTACCCTAGTTTTTACATAGGCCAGACAGGGAGGTCTTTCTACACACGTTACCAAGAACATATAAAAGCACTAAAAAACAATAACTACCAATCAAACTTCGCAGATCATCTCAACTCCACTAAACACGACTACATAGACGTAACATCTAACCTACAAATTCTTCATAAACAACACAGAAATAACCAACGCTACACAACCGAACAATACGAAATATATAGGCACTTCAAACTACACCCTACACACATACTCAATACACAATTACATTACAACTCACACGCACTTTTTGACATCATAACTCCTAATACACACAAAATACACCCACACCACCAAAATATCCCACCCCCACCCTAACCTACTAAACCTTGAGATCAGTTACGGTCTGAGTTGACAAAGGGACACATCTCCCGAAACGGCCGTCCTCAACAAGCAAAGTAAGTGCTACTATAGGCAAGTTAAAACATTTTTTAAAAAGTGTAAGTGATTACTAGTAGCTCACGCGAAGATGAAATCAACAAATGTTAGTTATATATTGTTGACATATTTTACAGTTACTAGTATTTTCATTTTTGGATACATAAGTATGTTTGAGTAAAGCACGATAATAAAGTCCCGTTTCATCTGTATTGTATACACAGCTAAAAGAATACTCAGCCAACATTTTTGGCCATTCGTGTTATAAGAAATCCTCAGCTCCAATAAAATCAGCATCTTTTTTTCACCAACTCGTTTACTTATAAACAACGTTTTGTCTTTGCTTTCATCAATTGAACTATTCATCAGTGCTGTGGCTTTAAAATTTTGCTTTCTTATTTTTTTGCAAGATCCCTGGCTTTTTTGGCACTTTAATGGGTCATCAACTCAAACATCTTTTTTGCGAAGATTTTTAAACCATAATTACAAAGCTGGTTCCATTTGTTGATGCTTCCCAGAAGGATTTCTTTTGTTGTCAACATTTTCATTACACTTTGATATTGACAAGATGGAGTCTTTGTTCTTTAAAATTTAAATAAGAGAGGTTGAGAAATGCCTCCCGAATGTCAAGTTTTTCTTTCAGACTTTAATCAAATCGTTTCTTTTGTGATTCAGACATCCTGCTACACTTGGAAACTTTAAAAAACAAATGAAAAAAGATCTTCCAAAATCAAATTACGTAAAATCACTCTGAAATCATATATGTTTAAGAAATAAACTGCGCAGTACTGTGCAGTAATCGTGTGGACAAATAACATACGAACAACTAGATGGACATACAAATACTGTACATTTTGTGAAATGGAGTCTTTGTTCTTTAAAATTTAAATAAGAGAGGTTGAGAAATGCCTCCCGAATGTCAAGTTTTTCTTTCAGACTTTAATCAAATCGTTTCTTTTGTGATTCAGACATCCTGCTACACTTGGAAACTTTAAAAAACAAATGAAAAAAGATCTTCCAAAATCAAATTACGTAAAATCACTCTGAAATCATATATGTTTAAGAAATAAACTGCGCAGTACTGTGCAGTAATCGTGTGGACAAATAACATACGACCAACTAGATGGACATACAAATACTGTACATTTTGTGAAAGCTACACAACGTATTTGAGTAAAGTCATACAGATATATGAATGATATATTGATAATGAACTCATGGACTTGTAACTCATAGACTCATTGTATAAATAACAGGACTAGTGAACAGGGCGCTAGTCACTATATCTCTCGACTGATTTCTCAGAATTTATGATACTTCTAAAAATTTTTGTTTGGCTTGTGCTATCGAATGCATATTTTATTATGACAAATTGAATGATAATAATAATAAGCAAAAAAATGATTACAATAACCCACTAAATTACGATGTATTTATCCTACTCCGTATATGTCTTTCAATGAAACCATAATAATACCCGATTGGAAACATTAAGCGCGATCACACTTTGCGGTGGTTACTGTAAAAATATTTTTTTGTTTAAAAACCAAAATTAAATTGATCTCATTTATTAAACAATATTAATGCTTTTGTACAAATTATTTTACAAATTTTTGTATTTTTATTTTGAATAAACTACCATTTGTTTACAGATTATTCTCTAATTTTGATTTTCTATTGTTAATCCAGGCCAATTGTCACTGAAAAGTAAAATATTTATATATATATATTTTGTAAATATTTACATTTCAGCGAGAGCTCTGAGAGTGAAGATGATGCTCCTCCTTTGTCTGCTAGATCACAACGTGCTAGAGCTAGAAAAATTAAAAAATCTCTGAAAGATGACTGTTCTCCACAAAGACCTATAGTTGGAAAAAGACGAGCCAGGCGACAAGAAAATGGTGTGTATTACTTTCCATAAGCATAATAATATATATATATTTTTTGATATTTTTTGTTTTCCATTATTTTTCCGTTGCACTGGCTTTATGAAGTTAATATATTACTATTGTAAATACTTTTATCCACCACTAAGTGCAATAATTTTACCTTGTGTGATGAGGAACATTTCGGTCACTTGACCATTATCGAATCACTGATTAATTTTTCTCTATTTTTCTGTTGTGGATGTTCGGTCCGTGATGTTGGTACTTATTTACGTTACACACATTTTCTATTGAGTTGCGTGTATAATGTTTTTGAATAGTATGTCTTCTGTATATGTTGTCTGTAGGTTCATTAAATTATTATGTATGTTTTTATAAATATGGTATTTTTCTAGTGAGTTTAATTCTATTGGGTTATTATTTATTTCAAATATGTTTAGGTTATTTTCGTAATTAGTTATGTCATGTTTATGTGATATTAGGTGTGCTGCAACATTTGATACTTTTGTTTTTATTTTTGAATGCTCCGTAATGTTCTTTAAATCTTATTTTAAATGATCTGGTCGTTTTCTCTATGTAAAATACATTGCAGTCGTTGCATATGATTTTGTAAATTCCTGATAGGCTATGTTTTTCTGTATTTGTTTTGTGGTTTGTGTTAAGATATTTTATTATTTTGTTGTTTGGTTTGTATGTTGAAGTGTAGTATTCTTTGTTGTATATATTTGTTAGTTTTTCTATTTTGTTATTGGTGTATTTATATTTTAGGTAGATTTTTTAATTTTTATTATTTTGGTGTTCAGGTTGTAGTGTTGTGTTGAAGTTAGGTTTTTTTGTAATTTTATTGTATATGTTTTTATAAGGTGTTTGTTGTATCCATATTCTATTGCTATTTTTGTAATATTATCTAATTCTTCATTTAATTTTTGTTTGTTATCTTGTGTGTATTTTATTATCATGTTACTGTAAGTGTTAATTTTGTGTGTCCAGGGGCGGTTAGATTTGTAGTGTATTGTGGTGCTGTTGGAAGTGGGTTTTCTGTGTATTGTAGTTTCTATTTTATTATTATTTATATTTAATGTAATGTCAAGATAGTTAATTGTTCTGTCTGGACGGTGAATTGTATGTTTTCGTTTGTTTAGTATTATGATGTGTTCGTTGATATGGTAGGTTGGTATATTACTAGTATATCGTCTACGTATCTTGTCCATAGTAAACTATTATGTGTGTTTAGTATAGGTTTGATTATTATTTGTTCAAAGTGTAATAGATATATTTCTTACTTTACTGATGATATGGGTGATCCCATGGGGAGTTCAGTTGTTTGTTTATAGTATTTATTGTTAAATTGGAAGTAATTTTGGTTACATATGTGTTTGGTTAGTATGATGATACTATTTATTGTGTTTTCTTTTTCGTTATTTTGGATTAGTTTATTTTTTATTATTTCTATGGCTTCTTCTATTGGGATACTAGGGTACATGTTAGTTATGTCATAACTTATTATTTTTGTATTGTTGTTTGTTTCTATGTTTTTTATTTTATTAATTAATTCGTATCCATTTTTTATATTGTATGTGTTTTTGATTTGTATTTTAGATCTTATTATTTTGTCTAGTAATTTTTGCGATTATGTAGGATGATGCTGTTTTGAAATTTATTAGTGGTCTAAATGGTGTGTTGTGTTTGTGGATTTTAGGTATGCCTGTTAATAATGGTGCACATGGTTTGAATGGGTAAAGTCTTATGTGGTATCTTAATTTATACACCTTATACAACAAACACCTTATAAAAAACACATGCAATAAAATTACAAAAAAACCTAACCTCAACACAACACTACAACCTGAACACAAAAGTAATAAAAATAAAAAAATTCTACCTAAAATATAAATACACCAATAACAAAATAGATAAATTAACAAATATATACAACAAAGAATACTACACTCCAACATACAAACCAACAACAAAATAATAAAACATCTTAATAACACAAACCACAAACAAATACAGAAAAACATAACCTATCAGGAATTTACAAAATCATATGCAACGACTGCAATGCATTTTACATAAAGAAAATGACCAGATCATTTAAAATAAGATTTGAAGAACATTACAGAGCATTCAAAAATAAAAACAAAATTATCAAATGTTGCAGCACACCTAATATAACATAAACATGAAATAACTAATTACGAAAATAACCTAACCATATTTGAAATAAATAATAACGCAATAGAATTAAACTCACTAGAAAAATACCACATTTATAAGAACATACATAATAATTTAATGAACCTACAGACAACATATACAGAAGACATACTATTCAAAAACATTATATACGCAACTCATTAGAAAATGTGTGTAACGTCAACAAGTACCAACATCACGGACCGAACATCCACATCAGAAAAATAGAGAAAAATTAATCAGTGATTCGATAATGGTCAAGTGACCGAAATGTGCCTCATCACACAAGGTAAAATTATTGCACTTAGTGGTGGATAAAAGTGTTTACAATAGTAACATATTAACTTCATATAAATAAATATATATTTATATATATATATATATATATATATATATATATATATATTCTTGATATTTTACGTTATCCATTGTTTTTCCGTTGCACTGACTTTATGAAGTTAATATACAGTAAACTCTCGATTATCCATGGAATAGGATGGCCCGGCAACGCCGGATAACGAATTCCCCGGATAATCCGCCATGAACAAAGAATACGCAAAACGATCGATAATCGATTATTATACCATAAGTTACACAAATAATGACTCCGGTTAATGCAATTCACAAATAATCTTCAGAGGACAAAATAATTTAAAATGTCGATGTATTTGACGGATTATAACATGTAGATTTATATGTGTAACTATTTACAATATGTACATAAGTATATGTCAAAAGTAAGTATGTATGTACATATGTAATTTCCTTTACACATAATACTTTCACTTTTTAACAAAAAAATCTGTCACTTTCGTCTGTTTTTTTGTGAGCATTGATTTAGCTTTAATTTGCGATCTAAGTTTCTTGAGAACCATTTTGTCGCACAGTGTCTACTTTAGTCACGTGTGTCACAAAGCCATAAAGATCGATAATGTATATGACAGACATGGGTAATGCATATGTCACGTCCCAGACTATTTATAGCCGAGATTAGCTGACATTTGTTTACAATCTTATGATACACATTAGGTTTTCGGGTGTCCAAGCGTTTTGTCATTGTCTCTTATATACAGTATTCTGCTCGCCCTTTTTATTTCGCTGGCCCGCATCGGGGTGCTTCCCTTTCAATGTAAAAATTAGTACGTACATATTTACATATCTATTCCCTTCATCTTAACTTCTATTAAGCCTTATATGTATATACGTCGTAATTCACCGTTTGGAAATTTAAACACATGAATCTGATTGGAATAAAAATCGGATATTTGTAAAACAACGGCAGACCCCGGATAATCCGCAAACCGGTTAATCCACCCACAGATAATCGGGAGTTTACTGTATTACTATTGTAAGTAATTTTATCCACCATTAAGTGCAATGATTTTACCTTGAGTGATTCGACAATGGTCAAGTGACCGAAAGGCGCCTCATCACTCAAGGTAAAATCATTGCACTTAATGGTGGATAAAATTACTTACAATAGTAATATATTAACTTCATATATATATATATATATATATATATATATATATATATATATATATATATAGAGAGAGAGAGAGAGAGAGAGAGAGAGAGAGAGAAAGAGAAAGAGAGAGGAATTTTTGAACTAGATAAGAGACTGACAGACTTATCTCCAAAACTGCAATCTCTTGAAATTAAATAAATAGACACACATAAAAAACACATCACACTATTGAAAATTTTGATCACATAATGATCTTTATCAATCAGAACAGAGAAGAAGAAGAAAATTTCTATCTAAAGATTTTTTGTTTAAATATTTAAAATTACATATTGTCTCCAAATCAGACGGATTTGGATGTAACCTATTATGGGACCACCAGGAAGATTTACTCTTTCATTTGCAATCAAAATCACTTTGATCGGTTAAATGCTTCCAAAGTTATCGTGGAACAAACAGAAAAAAACGTATAGATCGAATACAGAACCTCCTCCTTTTTTGAAGGCGGTTAATGAATATAGTTAAGGCTTATATAATGAGTATAAATTATTTACTTCATTATTGAGGTATATAAAGATAAACTTCATAACTCTTTTGGTGTAAACAACTCAAAATTAAAAATTAAATTAATGTGTTTCACTAAAATTGTTAAAAAATAAGTGTGTCGGCTCGTAGCTACCGACAACTAGCAAACTTGAAAATACCATGTTAATAATGCCATGGCCATATTTGTGTCAAACAAAACCCATCATAATTATTTTAGTAAGTAGTGTTAAGCTTGTTGTTTAATACAGTGCTTTCATTTTTCCAAAAGTAGCAACACCAGTTGAGGAGTATTAATAAAAATAAAATGTTACTAGACAACAATATCAGGCATAGTGTCCCCACTGTTTTTAGCTCAGACTAAGGGCCGTCGGGGCTCATGGGAGCTAAAATGGTTTGCAACATAATTGTTAGAATCGTGGAAAGTTGTTTGTAATTCAAGGACAACTTTGTCTTTGACTGGACTGTACTGGCCGTCAAAATTTGTAAGCGGTATTTCACACAAAAATAAGAAGATAGTGGAATATGGCTGGCTGTGAAAAAGGAGACACAGACTCGAAGCGTGTTTATGCTTATGCGTGCATTGGCTAATTCTACTTCAGGTGTCATAGAATGTTTTGTTTTCTATTAGTCGTTTCCCCTCCATCTATAATTTACTTAATGAATTAACACATATTACAAAAAAGATTTGCCCCATTATCTTGAATTAATGAGGATGACATGTTAGGTTTTTCATAAGATATGTTTTAAAATAAATTTATAATAAATTTATTTTGGCTTCTAAACACTTTTTGCCGAACAGACTTGTTGTCTTCGGTTGGGACATCCTTATTGAAAAATACTATTTTGGTCAATATACTAATCATTTTCACACCTACTAAAACGATAACAGAACTGAGCTGTGTTATACACTCCGGGGATTCAGCTATTAAATTCCCCCTCCACTGCCATACTGCCTCTACCTTCTATTTCTCCCGCCATCGTATCTCTTCCAAATCCGTCTACTGGGCATACGCTTGAAAAACTTTGACGGCCAGTACTTATAGCCATATGCCAGGTTCTTCCACTCCCTTGCTGCTCAATGAGTTTATCTTTGCCGCCAACGTCAGTGCAGTCGAAACATTGGACAGCCTGATACTGTTTTCCTTTTTTGTTCTGTTTAATTGTATAGTGTTTTTTAATCAAAGTGTGTAAATCTCAACAATTGTGTGTTGTTATATGTTTGCGAGCCTATAGAATGCATAAAATAACTATTTATTTCAGTCAACCAGAGAAAGCAATACTGTACGAAGAAACTAAAAAAAATACGATAATTCCAATGGAATTAGATTAACCGGAGTTATCACAGTCTACATCATCCAGCGTTACTTCATCTTTTTCTAATAACGACATCAAAGGAGGTGATGAACACTCAAACTGTTGGACTTTAGAAGAAAAGAACGAATTTTGTTAAAAATACAGTCGGCTTATTGTACACATAGAAAAGCGGGGGCGTGAGGTTTGCTGGAATGTTGGGTATCTAGGTGTAGAAAAAATCTGGTATGAAAATGTCTAAACAATGCATTGAATGGAGTAAATTTTTAACCTTCTGATGATGCTAACAGTGTTAGCGAAATGTACATCAACTGTATTTAAATATTTGTAGCAAGGGTTATTGTTGTTTATTTATTATAATGGATGTGAAATTACTAGTTTTGGAGAAACTTGGGTGCAGCAGTGAACAGCTTTGAGGAAAAAATTATATGATCACAAAGACAGTTCTCCACAATTACCATTTTTTTAAATGGTTGCAAGAGTCCCAATAGAACTGTAGAAAACATGTTTGACAACAGTGTCAAAAGAGAAAGGACATTACGGCAAGAATTTTCCGAGCTGCCTATTCTGTTGCGAAACAAAATCAGTCTTTTAATGACATTGAGTCAGAAATCGATTTACATGATTTCAATGGATTAAATATGGGTGAGTGCATGCATGCCCGCGTGTGCGTGTGTACATGCCCACGGGCGCATGTTTAAAACTTTCCAGGTGTTAAAATTTATAAAGGGACATACGTATATCTGTAGTAAAGGCATTCTAGGGCAGAAAAGTATAATGGTTTGAAAATAGACAATACACATCTGTTAGCAGCAATTCTTGTTGTAGATAACATGAAAAACATTATATTACAAATATTTCATAACAAGTGTAATATTTATTAAATCTGCTTTAAGTTTTTTGCCAAAATTCGTCATATATTTGTTGATTCCATCTTCACGTGAGCTACTAGTTTTCACAAATATTTACAAATGTTTTGCAAAATTCGTTGTGATCATTCTCTCAAGCTAGTTAACCAGTGCTATACTTAATGTCTTAGTGGTAAATCTTGTATTCCTAGTTCTCATTACACTGTTTTATTTTTCAGAAAAAGTTTTTGTATTGAATTGAATAGATTTTCGTGTTTGGATTTGCTTATTGATTAATATATTTTGAAAATTTGTTAGTGTTCTTCGATTGATATTTTTAGATAAATTTTAATTAATGGTATACTTTTCTATCATCTGTAGGGTAAAAGATATTTATTACGTATGTTTTAATAGCTATTAACACATTTGAAAGTGCACATTAAATCAGACATGTAATTCTATCCTCACTTTTCATTAAAAATAACCACACTTAACACTATATAAAGTTAATAAAAAAATATAAAAGAATGTAAATGTCAATCCTGGAATATTTGTAAATTTATTAACATTCACAAACATACCGAAGTAAAATCCAAACATGATATTTTATTTAGTGTACTAGACAAATTTACTCATAACAATAAATAAGTACAGTGAATACCTGATTACAATGTTTACCATTTACGTGTCAGATGTTTTAGACACTATAGATGTTCCTATAAACATCTTCTAAATACCGTTCTTCAGTTATCTTGAAAATGGTTTAACTACTTTACTTCCAACTGGCTTGTGAGCAAGTGAGGTTCCTGCTACTATTATATAATTGAAATGAGGTGTGATAAAAAAAATAAAATGAATAATTTTTTATTTAAAAAAGTGATAAATTTACATCGAACTGTCGTAGCCCTCTCAATATCAGCACAGTTTTAATTTTTAGGAAGAGCCAGAAGTTGCATGGTGCTAAATCGGGTGAGTATGGTGGATGTGGACTGATAAAAACACTTTTTTTGCCAAAAACTCTTCAAGGAGAAGAGAGATGTGAGATGGTGCATTGTCGGGATGAAGAAGAAAGCCATTTGGCCATTTTTTATCTCTTTCTTCCAACCATACAATATTTTAAGACTTTCCATAGCTCTTGAATAGTCATTCGCCTGATTGAACGAACTATTGTTTGTACCTTTTGCACATTGTGGTATGATTTTTCGGTTAAGGCACGTCCTGAACTCTGCTTATCTTCAACTGACTCATTTCCGCTTTTAAATGGGTTATACCGCTTGTACACAGTCTTCAGAGTTACCACATTATCGCTTTTTACAGATTTTAACATTTTGTGAGCTTCTTTTGCATTCTTTTTTGGAACTTATATCAAAACTTAATATTAATAAGTTTTTGTTTTAGTTTACATGCTGGAGATTACAAACTAACTTGCAGTTTGTGCCCCAGTTTTTACATAGGCCAAACAAGGTAGTCCTTTTACACACGTTACCAAGAACATATAAAAGCACTTACAAACAATAACTACCAATCAAACTTCGCCTATCATCTCAAGTCCACAAAACATGACTACATAGACATAACATCTAACCTACAAATTTTTCATAAACAACACAGAAATAACCAACACTACGCAACCGAACAATACCAAACATACAGACACTTCAAATTACACCCTACACACATACTCATTATACAATTACATTACAACTCACACACACATTTTACTCCTAATACTCACAAAATACACCCACACCACCATAATATCCCACCCCCACCCTAACATCCTAACCTACCTAAACCCTGAGATCAGTTACGGTCTGAGTTGAAAATGGGACACATCTCCCGAAACGACTGTCGTCAACAAATATAAGTAAGTGCTACTATAGGCAAGTTTATAAACAGTTAAAAGTGTTTAGTGATTACTAGTAGCTCACATGAAGATGGAATCAACAAATATTAATTGGTTGTTCAAAATCCATGATACACGATAAACACAACCTCCCTCTAGCGGCTCTGGTAGTCGATTGACAAGCTCCAGCGTGTTGAAACTTGTTGCTACCTGTCGCAACAGATCATGCTACTAGGTAAATTACAACATATGGATATAGCGTCAACAGTTGCTGCTGTAAAAATTCATTCACCAAATTTTTTTATCACACCTCATATGTGTGTAAGGAATAAATGGACAATATATTAATAAGTAATTGATAAAGTATTGCTATCGGCTAGTTGTGAATCTGGATACCTGGAGGAAGAAACCTTTCTTTCATTCCTGTGCAAAAGGGAAGAATTGATAAAGTGTATCATTGCTGTATATTAAAAATTTCTCTTGTAATTTACCAATGTAAGAATTACATGTTGTATTACATGTTTATGATTTATATTTGTTGGCTTATTTGAAGGATAACACAGTTTGATTTAGTTTCAGTTTATGAATGTTTATTAATTATTACTCAACAAAATTACTCTATTTCAACAGAGCCAGAACAAAATAGTATCTATGACCTAAATAGTTTCTATTACAATAGGAAACATATTTATTGGCAGTGTTGCAATGTTTCCAGATCTATATTTAATATCCCTTGCCGCAGACGAGGGTCCACGCAAACCTGATAGTCTTATTCAAAACAGAGGTACCAGAGGAGTAGCCCATTTAATGAGAAATGAGTCCGCAATGCAGGTGATTGATGCAAAATATTTCTAATTTATATTTTATCTATAATTGTATTACAATGAAAGAGAAATTAAATCTCTTATTTAAATAATATAGTGCAGAATATACTAAAAACCACAGAGAACACAGTACTTTGACGTATTATGTATCTCATTTGTAAAATTAAAATTAAGCTAATTTAGTAAATGTATTGTCATAGTAATATATTTCTAGTTGACAACTGTTTCATGTTTTTCTTTTGTAAGATAAGGTGAGTTGAAGTTAAATAAACTAATTTGTCAAATATGGACTTTAATTTGCAATTTTGAAAGAAGTCTTTGATGTTGGTTTAATTTACACTCAAATTTGGTTGTTTAAGTAAATAGAATTAAAAAAGACTACTCCCATCACTAATCTAACGTGATAAATCTAACTTAAAAACTAATATACAAATAGTGTGAATACTAAATAAAAGTAAAATAATAATTAAAACTATAGTAACCGTATTGATCAAAACACTAACGATAATAAAATATAATGTCAATGCTGCATATAATAACAGCTAATGAAAAATGTAACGTATTTGGTTCTAACAAGGAGAATAAACTAGAACCAGGAATTGGGCCTCTATCAGCGTTCATCAACAATTTGCCCTTAGTGTTAGCAATGAATATATTTTCCTATATGCTGAGATGAAAGGGGAATCCTCTGGGCTTTGTCAATCATACTAATAACCCTTTGATTATCATTCACATAACAGTAAGTGAGATTGAGCAACGGTAAGCAGGAGTATTCCCGTGAATGTACATTCTACCATTTCTCTTAGATTAGAGTTGCCGTATGTTTACGATTTGTTTTCCTGTGTATTGTGCTGTATTCTAGGTTAAATATTTGCAACTATTTGGACAATAAATACTACACAGAGTACATGGCCACCATTCTTTTGTGTCCAAAGACTATGGGTTTTCCCACGTATTTACAGACAGTTTCGAAGTTTGTGTGGTATTTTACAATTAATAGGTGATTGAATAATAGATAAATTATTTTGTGTTCAAAGTCTATGGTATTTCCCATGTGTTTACAAATCGTTTTGAAGTTTGTGCGGTATTTTATAATGAGTAAGTATTTTACAAAAAAAAAAAGATTAACAGATAATTATTAGCAAAGAAATTGTCAGTAAATGTAAGGTAAAGTATGGTTAACATGAGAAAATAAGTAAATAAAAAAAACAATAATAAATATTACAAACTCACAAATTAATCATTTATTTACTCAGATAAATTTCAATGACAAAGTCATCATCATCGTCAGTGAGTTTTGCTACTAGAAACTCTAACTTACATATTTGTTGATTCCATCTTCACGTGAGCTACTAGTTTTCACTAAAACACTTGTAAATATTTTACAAACTTGCCTTCAGTAGCACTTACTTATATTTATTGAAGACGGCCTTTTCAGGAGATGTGCCCCATTGTCAACTCTGACCGTAACTGATCTCAAAGTTTGGGGTGGGGTTGGGGAATGATTTTGTAAAAGGTTTAAGAGTAGATAAGGATTACAATAATTCCTTAATCCAATTTTTGTATTTTAGTAATGCAAATTTCAAAAAAATGTGACACTATATGTACGACAATTAATTATGAAAAGTGTTTCTCATGCATTAGAATCAGCAATCTCTAAAACCCCAGAATGACCATTTTAGGGCAATTTTCTAGATTTACGGATTTTTTACCCCTGTTCACCTTCTTAACGCATTCTTGATAAGTTTTGATGGCGATGTTATACTCAGCAACCGAAAACCCCGGAGTGACCTTTTCTAGAGAATTTGCTTGCTTTTGGTATTTTTACCACCACTCACTCTGTAAAGCCACCACATAGCACTGCCGATCATTTCCGATGCCAGGGCTAAATTCAGCACTCTCAAAAAACTGTGAGTAGCCATTTTTGGGAAAAGGCCTATACTGTGTTACTGTATCACTTCATTAACATAGAATTTACTGTCAGCAAAATAAAAATATAAAAGACACACTAAACTATATGTTTCACTTATTAAGAAATGATACAAACACCTAATTATATTTTTTACTTAAAAACAATCTTCATCTGACAAAGAGACATAAACCTTCCTGAGGATATCATGTTGCGCCACCATCGCATTAGCATAACATCATTGGATGTTGCAACTGCATGTTGTTCTACGAAGCGCAACGTAATGTCGAGAGCGGCAAAAGTGTTGGCATAAGTAATAGCATTTGCAGAGGCATCTTATTCCTCGCTATCGCTATCTGGTACACTGTCATCGTGTTGATCCTGGATCATAGACATTATGTCATGCTTGGTATATTCTTCAATGTTATCTAGTGTGTCCACTCTTACAGGCAACTTTTTTCAGCATCTTCACTTCCTGGTATTTTTTGAACGAGCTGAAGGAGCTCAGTTTCATCATTTCTTGTTCTAAGTGGTGTTTCCACAAATTCAAGGCTAGGCCAGAGCTTCTTCCAAGATTTCTGAAGTAAAGTGTTACTGATATTATTCCAGTATTCAGCTGCCCAGTAAATTACATCTTTTATTGTCATAATCTTAAGTTTCTCTGGAATAGAAAGAGAACAATCTTCTTTAATTATTGTTTGCAGAAGCTTTTTTCTGTAGCTCAGTTTTATGTTCTGCAGCACACCTTGATCCATAGGCTGAAGTAACGATGTCACGTTAGGTGGGAGAAAAATTGCTTTTATGTCTTTGCATACCAGCTGCATGTGTGAAGGATGTGAAGGAGCATTGTCTATCAAAAGTAGAGCTTTTGGTGGCAGTCCATTTTTTTCATTAAATTTGGCTACTGAAGTAACAAATTCATTTTTGACCCACTCCTTGAAAATATTACCAGTCATCCACGCTTTACACTGATTTCTGTAATGAACAGGGAGAGCATTCAAGTTCATATTTTTAATGGCTCGTGGCTTGGCGGATTTTCCAATCACCATTAATGGTAGCTTATTTGTTCTCGCGGCGTTAGTGCAGGCTAAAACTGTGAGACGCTGTTTGTTAAAGCCTGGTGCAGAAGATTCCTCTTTAGAAGCAAGACTTTAAGTGTTAAAGGTTTTAAAATTTAATCCAGTCTCGTCCGCATTATACACTTGCTGGGATGAGTAATTTTCAGACGAAATCAAATTTGTGAATTCTTCTAAAATATTCTTCGCAGCAAGATTATCAGCTGATAACTTCTCCTCGCTTACAGTTAGTTGTCTAATTCTGTGCCCCTCTTCCATCTATCCAACCATCCATTGCTAGCAGTAAATTTCAAATCACCGTTATTAATTTGTTTAACTGTAATGCCTTTCTTGTAATAATGGGCCACTAACAGGAACTCCTTTTTGCCTCTCTTGTTTAAACCATAAAAATACAGCCTCGTCAATTTTTTCATTCACAGAAACTTTCACGTGATGGCAATGTTCCAAAGACTTTTCATTTGTAGCACTGCAAAACTGTTAAATTTTTTAAACAGAAATGTGTAATGAATGCTCTAACATTGTTCGTTAATAAAAAAAAAACGCACTTCTGTCAAATGCAAAATACACAGAGAATTCAAAATCCAAACTTTTTCGGCAAATCCGAACATTTCCAAATCCGAACAGTTTATAGCCCCCATCAGTTTGGATTTGAGGGGTACTACACACTGTACTACACAAATAATAAAAAATAACTATTAATACAAGTTATCTAAGATTAAACCATTATGCACATTTCAATGACCATGTCATCACCATCAAAGGTCTTATTACAAAATTACAATCTAGAATACAATGAATTATAATAAATTGGTCAGTCTAGTTTGTAATTTATTGTATCCTAGATTGTAATTTTGTAATAAGACAGTTTGATGATGATATGGTCACCAAAATGTAAATAAAGGTTTAATCCTAGAATACTTGTTTGTTATTTTGTATTATTTTTGTGGTATTGGGGTTGTTTTTATTGTAAGAAATTTTAAGATTTATTAAAAAATGTTTAACAATATTTCATATGAAATTGTAATATCTGTATACTTATTCTTTCCTTAGGGATGGAGAAAATTTATGAAATACCCAGAAGCTGTACAAAATAGAATTCTGAGGAAGCAAACTCCTCAACCCCCAAAATATACAAAAGCTGAACAGCTAACATCTGAGGAAACCCCAGATGTGCTGCTTCGTTACATGACTTACAAAGAGAGGAAATTTTTGCTTAGAAGTAATATACCTTTGGTAAGGATGAAAAAATGCATATAATAGTAGTAAAAGTGTAATATAGGAATACATATAAAAATAAGCTTTCAAAAGATTGAGTAAAACTACAAATATTTTCAAATAGATATAGGTAAATATAAAATTACCTCTTGAATTTAGTCCATTAAGTTTGGTGAACTTAATTGATAACTTTAAATTAGTTTATGACTATCCGAACTTTAATTTTTTTTGGTAAATTTGTAAAAAACTTTTTAAGACAATGTTTTCACTCGCTCGTGGCGATATTCATCAGTGTTTTGGATAGTCATAAACTAATGTAAAGTTATTAAATTAAAATATCTCTTTTTCAGAGTTATTAATATTATTTAATAATTTTTTTTCTCTAAAGTTTTATGGTTTGTAGATTTTTGAAGTTCTGAAAAAACTACAAGTCAAGTTCTTTCATATTTGTAACAGATTTGACCTTGGACAAAATAAAAGGAAATGAAATAGAAAGAAATTCATTACTATAGAATTAAAATAAAGTATATATTAAAAAATGGAATTTTAACATTTTTTATTTCTACGTGGTATTAACTGCTTGACAATTTTTGTTATTTGATAGGTTTTTTTTATTTAATGATTTTTGTTGTTTTAATGTGGTTTTTGCGAAAAACGAGAGGTTAGCACTTTGCATTTTTTTCTTGAAACAATCAGTCATTCAATAAACTTTTGGCAAGTAAAGAATTTATTTAAGTAAATGTCATTGTTATTGTTGTTAGTTAGAAACAGTTGTTTAACCCTCCAGATACTGGTAATAACACTCTGTAGGGCTAGGTGTTTTAATGGTGAGGCGCAGGATTTTATGTTTAGTTTAAATAGAAAATACAAGTACCTCTGAAGTATAACATATTGTATATCAAAATGTTCACAAAAACCAAAAGAATAACTTTATGTGAAACAGAATCTTAATAAATTATATTGAAGCATACAAAACTGCCGATAAATAGAAAACACAAATTTTACTTGAAAATGTTTCTTTCTTTCCAGTTTATCATAGAATCATCATTGTAAAATATTTGAAATCCAAAATATGCAAAAGATGCACAATTTAGTCCTGAATATAGAAAAGTATAACATAAATAGTTTATATTTACAAATAATTAATGTTTTTAACATAATACACATCGCCGTAACCAAGAAAAATCATCAAAGATTTCACATTATTCATTTCCCAACTAGGTTTGCACGATCACTTGTGATCAGGAAAACTTGTCTTTCTTGGCCATTATTATCACTTAGGTTTACAAATATAACATAAACATCAAAATTATGTAGGCCTATATAGATATTTACACATTATGCCTATGTACATGTCAATGCCTAGTTGGAATCTGATTCTGCTGCACACTTTTTGATGCCTCGCCTTTTAGGTCTCCGGAAATATCAAGTCCTTATAACAAGCTGGGGAGACGCCAGAGTTGCACCCTGGGCACCATAACCTACTTTTGGATTTTTTCCTTCGAGTAAACAAACTACACAAAGGCACACTCACTCCAGGATGACGCATCAAATTATGCTTTGTATCGCATGCTGGCCCTGGATTATGTTCAGGAGTCAACTGTTTTGCCTTCAACCAGCAATTTAACTATTTCTATCATAAAATTGAATCTATCAAGCATCAAGAGGATTGTTTATATTGTTTTTATACAAGATGAAAGCATTTAGTAAAGCCATACCAAACAAATTGTCAAAAATCTTCTTCCAGTACTTTTTGGCTGGTAGGGTGAACATAGAATGGTAAATAGATTTATCCTTTACATCAAAGGTTTCTGGAGGAAACACTCTAACCAAATTACTATTTGAAGTACTGGTAGTTGGTTCATGTCAGACTTCATTTGGGGTGGTCCATCTTCATTCTCAGAATCAGACATTTGTTGAAAAGTTGGTGGTGACAAGTTATTGTGAGGCCTAGGCCTATCAGTACACGTAGAATTTGGCCTGTTTTTTAGGTTTATATCATCATCAGTTTCACTATATAGGCTACATTATCGTCTAAATTAGGGTTGTACTCCTCTCCACTACCGGATAAGTAATCTAGCAAACTGTCATCATTTTCTGGAATTTCTTCCAAGTCTGTGTCACTATCAGAAATGTTTCTATCAGACTTGTCGCCTGATGAATCAAACAAGCACTTTCTGATTTTACTTGGAACAACTTAGTTCACTCATTATTTATCATGAATCTCACAACAAACAAATTTAATAATAAAAAATACTTATACATAACTAAAACCACTTATATCATAACTGAAACAATAAATAAATCGTAATAAACAACACTGAACTGGCGTCGACATGCACTACACCCCACAACTCTTGTAAACAGACTGCTGACTCACAAGACCTTCAATTAGGCCTATAACAAGTTTGTCATCCAACAAGTTTTTCTAAATATAGTAATAAATAAACCAATTCTTTTACTTTATTCTGATGTAAAATATAACTAAATTGGAGCAGCGGCTATTGCGATCGGCTCGAATCGAGCCGTTAGCACTTCATAACAGGACCCAAACGGCTCGAACCAAGACGTTAGCACTTCGAGGGTTAGGCTTGATATTTCCAACAGTAAAAAATTAAGATGAAGTAGTAGACTAATTTTGTTCAAGATATTATTTATGTTTTTCTAGTTTGATACTAATTTCATAAAATAAATTTTATTGAAGTAACATTAAAAATGTAATTTTATGATAGTCATAATTGACAAATGTTAGTTTTTTGAAAATTTGTGACCGAAAAAGTACAGTAGTTATGGGTTTTATATACTTTCAAGGTGAACAAAATTAGCTTAATTTCATTCTTAAATGAAACTGTTGAACAAATTTAGTCACTTTCAAATATAAATTATTTCTTTGGTATCATAATTACTTGCAAGTGTCATCCATACGTTAAGGATTAACTTGTGGAAGGTGTTAAAATAGTTAAAATTTTAGTTAAATATAATTGCAAAAAATACTTTATGATACAACTTACCTCAGTAAAATGGCCAATGCAAATATTTAAAAATTAAAGGTCAAACAAGGAAAAAGGCTGGTCTAAGGAAACAGTGATAGAACTGGGATTATTTAGTGCTACCTATCCTTTGGTAAGAAACGTTATCTTCTGTCTCCATTAGTAACAGTTGGCATTTTAATAATAATAAATATTTTAAGGGACCATCCCTAAATTTCGTAACACCATGATGGAGGAAGGAGAGGGTTTCATCTATCGTTATGGGAGGAGGAGGGGGTATATGCAATAGCGTCACGTAACTTGAAATTTTAGTTTTGACTACATTAAAATTTTTTTATTTAATAAATAATTCCCCCCCATTCAAACTTTTGAGTAAGTAAAGTACTTGATGTTAATAATGAACTCAAAATCTATTTACAAAAAAAAACATGTATATTAAGTACTCTATCAAACTTCCTATTTATGAGCATTATTGGAGAAAAATGTGAGGAACCATAACCTCGAGCGAGGTATCGCTACAGTACACAGTACGACAGGACGATCAGGTGGCCTGTACAGACATGTACGGCAGTCTTCATGTATCAGCTAAAGCACCAGTTGTTACTTAACAGTAACAGTTTTTACGAAACAATATTGTTTTAACTTGATGGCTTATTATATATACATATCTTTTTCTGAAGATTGCATCACCCGTATTGTCTGTCACGGCATTCGTGACATGACTACCCTGAGGAAAGATGAATAGATCACTTTGTGTTTAAATTAATGTAAGAAACATTTTTATAAAGCAATATTTTCATTTTTTGTTTAAATTAATATTATCTTGACTTTATACATAACCTAAAGTTTATTTTGATTTTATAATTTCGGTTTGTTTTCCAGTACACGCGAGATCACATATTTTAAAAAAATTGTTTTTTATTCCTGTTTTTTTTTTTTATTAAAAAAATTTTTATATTTCATTATATTATTACCATAATATTTATTGGCACATTTAATGTACTTCTTTATTGCCCTACAAATTCGGCATTCAAGATAATTAACTCAGTAAAGGACAATACAAGGTTAGGTAATTATGCGGGTCGTATTACCGTTATCGGTTTGTTAAGGAGGGAGGAGGGGTGGTTAAAAATCATCCATTTTAGAGTTATGTAATTTAGGGATGGCCCCTAATATGTTATCTAAGAATTATTGTTTTAGATATGTTGAATTAACTTTAAGTGTACAATTTCTAAGAAAGAAAATATGTTCAACACACTACAAAACAATTTGAATTTTATATAAATTAAGTAATAATAATGTGGCCTAATATGAATGACAGTTGAGTGTGCAAGGAGGATTTTTTTAATCTTGTAAAATCTTTAGATACTTTTGACAAACAACAACTTTCATTTGTATTAACATCAAATTGTCAAGTGGTATAATACAGTTGAAAACATGAAACCTGGAACTTCTAAGAGTTAACACATTCAGCACGGCAATGATATTGGAGATCTCATCGAACTACTGTCTGTTTTTTCGTTACCTTCCACATACAACGGCAGTGGAATTATTAAGAAATGCTATGCGGGTTGTATCTAACTATCATGCCCACTGTTTTCATCTCAATAATTTTATTTCTACCATGTACAGGTTTATTGGGGACATCAAAACAGTGTATTAGACATTAAAATGTTGTTTTATTGATCGGGTCACAGTTAAAAAAATAAATATAAATGATAAAATACTGTATGACAAATAATAAACTCAATAAAAAAGACAGAGAAAAAAAGATAATTTACATAAAAATCTAAAGTACCTACTACTAAAATACATCCTACTACATCTAAAATCAACCACTCAACGTTTAACTCGGAATGTTTGTTTCTGTTTGTGTCATGTGTTTCACAAAGCGATAGAGATCGATAATGTAAGCGCAGACATGGATAATGCATATGTCACGTTTGAGACTATTTATAGCCGAGATTAGCTGACATTTGTTTACTACAATCTTATGATGACACATTAGGTTTTTGGGCGTCCAAGCATTTAGTCAATGACTCATATTTACAGTATTCTGTACCCACCTCGAGTAGGTTCATTCACTCTAATAGGACAGTTATCGTTTATTCTTGCGTGAGTTCAGAAAGCTTAGTTTATTTCAATGATCGTTGTTTTTACCGGATATTTTGCCGTGTTAAGTGGTTGAAACTAAAAAAAAACGTTACAATATAAAACTTAAACCAAATTAAATCTTCATAAAACTCCCTGAAGCATTGTTTCAGTTGAAGCATCAAAAAGTTAACTTGGGATGGTCGGATTTAAAAAAGACTCGGGCACAATGTTTTCCTAACTCTTCTGAAGCACTGACGTTAAAATCAAACCTTTATACAAACACTTATCGACACCAGAGAAGTTTTAATTAGACTGGGAGTGAGCGTGCCGGTGCTCTCAGTACCTTGTAAGGGAACCCAGAGCGGGCCTGTAGGCTAGTCGTGCTGAACGTGTTAACTTTGTCATTTTTTTTTTTTAGTAGTCTGTGGGTAAAATATAACATCTTTTTAAAGTTATAGCTTGTGTTTAAAGCTGATATACTATAATACCATTTCATACACTCCAGGAATATATGATATATTTGGGCATATCTGGAGAAACTATCTCCAACTGAGTTGCACTTGTAAATTTTTAGTAGTGTCACACATAAGTCACATAAGTGGTGATAACATAAGTCACTGAAATGCTTATCACAATAGAGTAAATTGTTTTGGGAGTTCGTGTGCAGTTATTTATTTGTTTATAACCTTAATTCACAAGCCAACTCAGTTATTACTTCTGTGCTGTCTAGTGCCATTTTCAAAAACAAATAAAAAAAAAATCAGAACGATTTACGGTAGTTACAATAAAACAAATATTTATGAAACATGCTTAATTGTTGCCAAATCATTCAACATGTTTCCGTGAGTGTGTGTAAAGCTAATAATATGCAGTAGAACCTCTCTAATTTGTGACGTTGGGGACTGAGCTGGTGACAAATTCGAGAAAATGATGCATTACAGAAGTCGTGAAATTAACATGTAATGGTGGGTGAACATAGCACATAAATACGTAAATAGGTTTGTAATGTAATTAATGTTGTACGTACATGATTTATGGTGGCCGTGAAACTCAACAACACCTTTACACAACATTATAAAAATACTAGTAGCCTGCAGTACAGTTCATAATACAAATACAGTACATTTCTCTATTTACATAAAAGAGAAAAATAAAACATATTATTGTTTCTACCTTATAGGAGCAATAATACTAGTAAGAAAAATACAGTATTAAATGTATTTATGTTTTAGTTTTTATGAAGGTCTGTCATTTTCTTTTGTACAAAAGAATTCTTTTCTTTTTGTATTGCAAGCTGCTGAATTTGTCTTAATGCTATCAATTTCATCAGTTTTGCTTCTTTTTGTCTCTCATTCCACTCGATGCATTTCGTTAGCATTTCATCTATTTCCCTATAAGTAAATTCATTTTCTGGGTAAAGTTGACACTCTTCCTCAGTTTCTTTAATATATGAGTCTTTACTTTTAACACAAGCGGTGATTTATTTATCTGTTAAAATTTCATACCCAACGTCATTAGCATTTTCTCTTGTTCATTTAATTAGATTTTCATCAGCTATTGTTTCTGTACCAGGTATATTATGACATATTCCTTTTAATTCTGAAATGAAATTTGTATTATTCAAATCATTTTCACTTTTGTCAATTTCCTGTCTGTTATGCTATATTCTGTTCCAACATGACGTAAGCAAGCAGTCTATGTGGAATGTTATTCCATGCAGTTAATTGTATACCATTGTTAATCGTATATGTTTTTAAAAAATTCTTATAATTGCATCTCGCTATCGCAAAATATTAAATTTTATAAAAATATTTGTCTATAGTGTTGCTTTAGTCAATAACACATTGATCCATTGGCTGAAGCAAAAAAAAGATGTTTGGAAGAAACATAGCTGTTATGGCGTCAGCTGTTTCAAGGTCAGTTGGATGAGCCGGAGCACTATCTATTATCAATAGATAATTTTCTGGTAAATTTCAACTTTTCACTTGGGGGAAAAACATTCATGAAACCATACATTGAAAATATCGCTGTTCATTCACATAATTTTTTGAGAAAAATATTTTGCTGGTAACAGGTCTACACTTAAATTTTTAAATACCCATGTCTTACAGTTACCAATGACAGCCAGTGGTAATTTATGACTTCTACCGGCATTCGTGCACACGAAAACCGTAATTTTTTCTTTCCACACTTAAACCATTCTAACCATTTTCTCAGTGATCGAATAATTTATATCCTGTATCAGCCTCACTTGGTGGCGCCTCTACTGTGTTACAGTGTAAAGGATGTTTCATTGTTGTGACGAAAACTAGAAGGTGATATATTAGAGAGATAACACTTTATACATATATCGGGATATTAAAAAACCTGTATTATTGTTCTCCCGGTTTGTGGATTTTACAATTTTTTAAAAAAATACAATTTGTTTTTGTTACTAATATAGATTTTAAATGAAGTATCAACATATCTTTTTTTCAGGGGCTGGTAGAATATCTAGAATATGCTATCTATCGTTTCTTCGTTTGGGATTATCCGTATCATGTTTACTACTTCGATCCCTGCTCAAGTTTTGAGAGAAAAATTATCCATTTACTAGCAAAGTTCTACAGATTACAATCAATAAGTATGTATTTTAATTTGAACTTTTTTTTACTTGAAGTTTGTATTTTAATTATATTAAGTTACTCATGTTTGCATTCTATCTAAATAATTGTGTGTAAAAAATATTGATATTTTAATTGAAATGGCATTTTAAATATGTTTTAACACTTTGTAACCCCCCAGTTTTTTGTAAAGTGGGCTCGTGGTGTGAATTGACCTATTTTAAAAAACTTTAATTTCCTTTATTCACTTGTACTTACAGAGTTAATTGTTTGTCTAAACAATTGTATCTAACTATTAACTCAGGCAGACTGGCTGTCTGTTTAATAGCTGCAACAAAGACAGGTTACATTAAATTCTCGTTTATGTTTATAAAAGAGATTTAATTTTAAAAAAAATTTTGTATTCAAAATATTACATTTTAATTACAATTTGCTTATTGCTCTTTTTTATTTCACAAATTAAAATATTTAAGTTTACATTTTTTGAAATTGTTCTTTGACAAAGCTAGGTTTAATGCATTCTGGTATTTTGTATTTACTGATTTTATTGAAACCAAAAATATTTAAAAAAATTCAATTTAAAACATATCTTTGGCAATCACTTACACTCACGTGGCTTTGTTAAAACAAATAATATTAATTACACTAGTTCACTTTTTAAATTTTGAAACAACAAACTATGTGTAACAAAGTCACCAATAACATTTCCCGTTTTTAATTAATTTTAAAAATTACATCATTTAAAAGTTTTATAAAAATTTTTATGATTGCTAGCCCATCTTGCTCCTCCCTCTGAGATGTGTTGCGAGAGAGTGCTATATACTTGTTTCCACAGGAGTTCTCCCACACTTTGTGCATTCAGAAAAGTTTGAGAGACTTCCTACTAGCTCTGTCGATGATACATTTTCACAAAACAAAAATTTCTTTTAAGCAAGCCGATTCTACATTTACTAAGCAACAAATATATCAAGTAACATACTTAGATTTTTTGGACTAGGAGACTGACAGACTTACCTTGGTAAGAGTCCACACTGTAGTCTTGAAATAGAAACACATAAAAGCACTTAAACAGTGATATATTTCAACCACACAGTGGTCTTTGTCAATCGAAGAGAAAACACAAAAAGAAATATGAGAGAATGAAATAAAATAAATATTTATTTAGTGCTTATTTTAGTTTGTAATATATTTTTGTAGTAGGGTCTTTAGTTTTGTATATAAATTTTCTTTTTTCTCTGTCTTTTTTATTGTGTTTTCTTATATGGAGTGGGGAGAATTTTAGACTGAATAATAAAACAAAATTTAAATTAACTTAATAAAAAAACAGGTTTATTATTTTATTTCAATGTTGAAGATGTCTTCATCTTTGTAACCTTCATGGAGAGTCGGCCAAACTGTTTGCAACCATGTGCTGCATACACTTGACGAAACGCCAGCTGCCTCACCAGAGATTTTCTTGAAAACGATATTGTGCCGTTGGCAAAATCGCTGGATCCAACCTTTAGAAATCTCCTCGGAGGTGTTTGGATTTATTCTTTTCCATAACTCGGTGGCTTTTTGTTGTAAAATTTGGCCTGAGAGAGGGATATTCTTGCTTCTCTGGAACCGAAACCATTCCAACAACGGCACTTCAATTCCTTCGTGTGTCGCAGTTTTAATTTTTCCCTTCTTGAAAGAATGTCCCTTTTCGATTAAGGCTCTAATCGTCTCCCTTTTGGACCAGATGGTGGATATTGTAGTGTGACTAACGCCGAGTTCTTCAGAAAGTTGTTTATTCATTTCACCATTTTCCAGGCGGTAACAAATATGAAACTTTTCTTCCAGTGACACAGATTTTCTTTTTGACATTTTACGAACGTACATACGTATTTCACTTACGGCTGTTTAGATCGAACTGATCATTTTTGTAGTGGAACGGGATTGGAATGGGGATCGCGATTCTTAGAAAGCTTTGTTTACATCGAGAGGATTACCGTTCGGAGAATTCTAGAATGTTCCGTCGCTATACTCGATTTTTTTTTCGACGGACCTGAGTGTCGTTTTAACCGATCCGTTGTTGTACCCGATGTCGTTATAGGCGATGTAAAATGCATTGAACAGGTATTACAGAATCAAGGGGCCGGGAATCTTCGTTGTTACAGCTGGTACGTCGTATTAAGCGATGTCGTTATACCCACTATATATATATATATATATATATATATATATATATATATATATATATATATATATATATATATATATATATATATATATTATTAAATAACTTCAAAAAGTTCATAATCAAGATATATTTTATTCAACATTTACAATTATGCTGAAGCTTTTCGCCAGAGTATAGTTCCAGCATTCTCAAAGACTACTAACATGGTTTGTAAAATTATTTAAACATTACTCTAATTGATTGCACTATGTACATAAACCACTGATATCTTATTTCTTTAATCTATTTGCTTTACATTAAATGAACTATCTGTTTGATAAAATCTTAAATTCTATCTAAAACATGAAAAATTGTGTTATGTTTAGATTTAATTTGGGACTGTTCTTTAATAAGTATGTTGTTTAATTTATGCTTGTAGATATATAGGTTTTCCAGAACATTCATTTTCAAACCTTTATTAATATGTTTGATTAAATTCATATTTTGTATGTCTGGAAAACTATGGTTATTTGCAATACAATGAGTGGCCATATTCGATTTATATATATATCTGGTTTTATATACGCATTGAGATGTTCTTTGTAGCGATCCTTTATTTTTTTTTTTGTGGACTCATATTAAATGGATTCATAAAATTACATAAAAATGACAAACCAATACAACCTTTAATTAACTTCAAACAAGCACCATCTTATAAAATATCTAAAATTATATCATGCATATTAAAAGACAAGATAAAATTAAACGATATGCTATTAAAAATACATATGATTTAATTGATAAAATTAAAGATATAAAAATTGATAATAAAACTAAATTAATTTCTTTAGATATTAAAAATATGTACACTAACATACCATTGAAGGACACATATAAAATAATACATGATAAATTAAATTTAAATTTAAAAGACAAAGAAGAAATTCATGAAATAATAAATACCGTAAAAATAATATTAGAACAAAATTATTTTACATATAATAAAAAAATATATAAACAAATGGATGGTTTGGTAATGGGTTCTCCATTATCATCTATAATCTCCGAAATATTTTTACAAAGTTTAGACAATGACATAATTGAAATCATAAATAAATATGACAAAAATGGAATATGGTACAGATATGTAGATGACGGAATTTATATTTCTACAAATAATGGCATAAATTTACATTTAATAATTGAAGAAATAAACAACTTGCATCACAATATAAAATTTTCCCACGAAATTGAATGTAACAACACACTTAATTACCTTGATATTACAATATATAACCAGAATGACAAATTAGATTACGCAATATATAGAAAACCCATGATTACTGATAATATTATACCAAACCATTCCAATCATCCATATAATCAAAAGATGGCATGCTTTTACAACCTATTGTATAGAATGTATAAAATACCATTAAATAAACAAAATAGACAAAATGAATTAAACATAATATATCAATTAGCTTCAGTAAACGGTTATAAAAGGAAGACTATAGATAAATTGAATAGTAACGCTCAGAATAAATTACTAAATTATAACAGACAAATTATAAGTAAAAATGAAACAAAATGGACTAAATTTATTTATACGGGATATGAAATTAAATCACTTGAATAGTTGTTTAAAAATACTAATATTAAATTTGCGTTTTATACAAACAATACCATCAATAATCGTATTTTAAATCAAAGTAATCACACTAGTAAATTAGATTTATGTGAGATATATAGCATAAATTGCCAAGATTGCAATAAAAATTATGTAGGTCAAACAAAAAAGAAAATAAAGGATCGCTACAAAGAACATCTCAATGCGTATATAAAACCAGATATATATAAATCGAATATGGCCACTCATTGTATTGCAAATAACCATAGTTTTCCAGACATACAAAATATGAATTTAATCAAACATATTAATAAAGGTTTGAAAATGAATGTTCTGGAAAACCTATATATCTACAAGCATAAATTAAACAACATACTTATTAAAGAACAGTCCCAAATTAAATCTGAACATAACACAATTTTTCATGTTTTAGATAGAATTTAAGATTTTATCAAACAGATAGTTCATTTAATGTAAAGCAAATAGATTAAAGAAATAAGATATCAGTGGTTTATGTACATAGTGCAATCAATTAGAGTAATGTTTAAATAATTTTACAAACCATGTTAGTAGTCTTTGAGAATGCTGGAACTATACTCTGGCGAAAAGCTTCAGCATAATTGTAAATGTTGAATAAAATATATCTTGATTATGAACTTTTTGAAGTTATTTAATAATTATAACAAATCAAGAAAAAATAATAATCTCTATTATAATATATATATATATATATATATATATATATATATATATATATATATATATATATATATATATATATATATATATATATATATATATATATATATATAGTGAAATAAAATAATTTTCATAAACAAGAATATACGAGTATTACTTCATTTTATTGTTGATTGAAACTTTTCGCTAATTTACATTATTAGCATTTTCAAAATTTATAAATCACTCTCCAGTTATGTGACTAGAGTAAGACTGAGTCAACAATAAAATGAAGTAATACTCGTATATTCTTGTTTATGAAAATTATTTTATTTCACCATACATATTCAACAAGAAAAAATAATTCATCTAAGGATTACAATATATATATATATATATATATATATATATATATATATATATATATATATATATATGAAGTTAATATATTACTATTGTAAGTAATTTTATCCACCATTAAGTGCAATAATTTTACCTTGAGTGATGAGGCACCTTTCGGTCACTTGACCATTGTCGAATCACTGATATTTTTCTGGTGTAGATGTTCGGTCCGTGATATTGGTATTTGTTGACGTTACACGCACTTTCTCTTGATCTGTGTGTATGATGTTTTTATATAGTATGTCTTCTGTGTATGTTGTTTGTAGATTCATTAAATTGTTGTGTATGTTTTTATAAATGTGGTATTTTTCTAGTGAGTTTAGTTCTATTGGGTTATTATTTATTTCAAGTATGGTTAGGTTATTTTCGTAATTTGTTATTTCATGTTTATGTGATATTAGGTGTGCTGCAACATTTGATACTTTTGAATTTTTGTTTTTGAATCACACACAATATTTCACTATGGACAAGATATGTAGACGATATACTTGTAATATACCAACCTACCATTCACAATGAACACATCATAATATTAAACAAACTAAATACATACAACGAAAACATACAATTCACCGTTGAAACAGAAACAAATAGAACAATCAACTATCTCGACATCACTTTAAATATAAATGATAATAAAATAGAAACTACAGTATACAGGAAACCTACTTCCAACAACACCACAATACACTACAAATCTAACCACCCCTGGACACACAAAATTAACACTTACAGTAACATGATAAATAAAGCAATAAAATACACACAGGATAACAAACAAAAATTAAATGAAGAATTAGATAACATCACAAAAATAGCAATAGAAAATGGATACAACAAACACATTATAAAAAATATATACAATAAATTCGCAAAAAAACCTAACCTCAACACAACACTACAACCGGAACACAAAACTAATGAAAATAAAAAAATCTACCTAAAATATAAATACACCAATAACAAAATAGAAAAAATAACAAATATATACAACAAAGAATACTACACTCCAACATACAAACCAAACAAAAAAATAATAAAATATCTTAATAACACAAACCACAAAACAAATTCAGAAAAACATAACCTATCAGGAATTTACAAAATTACATGCAACAACTGTAATGCTTTTTACATAGGAAAAACAACCAGAACATTTAAAATAAGATTTGAAGAACATTATAGAGCATTCAAAAACAAAAATTCAAAAGTATCAAATGTTGCAGCACACCTAATATCACATAAACATGAAATAACAAATTACGAAAATAACCTAACCATACTTGAAATAAATAATAACCCAATAGAACTAAACTCACTAGAAAAATACCACATTTATAAAAACATACACAACAATTTAATGAATCTACAAGCAACATACACAGAAGACATACTATATAAAAACATCATACACACAGATCAAGAGGAAGTGCGTGTAACGTCAACAAATACCAATATCACGGACCGAACATCTACACCAGAAAAATATCAGTGATTCGACAATGGTCAAGTGACCGAAAGGTGTCTCATCACTCAAGGTAAAATTATTGCACTTAATGGTGGATAAAATTACTTACAATAGTAATATATTATCTTCATAAAGTCAGTGCAACGGAAAAACAATGGATAACATAAAATATCAAGAATATATATATATATATATATATATATATATATATATATATATATATATATATATATATATATATATATATATAGATTTTTTGGACTAGGAGACTGACAGACTTACCTTGGTAAGAGTCCACTCTGTAGTCTTGAAATAGAAACACATAAAAGCACTTAAACAATGATATATTTCAACCACACAGTGGTCTTTGTCAATCAAAGAGAAAACACAAAAAGAAATATGAGAGAATGAAATAAAATAATTGTAATCACAGATTGAATACAAAAAGACAAAACACATTTTATTTTATCTTATTTCATTCTCTCATATTTCTTTTTGTGTTTTCTCTTCGATTGACAAAGACCATTGTGTGGTTGAAATATATCATTGTTTAAGTGCTTTTATGTGTTTCTACCAAGGTAAGTCTGTCAGTCTCCTAGTCCAAAAAATCTAAATAATCTTTACCAACCAAAACTAACCTAAAAAAAAAAATATATATATATATATATATATATATATATATATATATATATATATATATATATATATATACAAAAACCTGTTGTATAACTTCTTAAACAAATAATTTTTATATCAATTTCTTCTTATGTTACTTCTTTTTCAAAAACTTGAGATAGTTTATATTTACTTTAAGATCAAGATCTACTCTTTCTAGGTTAATTATTTAAATTCTCAAAATTTATTTTAAAATTTTTTCTTCAATTTAAATCTTCTTGTTTAATTGCAAAAATTACTTCAAATTTCTCTACTAGATTTTAATTTATTTTTCAAACCTCATTATAATTTATTTATTTAGTCAATCCGTTCATTTGACTTTGGTATTTTAACCCAACTATAAAAAACAACAAACATTTACAAAACTAAATTCTTTTCCTTCATTATAAACTTTGTAACTTCCTTTGTAAACAAACAAGTTTTATTTCACCTTGTCTTACCTTCATTATTTTTTAAAATTTTAAACCTAATTTAAAATCAAAATTAATAATTTCTTTGTTAATATTTAAAACTCAGACTTTATTATTTAACGGTTTCTTCAATTTAAAACTTCTAATTTACTTGGCAAAAATTGCACTTTACTTTTCTGTACAAGATTTTACTTTGTTTTCTAACACTTCATTAAAATTTAACTTATTTTCACAACCCTTTTATTTTCCCATGAAATCTCTTGATATGTGACTTTAGTATCTTATATCAACTATAAAAAACAACAAAAAAACCCAAATTCTTTCTAACAAACATTTTGAAATATTTTATATCTTCATTTAAAATCGACATTTAATTTTAAACCCACATGAGAACAATTTAAATTTCTCACAGTCTTTTATCGCTAACATAGCTTATTCTATTACTTGAAATTTATTTCACTTTTTATGACTTAAATTTACTTCATAGGATCCACATATTCTTTTACCAAAATTTTACTTTATTTTAACTTTCAAAAATTTATTTCTAAACATTTATATTTGTGCTTTTTCAATCTACAAAGGAAGGGCTTTTTCAATCTACATCTTAGTTTGAAGAAGCTACCACAAACTAACCCTATCCCTTCCACTTTCTTTCTGAAACAAAGTCACTCCTTTTAAACGCCTTTTCAACTTTTGCAAAATTTATTTAAATTTGAACTTTAAAATTTCATAAAGTTCCCCAAAAATTCAAAATAAATGTTTTTATTTATTTGAGAGAGAGAAAGAAGCTAAAATCTGACTCTTTCTGTGTCCCTTTCTCCCTGGTCCGTCGTTGGTATGATGTCATCTCTCTCCTCCTTTTGTGGCTGGCCATCTTGGATGTAGGACTCGCCCAAAACTCGTGCCGCCTACTCTTCATTGTTCCCAAGTTGGTGTGTTATCCGAAAGAAACAATACACTTTTCTTTTGTGCAAAATTATACATTTATATTCATATATATATATATATATATATATATATATATATATATATATATATATATATATATAAATAGATTGTCAAACTATATATTTATGCAGAAAAATCAAATAATACCTAATTATTCAAATCATCCATACAACCAAAAAATGGCAGCGTTTTATAATTTACTACATAGAATGCACAAAATACCAATGAACTTAAATGATCAAATAAAAGAGAAAAATATAATATATCAAATTGCTTTAAAAAATGGATATAAAAGAAAAACTATAGATAAATTAAATAACATAATAAGAAAACAGAAACTCGAAAATAACTTTGTACCTAATAAGAGAGAATATATTTGGACAACTTTTACATTCACTGGTAATGAAATAAATAAAATTACAAGATTATTTAAAGAAACAAATTTACAAATTACATATAAAACTGATAATAAAATTAAAAATTCAAAACATCGAAGCGTGTGTAGAATGACATGCAGGTTTGACCGATGTAATAGTTGGGACAATTGTTGCAAGTTAATTTGTAAATACCTGAGAGTTTGTATGTGTCAGTTTCATTTTGAAAAGGTTGTATATGTTTTCTTAGCGTGTTTGTTGTTTTGTAGGATATTTGGTAATGGAGTTTTTTGAATGTGGAGGCTATTTTGTGTGTGTTTTTATTGTGGTAGGTGAGGGATATGTATTTGTTATTTTTTGTGTGGTTTGTTTGAGTGGCTGTTTGATGGTGTTTATGTTTTGATAATAAAACAAAAATCAAAATAATATGCACGAAAGAAATGGAGTATATAATATAAAATGTCAAACTTGTAATAAATTATATGTAGGACAAACAAAAAAGAAAGATACAAAGAACATTTAAACGCTTATATCAAACCAAACATATACAAATTAAATTTAGCTACGCATTGTATTAATAATGGACACGAGTTTCCGGAAATAGAAAATATGAAATTAATAAAAGAATTAAATAAAGGATTAAAAATGAATCTATTTGAAACATTGGAAATTTATAAGCATAAAGTTGAGGACAAATTAATTGATGAACAAATTCAAGTGAGATCAAAGCACCAAACTATTTATAAAGTCATTGATGTTATAGAAAAAATTACATAAAGTGCAATACTTATAAACATATGGTCTTTTGTAGCACATATGATTTAATTTTGTAAAAATATTTTATTAGATAATTATTTTCCTGAAGATGCTGGTACTATTTTATCGGCGAAAAGTTTTGAATAAATATATTCATTAAAAGTATTCTTGTTTTTGAAATATTTTTAATTTATTAATTTATTATATATATATATATATATATATATATATATATATATTTAATTTAAAGTCCTGGATTTAGTCTTTTAATACGTCTTTAACACTGTCTTTATAATTTTCGAACTTAATTTTACTCGTGGTGTTGATCTACTTGTTTTTTTTGTTCATCACACGGTTCAAATTAAAATTTTATAGGTGAATTTGGTTACCTTTTACCCTAAATTATTTAACTTTAATTTAGGCACTGTTCATTTTTTCATATTAGCACTGACTCAAAACTTTTATTCGATCTATTTTTCTGCAAAAATTTCCTTGAGGATGCTATGTCATTGCTGTTTAACTAATCAAACCATTTTTGGAGAGTTTCCTTCCCAAAAAAGTTTTAAAACACACGGCACTACATTTCAGCAATCTTTCACGCTCTTAGCCCTGCATTTTTACCATTTACTTATCGGTTTGAAACACTGTAAGAGTGGAACAAAACGGAGTGCACTCGCACACAACCAATCGATTCCTTCGTGGTCCCCAAATACACTACCAAAATTTTTAACGTTCTCAGGCTTTGTCAACCTCTCCCGGCTGCCTTAGAGAAATAACAAGTTTCCCACTCCTTGTGTGACCGGATACTTTGTCTCGTTTACATCCTGCTTGCACTTCTCATGATCTGTCAGTCTGTTGTCGAAATATTCACTAATTTTTTAATTTTACTTTCACTTCTTCGGGAGGCTTCATATCTGATTTTTCCTCTTCACTTTGTTCTTCTTTCCTCATTTTGCGTCCCCTCGAATTTTGATGGTTTCTCTAGGTGGAATTTAAACTTTTCCCCCCTTTCAAATCTGGAAAAAATTCCCTTATCCATAAAATGGCTTTATTTCTATCCCTTAAACTCGTTAAATTAAACTTACATTATGGCTAAGGCATTTTTATTTTATTTTGACTGCGAAACCTCTTAAAATATATGGAATTTACAATTGCACTTGCAACAGTAAAATGTGACATTTTAATTTAACCTGTTGCAGTGTGCGTTTAAGATATGTTTCTTGTTGTGTTAAACTAATTTTACTCTACTTAACTAAGTGAATACGTAATTGCTTACTTGCTGACATCGTTCCTTTTTTGAAGCTAACCTTCTACTAGCGGCTTTTGGCTCTTTACAAACGGTATGACAGGGATTTATGACATTAGTTGAGGTGTCGGCATTTTGTGTGATGTATTTGAAAAGACTATTGGCTTCATAGTGTGTGTGGTCATTAAGTATATTTTCCCTGTCTGTTGCGTAGTGTTTGTAGATTTCATATTTTTCTAAGGTTGTTAGTTTTTTTACTCTGTTTTAATGTGTGTAGAATATTTAAATTAGTGTGTATGTCGCTATGTGTGTGTTGGGTGTTATTTAGGTGTTCTGCTTAGCTGGATTTAGGGTTTGTTTGTTTTGTTTGGGTAATGTGTTCATCGAAGCATGTGTAGAATGACATGCAGGTTTGACCGATGTAATAGTTGGGACAATTGTTGCAAGTTAATTTGTAAATACCTGAGAGTTTGTATGTGTCAGTTTTATTTTGAAAAAGTTGTATATGTTTTCTTAGCGTGTTTGTTCTTTTGTAGGATATTTGGTAATGGAGTTTTTTGAATGTGGAGGCTATTTTGTGTGTGTTTTTATTGTGGTAGGTGAGGGATATGTATTTGTTATTTTTTGTGTGGTTTGTTTGAGTGGCTGTTTGATGGTGTTTATGTTTTATTTTCCTGAGAATGTTGCCTATAAGTGTGTGTTAGTAGCCGTTTTGTTGGGCGATGTATTTTATGGTATTAAGTTCTTTGTTGTAGTCTTTCTGTAGCATTGGTATGTTTATTAGACGGTGTAACATATGATTAAATGCAGCGTGTTTGTGTTGTGTGGGGTGATTAGATGTATTATGTATCTGTAGTTGTTGGTTTTCTGTATATTTTGAATTTATGTCTAGTGTTGTGTTTGGTGATAGTAAGATCTAGAAAGTTTATTCTATTGTTTTCTTCTAACTCGAGAGTAAATGTGAGGTTTTCGTGTATGACATTAATGTAATTATGTAGTTGTTTGATTTGCCTTTTGTTGCCGTTGTATAATATTAAAATGTCATCTACATATCTATGGTAATAAATTATTTTATGTGTGTGGTAATTGTTCTGTAGAATATATTGTTGTTCGATGTGGTGTAGGAATATTTCTGCTAGGATGCCTGAGATAGGACAACCCATTGGGAGGCCATCTTTCTGTGTGTAGTATTTGTGTTGGTATGTGAAGTAGTTTTGTGATGTGATGAGTTTGGTGAGTGTGATTATTTCATGTGTGAGTTTATGTGGTGTGTTGTTTGCTGTGAGCATATTTTGTAGTGTGTTCAGTGTTTGTTCTATTGGCACATTAGTGTAAAGGTTTTTTATGTCGAATGAGGCTATGGTGGAGTTATGTGGTATGTGGATGTCTTGTATTTTGTGTATGAGGTCTATGTTATTGTGTATGGACGTGTGATTGTGAAAGTTTATGGTGTCTCTGATAAGTTTATCTATGTATTTGGCTAATTTATGTGATGGTGCATGTGTGTGATTGATTAGTGGACGGATGGGTGTGTTTTCCTTGTGGATTTTAGGTAATGCATTTAATATGGGGGCTTGGGGTTTTATTTGTTTATAATATTTCTTTTGTCCACTTTTAATGATTTCGGTGCATTTGTTTAAAAGATTTTTAATTTCTGTTTGGAAATTTTGGTGTGGGGTCTGATCGGAGTTCGGTTATTTTGTTTTCAGTAATGAAGCTGTTGACTTTCATGTTGATGTCTTGTTGGTGCATAATTACGATGGAGTTACCTTTGTCTGCTTTTAGGAAATTTATGTTATGTTTGTCGTGTTTTTGTATGATTGATTTAAGGGTTGAATGTTCGTTACTTATGGTAGGTTTATTGTTTAAGTTATTTATGTTGAGCATTTTGTTGTGTTATTCGAATATTTCAAATTTTTCTGTAGTGGTTAGTTTTTACTATGGTTTAATATGTGGAGAGTATTTAAATTAGTATGGATGTTTTAAGTATGTGCATTGGGTGTTTTATAAATGTGATGCATAGCTGAATTTTGGATTTGCGTTTTTATGCTGTTGAGGAGTTTTTTTAATATTGTTTAAAATGATCTACCGATATGGACAATGTTGAAGCTGGGGCAGTCGTTATATGTTTTTTTGTATATACCGGATAGATTGTATTTGTTTGTTTGTTGTTGATTGGTTTATATGTGTTGTCTTGAAGTGTTCGTTGTTTTGTATGATATTTTGTAATTGAGTTTTCTGAATGTGGAAGCAATCATGTGTGTGTTTGTATGGTAAGTGATGGATATTGTTTTTTTGTGAGGTTTGTTAGTGTGGCTATTTGATGGCGTTGTTTACGTTTAGTTTTCTTGAGTGTGTTGTCTATATTTTTATGTTAGTAGTCATTTTTTGAGCGATGTATATTATTGTATTATGTTCTTTGATTAATGATTGACTCAGTTACAGAATAACTTATAATAATTTTGTTTAAATTAGGCAAAATTGAATAAGTCTTTGGCAAATAGAATCGGTCTTCTATTGATTTAGGTCAAATTAATTTTTTAATATTTAATTGTAGAAATTAGTGGGATTAAAATTGGCAAAAAGTGGCAAAAAATTAAATAATACTTAAATAAGTGAATATGTGAGGGCTTACTTGCTGACGCGTTTCGAAAAAAATCGTTCCTTTCACAAAGTAAAGTCTCTACTCTTTGCTTCGTAAAAGGAATGATTGTTTCGAAACGCGTCAGCAAATAAGCCGTATTGTATTCACTTAGTTAAGTATTATTCAGTGAATTCAAGATGATTACAACAAGCCACTTTAGTTTGTTTTTGTTGAAAATAATTGCTTTGTAAACAAAATGTACATTTATATTCAAAATTCATTTCTGGTTTTGTCTAACCATATTTTTACCTATAACATAATCACATTTTTAATATAATATAAGCATGGATGTCTGAAGAATGTCGATGTACGTCATAACTCCTGTACATCCTTAGAATTTGGCAAATACTAAATAATTTCTTATTATTATTAAGGGCTGAATAATAGTCCTTTTAAAGTTATTATTTTAAAGTTGAATAACAGGAGTTTTTCTTGATATTTATGAGTAAAAAAAAAATGATTAATGTTACAAACAATGATTATATAGTTTTGTTTTTTGGGTTTAGCTCGTGATTACGGAGGACGACATGTGGTTTTACATGATAAACCCAGAAAATTTTATGGATCTCGAACGACATGGTTGTTTGAATATTTGCAAAACCAAAGGAGTTTAGGTATGAAGTTATTATCTATTTTAACACTGTTTAAGTTACGATCATAGTGAAACATTTTGAATGTTATTACAAAAGTATCTGTAGTTCAAAGAATATGTAATATATATTATTATATTTGTATAATACATCCAGATTACAAAAGTATCTTTAGTTAGAGGAATATGCAATATATAATTATATTTGTATAATATAAACAGATTACAAAAGTATCTTTAGTTAGAAGAATATGCAATATATAATTATATTCGTATCATATAACCAGATTACAAGAGTGTCTTTAGTTAGAAGAATATGCAATATATTATTATATTTGTATAATATTCAGATTACAAAGGTATTTTTAGTTAGAGGAATATGCAATATAAAATTATATTTATATAATATAACCAGATTACAAAAGTATTTTAAGTTAGAAGAACATGCAATATATAATTATATTCATATAATATAACCAGATTACAAGAGTGTCTTTAGTTCGAAGAACATGCAATATATAATTATATTCGTATAATATAACCAGATTACAAGAGTATCTTTAGTTAGAAGAACATGCAATAGATAATTATAAGTGTATAATATCCAAATTACAAAACTAACCTTAGTTAGAAGAATATGGAATATATAATTATATTTGAATAATATAACCAGATTACAAAATTATCTTCAGTTAGAAGAGTATGCAATATATGTAATTATATTTCTATAATATAACAAGATTACAAAAGTATCTTTAGTTAAAAGAACATATAGTATATTAATATATTTGTATAATATAACCAGATTACAAGAGTATCTTTAGTTAGAAGAATATGCAATATATTATTATATTTGTTTAATATCCAGATTACAAAAGTATTTTTAGTTAAAAGAATATGCAATATATAATTATATTTGTATAATATAACCAAATTACAAAACTAACCTTAGTTAGAAGAATATGGAATATATAATTATATTTGAATAATATAACCAGATTACAAAAGTATCTTCAGTTGAAAGAGTATGCAATATATGTAATTATATTTCTATAATATAACAAGATTACAAAAGTATCTTTAGTTAGAACATGCTATATACTATTATATTTGTATCATATAACCAGAATTTTAAAGTATCGTCAGTTAGAAGAACATACAATATATAATTATATCTGTATAATATAACCAGATTATAAAAGTTTTTTTAGTTAGAAGAATATGCAATATATAATTATATTTGTAAAAGTAACTAAGTTACAAAAGTATCAGTTGTTCGAAGAATATGCAATATATAATTATATTTGTATAATATAACCAAATTACAAAAGTATCTTTAATTAGAAAAACATGCAATATATAATTATATTTTTATAATATAACCAGATTACAAGAGTATCTTCAGTTAGAAGAACATTCAATATATAATTTTATTTGTATAATATAACCAGATTACAAAAGTTTCATTAGTTAGAAGAACATGCTATATATTATTGTATTTGTATATTATAACCAGATTACAAGAGTATCTTTAGTTAGAAGAATATGCAATTTATAATTATATTTGTATAATATAACCACATTAGAGTATATTTAGGTGGAAGAATATGGAATATATAATTATATTCGAAAAATATATAACCAGATTACAAATGTATCTGTAGTTAGAAAATATGGAATATATAATTACATTTGAATATTATAACCAGATTACAAAAGTATCTTTAGTTAGAAGAATATACAATATATAATTATATTTATATAATTTAACCAGATTACAAAAGTGTCTTTAGTTAGACGAATATGGAATATATAATTATATTTCTATAATATAACCAGATTACAAAAGAATCATTAGTTATTAGAATATGCAATATAGACTATATATAAGTTTATTTGTGTACTTTGAACAGATTACAAAACTATCTTTAGTTAGAATAACATACAGTGTATTAATATATTTGTATATTATAACCAGATTACAAGAGTATCTTTAGTTAGAAGAATATGCAATACATCATTATATTTGTATAATATATCCGGATTACAAAAGTATTTTTAGTTAGAAGAATATGCAATATATAATTATGTTTGTATATTATAATCAGATTAAAAAAGTTTCATCAGTTAGAAGAACATGCTATATTTTATTATATTTGTGTAATATAACCAGATTACAAAAGTACCTTAAGTTAAAAGAATATGGAATATATAATTATATTTGTGTAATATAAACGGATTACAAAAGTCTCTTTAGTTAGAAGAATATGCAATAGATAATTATATTTATATAATATAACTAGATTACAAAGTGTCTTTAGTTAGAAGATTATGCATTATAAAATTATATATTGTGTATTATAACCAGATTACAGAATTATCTTTATTTAGAAGAATATTCAATGTATATAATTATTTTTGTGTAATATAACCAGATTAGAAAATTATCTTAGGTTAAAAGAATATTGCAATTTACATAGGTATATTTGAGTAATATAACCATATTACAAAAGTGTCTTTAGTTAGTAGAATATGCAATAAATATAATTATATTTCTAAAATATAACAATATTACAAGAGTATCTTCAGTAGAAGAATATGCAATATATAATTATATATGTATAATATAAACAGATTACAAAAGTGTCTTTATTTAGAAGAATATTGAATATATATTTATATTTGTATAATATAACATCTTTAGTTAGAAGAACATGCTATATATTATTATATTTGTATAATATAACCAGAATTTTATAGTATCGTCAGTTAGAAGGACATGAAATATATAATTATATTTGTATAATATAACCAGATTACAAAACTATCTTTAGTTAGAAGAACATGCAATATATAGTTATATTAGTATAATATAACCAGATTAAAAGAGTATCTTTAGCTAGAAGAATATGCATTATATAATTATATTGGTATAATATAACCAGATTACAAGAGTATATTCAGTTGGAAGAACATGCAATATATAATTATATTTGTATCATATAACCAGATTACAAAAGTATCTTTAGTTAGAAGAATATCAATATATAATTATATTTGTATAATATAACCAAATTACAAAAGTATCTTTAGTTAGAAGAACATGCAATATATAATTATATTTGTATAATATAGCCAGGTTATAAGAGTATCTTTAGCTAGAAGAATATACAATATATAATTATATTCGGAAATATATAACAAGATTACAAATGTATCTGTAGTTAGAAAATATGGAATTTATAATTAATATTTGAAAAATATAACCAGATTACAAAAGTGTCTTTATTTAGAAGAATTCGCAATATATAATTACATTTCTATAATATAACCAAATTACAATAGTAACTGTAGTTAGAAGAATATGGAATATATAATTATTTTTGAATAATATAACCAGATTACAAATGTATCTGTAGTTAGAAAGTATGGAATATATAATTATATTTGAATAATAAGATTACAAAAGTGACTTTAGTTAGAAGAACATGCAATATATTATTATATTTGTATAATATAACCAGATTATAAGAGTATCTTCATTTAGAAGAACATGTAATATATAATTATATTTCTATAATATAATGCGATTACAAAAGTATCTTTAGTTAGAAGAATATGGAATATATATATATATCTATATTTGTATAATATAACCAGATTACAAAAGCATCTTTAATTAAAAGAACATTCAATATATAATTATATATGTATAATATAACCAGATTTTAAAAGTATCTTTAATTAGAAGAACATGCAATATATAATTATATATGTATAAAATAACCAGATTACAAGAGTGTATTTGGTTACAAAAATATGCAATATATAATCATATTTGTATATTATAACCAGATGACAAGAGTATCTTCAGTTAGAAGAACATGCAATATGTAATTATATTTGTATTTTATAAACAGAAAACAAGAGAATCTTTAGTTAGACGTATATGCAATATATAATTATATTTGGATAATATAACCAGATTACAAGAGTATCTTTAGTTTAAATGTTACGGAATATATAATTATATTTGTTTAATATAACCAAATTATAAAAGGATCTTTAGTTAAAAGAATATGCAATATATAATTTATATTTGTATAATATAACCAGACTACAAGAGTGTCTTTAGTTAGAAGAATATGCAATATATATTATTATATTTGTATAATATAACCAGACTAGAAGAGTATCTTCAGTTAGAAGAACATGCGATATATATAAGTATTACAAGAGTATCTTTAGTTTAAATGTTATGGAATATATAATTATATTTGTTTAATATAACCAAATTATAAAAGGATCTTTAGGTAAAAGAATATGCAATATATAATTTATTTGTATAATATAAGCAGATTACAAGAGCATCTAAAGTTAGAAGAATATGCAATGTATAATTTATATTTGTATAATATAACCAGACTACAAGAGTGTCTTTAGTTAGAAGAATATGCAATATATATTATTATATTTGTATAATATAACCAGACTACAAGAGTGTCTTTAGTTAGAAGAATATGCAAAATATATATAAGTATTACAAGAGTATCTTTAGTTTAAATGTTATGGAATATATAATTACATTTGTTTAATATAACCAAATTATAAAAGGATCTTTAGTTAAAAGAATATGCAATATATAATTTATTTGTATAATATAAGCAGATTACAAGAGCATCTTCAGTTAGATGAAAATGCAATATATAGTTTATATTTGTATAATATAACCAGACTACAAGAGTGTCTTTAGTTAGAAGAATATGCAATCATATATTATTATATTTGTATAATATAAGCAGACTACAAGAGTGTCTTTAGTTAGAAGAATATGCAATATATTATTATATTTGTATAATATAACCAGATTACAAGAGTATTTTCAGTTAAAAGTATATGCAAAATATATATATATATATATATATATATATATATATATATATATATATATATATTTGTATAACATAATCAGATAACAAGAGTATCTTTAGTTTAAATGTTATGGAATATATAATTATATTTGTTTAATATAACCAAATTATGAAAGGATCTTTAGTTAAAAGAATATGCAATATATAATTTATTTGTATAATATAAGCAGATTACAAGAGCATCTTCAGTTAGAAGAATATTCAATATATAATTTATATTTGTATAATATAACCAGACTACAAGAGTGTCTTTAGTTAGAAGAATATGCAATATATTATTATATTTGTATAATATAACCAGATTACAAGAGTATTTTCGGTTAAAAGTATATGCAATATATATCTATATTTGTATAACATAATCAGATAACAAGAGTATCTTCAATTAGAAGAACATGCAATATATATAAGTATATCTGTATAATATACCCAAATTACAAGAGTATATTCAGTTGGAAGAACATGCAATATATATTTATATTTGTATAATATAACCAGATTACAAAAGTATCAGTATAACAACATAACCATATTACAAGAGTGTCTTCAGATAGAAGAACATGCAATATATAATTTTAATTGTTTTATATAACTAGATTACAAGAGTATCTTTATTTCGAATAAATTCAATATATTATTATATTTGTATAATATATCCAGATTAAAAAAGTATCTTTAGTTAGAAGAACATGCAATATATAATTATATTTGTATAATATAAGCAGACTACAAGAGTGTCTTTAGTTAGAAGAATATGAAATATATATTATTATATTTGTATAATATAAGCAGATTACAAGAGCATCTTCAGTTAAAAGAATATACAATATATAATTTATATTTGTATAATATAACCAGACTACAATAGTGTCTTTAGTTAGAAGAATATGCAATATATATTATTATATTTGTATAATATAACCAGACTACAAGAGTGTCTTTAGTTAGAAGAATATGCAATATATGTTATTATATTTGTATAATATAACCATATTACAAGAGTATTTTCGGTTAAAAGTATATGCAATATATATATATATATATATATATATATATATATATATATTTGTATAACATACCAGATAACAAGAGTATCTTCAGTTAGAAGAACATGCAATATATATAAGTATTACAAGAGTATCTTTAGTTTAAATGTTATGGAATATATAATTATATTTGTTTAATATAACCAAATTATGAAAGGATCTTTAGTTAAAAGAATATGCAATATATAATTTATTTGTATAATATAAGCAGATTACAAGAGCATCTTCAGTTAGAAGAATATTCAATATATAATTTATATTTGTATAATATAACCAGACTACAAGAGTGTCTTTAGTTAGAAGAATATGCAATATATTATTATATTTGTATAATATAACCAGATTACAAGAGTATTTTCGGTTAAAAGTATATGCAATATATATCTATATTTGTATAACATAATCAGATAACAAGAGTATCTTCAATTAGAAGAACATGCAATATATATAAGTATATCTGTATAATATACCCAAATTACAAGAGTATATTCAGTTGGAAGAACATGCAATATATATTTATATTTGTATAATATAACCAGATTACAAAAGTATCAGTATAACAACATAACCATATTACAAGAGTGTCTTCAGATAGAAGAACATGCAATATATAATTTTAATTGTTTTATATAACTAGATTACAAGAGTATCTTTATTTCGAATAAATTCAATATATTATTATATTTGTATAATATATCCAGATTAAAAAAGTATCTTTAGTTAGAAGAACATGCAATATATAATTATATTTGTATAATATAAGCAGACTACAAGAGTGTCTTTAGTTAGAAGAATATGAAATATATATTATTATATTTGTATAATATAAGCAGATTACAAGAGCATCTTCAGTTAAAAGAATATACAATATATAATTTATATTTGTATAATATAACCAGACTACAATAGTGTCTTTAGTTAGAAGAATATGCAATATATATTATTATATTTGTATAATATAACCAGACTACAAGAGTGTCTTTAGTTAGAAGAATATGCAATATGTATTATTATATTTGTATAATATAACCAGACTACAAGAGTGTCTTTAGTTAGAAGAATATGCAAAATATATATAAGTATTACAAGAGTATCTTTAGTTTAAATGTGATGGAATATATAATTACATTTGTTTAATATAACCAAATTATAAAAGGATCTTTAGTTAAGAGAATATGCAATATATAATTTATTTGTATAATATAAGCAGATTACAAGAGCATCTTCAGTTAGAAGAACATGCAATATATATAAGTATATCTGTATAATAAAACCAAATTACAAGAGTATATTCAGTTTGAAGAACATGCAATATATAATTATATTTGTATAATATAACCAGATTACAAAAGTATCAGTATAACAACATAACCATATTACAAGAGTGTCTTCAGATAGAAGAACATGCAATATATAATTTTAATCGTTGTATATAACTAGATTACAAGAGTATCTTTATTTCGAATAAATTCAATATATTATTATATTTGTATAATATATCCAGATTAAAAAAGTATCTTTATTTAGAAGAACATGCAATATATAATTATATTTGTATAATATAACCAGACTACAAGAGTGTCTTTAGTTAGAAGAATATGAAATATATATATTATTATATTTGTATATTATAAGCAGATTACAAGAGCATCTTCAGTTGGAAGAATATGCAATATATAATTTATATTTGTATAATATAACCAGACTACAAGAGTGTCTTTAGTTAGAAGAATATGCAATATATATTATTATATTTGTATAATATAACCAGACTACAAGAGTGTCTTTAGTTAGAAGAATATGCAATATATATTATTATATTTGTATAATATAACCAGACTACAAGAGTGTCTTTAGTTAGAAGAATATGCAAAATATATATAAGTATTACAAGAGTATCTTTAGTTTAAATGTTATGGAATATATAATTACATATGTTTAATATAACCAAATTATAAAAGGATCTTTAGTTAAAAGAATATGCAATATATAATTTATTTGTATAATATAAGCAGATTACAAGAGCATCTTCAGTTAGATGAAAATGCAATATATAGTTTATATTTGTATAATATAACCAGACTACAAGAGTGTCTTTAGTTAGAAGAATATGCAATCATATATTATTATATTTGTATAATATAAGCAGACTACAAGAGTGTCTTTAGTTAGAAGAATATGCAATATATTATTATATTTGTATAATATAACCAGATTACAAGAGTATTTTCGGTTAAAAGTATATGCAATATATATATATATATATATATATATATATATATATATATATTTGTATAACATAACCAGATAACAAGAGTATCTTCAGTTAGAAGAACATGCAATATATATAAGTATTACAAGAGTATCTTTAGTTTAAATGTTATGGAATATATAATTATATTTGTTTAATATAACCAAATTATGAAAGGATCTTTAGTTAAAAGAATATGCAATATATAATTTATTTGTATAATATAAGCAGATTACAAGAGCATCTTCAGTTAGAAGAATATGCAATATATAATTTATGTTTGTATAATATAACCATACTACAAGAGTGTCTTTAGTTAGAAGAATATGCAATATATTATTATATTTGTATAATATAACCAGATTACAAGAGTATTTTCGGTTAAAAGTATATGCAATATATATCTATATTTGTATAACATAACCAGATAACAAGAGTATCTTCAGTTAGAAGAACATGCAATATATATAAGTATATCTGTATAATATACCCAAATTACAAGAGTATATTCAGTTGGAAGAACATGCAATATATAATTATATTTGTATAATATAACCAGATTACAAAAGTATCAGTATAACAACATAACCATATTACAAGAGTGTCTTCAGATAGAAGAACATGCAATATATAATTTTAATTGTTTTATATAACTAGATTACAAGAGTATCTTTATTTCGAAGGAAATGCCATATATTATTATATTTGTATAATATATCCAGATTACAAAATTATCTTTACTTAGAAGAACATGCAATATATAATTATATTTGTATAATATAACCAGATTACAAAGTGTCTTTAGTTGTAGAACATGCTGTATAGAATTATACTTGTAGAATATAACCAGAATGTGTAATAAAAATTAATGCAGTGGAACTTCGATAAATTGAAGTTGAAGGGACTAAGGAAAAAATTTGAATCCACCAAAATTTCAAAATATGAAAGTTGGAAAAATCCTTTGGTCAAAAGCAGTCTATATTAGTGTGTCTACGATGGCCGTTTCCAGTATCTTGTCCCTGGCCCATGTTATTTTGTAAAACTGACCACAAAACCACATTAATCATTAATTTGTATAAGCAATTAACTTAGTCTCATAAATTTTTTAATTATTAATAGTTTAAAGTTACTGCGGTTTACATTAGCAAGAAAATTACACGGAAACAATTTGCATATATACAGTAAGTTATGTATAGATATATAAAGTACAAAATTGTTGTTGTGTATAAACGTCTGCTAAAATGACTTGATCAGAAAGTTCTCTACTTGTTCGTACTCTTCAAAAATGACGCTAGTGTTGGCTCCACATTCGACAGGTTCAGAGGGAACTTCAGACTACTGTAACAATAAACTGATAATTGAGCAGAATGTTGATCGATTACTGCAGATTGCTTGGTTGACACAACTTATGCAGAAATCCCGTCACTGCTTATATACCAAAAATTGTGACCTCAAACCAAAAGTAGAGAATTTTCTGAAGCCAATCACTAGTGCCCTAGAATTCGAGCCCATATCCAATCAAATAACTTCAAATTAATTAAGATGAACTTTAAATGATCAATAATTATATGCTACATAGGTAGCATATAAAGCTCAAGGGACCAACCCACAACTTCAAATTATCCATAATTATATGCTACATTGGTAGTATATAAAGTTCAAGGGACCAATCCACAACTTCAAATTATCCATAATTATATGCTACATTGGTAGTATATAAAGTTCAAATCCAAAACTTCAAATTATCCATAATTATATGCTACATTGGTAGTATATAAAGTTCAAGGGACCAATCCACAACTTCAAATTATCCATAATTATATGCTACATTGGTAGTATATAAAGTTCAAATCCAAAACTTCAAATTATCCATAATTATATGCTACATTGGTAGTATATAAAGTTCAAGGGACCAATCCACAACTTCAAATTATCCATAATTATATGCTACATTGGTAGTATATAAAGTTCAAATCCAAAACTTCAAATTATCCATAATTATATGCTACATTGGTAGCATATAAAGCTCAAGGGACCAACCCACAACTTCAAATTATCCATAATTGTATGCTACATTGGTAGCATATAAAGCTGAAGGGACCGACCCAAAACTTCAAATTATCCATAATTGTATGCTACATTGGTAGCATATAAAGCTCAAGGGACCAACCCACAACTTCAAATTATCCATAATTGTATGCTACATTGGTAGCATATAAAGCTCAAGGGACCAACCCAAAACTTCAAATTATCCATAATTGTATGCTACATTGGTAGCATATAAATCTTAAGGGACCAACCCACAACTTCGAATTATCAGCAATTTTGAATTAAAGGTATTCGAATTGTCCACGCTCTACTTTATTTTCATTTATGATTCATTATGAGTAAAAAAGAAAGAAAACTAAAACTTTAACATTTAGGCATCATAAATTTTGCCTTTAAATTATGTTTGCTACTGCACAGAATTTCATATAATGGATAAATAAAGTTGAAAAAATGTCTGATTTTGTATTGAAATAGAATTATTGAAGTATTTAACCCATTACCCTTCTTTGATGAGCGCTTCTTTCTAACTATTCTTGCTGTGAAGAATATATTACCATGAGATGACCATCTTGCTTCTCAGTAGTGTGCCATTTACTTGTGAGTTATAGGCAATATTGAGTCATCGTTTCTCTCCTAGAACAAGTAATGCAAATACAATATAAGTAAAGTATAACAGTCTTATTTTAGAAATGGAAAACTACTCTGGAAGATTTTACTACCTTTGATAAAGTTTGGTTACAAAATAACTTTTTTAATTATGATCCTAAACAATAATAAATAATTCATATAATTTTAAAAATACAATAAAACTTCTAATACACTAATACATGGCATATTGTATACTTACATAAAGAATGTTCTATGTTGACATAATTAAGTTCCATTAATGCTATAAAAATATTTAAACTTTTCTAATTGTTAAAAAATTATGCTCTAACTGTCCGAGTTATTACATAAATTCGAGCCTATTTCCATCCAAGCCTGTTTTATCTATTTGAAAGTAAATGATGAGTCTGGCTTCCAAGAAATATTTATAGCCATACGATATGCAAAGGAAATGAGTCAGGCTTCCAAGAAATGTTTATATGAGTACGGTATGCAAAGGAAATGAGCCTGGCTTTAAAGAAATGTTTATAGCCATACTGTATGCAAAGGAAATGAGTGGGGATTCAAAAGAAATGTTAATATCCATACGGTATGCAAAAAAGTCAGGCTTCCAAGAAATGTTTTAGCCATACGGTATGTAAAGAAAATGAGCCGGACTTCCAAGAAATGTTTATATCACTACGATATGCTAAGGAAATGAGTCGGGCTTCCAAGAAATGTTAATATCCATAAGATGTGCTATGGAAATGAGTCGTACTTCCAAAGAGATGTTCATATGAAGTCGTATATAAACTTATTTAGTGCATTTTTAATTAAAGTATGTGTTCATTAAAACTCCTATTTTTTCTAATGCACAGGCATGTATTTCCATGTAATCCGAGGGGGTGTCGGTCCCATCTACCTCGAATTATCGAGGCTCTACAGTACTTTCTTGTAAATTTATTTAGAAGGATTAATTTTTAAACAGATTTATTTTGTTTTTTTTTTGTTTCAGGGTCTGGCAATAATTTGAAATGATGATTGGATTGCTAAAATATTTTAAATTGGATTTTGAAGTTTGAATAAATTTTTAAGGCAAAAATTATCTTATATTGTAAAAAATATTTGAGGTTTAGTTAAAAAAGCAATATTTATCATTCATTAAAATATTTTTTTCATTTCCATCAGTTTTACCTTGAGACTTTGGAAATTTGTTTTGTGAAATACAAAACTTGTGCAATACATGTGTTAGATTTTAAAAGTTTCTTGTTCTGTTTGATTTTAAAAGTGTTTTGTTTATATTCAAAGTGTTTTGTTTATTTTTAAAGTGTTTTGTTTATTTTAAAAGTTTTTAAAGTCAATTGTGTTTACATATTCATCATATTTAAATTGAGAAAATAATATGTTTTATGTAATACTGAACTTTATTGTTAAACATAACAGTTTATGATGAAAAAATCATAAATAATTCTATCATTTGTGGAATTGAGAGAGTTTTATAAGTATTTATAAATTCTTATGAAATTCTCTTGATTTGAATACATTGATTACTTTGTATTAATATTTCAGACACTTAACAAAATTCTTTTATTTTACGTGGTTGGAATGTAAATTCTAGTTACTTGTCAATAGTTACCTATAGAATTAAGATTTTTAAAATGAAACTGAATGTTGGTACCTGTATATTATTTCTTAAAGTTATTTAAATATTATCATATGTATTTTAAAAATACATTTAGATTAGAATTTGTGAAAAAGCATGACAGTTTCAGAATTATTTATGGCCTATATTAGGATTTAGGTAAACTTTTAAAATGTTGAAAAAACTCAATTTTTTAAATGTAAATTATGTTTGAATTCAAATAATTTGACAGTAGTTTCATATAGTAACAAAAACTTCTGTTTTAAATTAAATTTGAGGGTGTTTAACTTTGTAAATTACTTATTAAATTGTTGTAAATATTATTTCATGAGATGTGATATAAATATAAAATACAGTTAATATTTAAGAATTTTGTATTAAATGCAAATAATATTTGTAAATTTTTTATAAATTATGATGTATTAATATTTTAAAGATTTAACAAAAGTATGTTTAAACGAAAAAATTTAGTTACCTATTAGTAGTTGTATGTGTAAACCAAAATACATTTAGAAAAAATGAATTGGATTTTACATTCAAGTCTGTAATGATATAAACATTATTTCTAGATTTGTGTTAAAATGGTAATTCAGCATTTTTGTGAATTTTTTTCAAAAGCTGTTACTTTTGAAATATTGTACAACAAGATTATAATTTATTTGTGAAAAGGTTCTTTTCATATATAGTGATCCCTCATTATTCCCAGGGGTTACGCTCCCCGAACTTACCGCGACTTGTAAAACCATGAATACTGAAACCAACAGTATATGGAAAGGTGAGGGTTACGTTCCACATAAAAAATGTTAACATTAATTACAGCTATACTGTACACTTATAATGCAGTATGGTATATTTACGTATTACATAATTACATACATATTTTTATTGTTTATTTACGTTTTTCTTCATTCTGGAAACACAAAAATTCGATTAAATATGCGCTCTTATCCAGACCAAGTATACTTTCTTGAACACTGTTTATTTATTTATTTTTTAAAATATTTTACTTTGTGTGCGATTTTTTTTCTTGTTCTTTACACACTTCTTTATATGGTGATAGTGCTTCTTCCAGCTCTCGATTAAATGGTAATGCGTATTCTAAAGAAGGATCGATTTCAGTAACGGATAAAGTTAACTGTTTCCTTAAACATACATTTTAGTGACAGATTTTAATGTCAACTTTGGGATACATTTTTTATGATTTCTTTGTCTTTGTTATCCAAGATAGGCACAGGTTCGGTAATTAGATTTTCCAACTCTTCTTCCCTCAAATTTTTGTTCGCATTTTATAAAATATTGTCAACATCTTTTGTGTTAATATCTTAAAATCCTTCACCATTAATTGCATGTGCTATTGAAACAATATCAGTCCGCTAGCATTATAGCACAGCAGAATAGTCAAACGATCCTTTGCGGTCTTAAACACCAAGCAGATTTCTCCTCGCTTTATGAGAAGGTTTGTGAATGCATTGTTTTCCAAAACAGTTCAATCTCATCCACGGTAAAAACTTGATCGACTTTTTGTAGCCTTTCTCTAAAATAAGATTTTTAAGTTGCATTGGAGGCTTTACCGTCTACTGATGCCGATTCAAAATAAATTTTCAAATTTAAAAGAGAAAACTGTCTTTTGGACTTCTGTATGTTCATAACCGTTGTAAACAAAATGTTTGTACGAACATCAAGCTTTTTCGCAAATAAAAATTGAACTTAGAGGCATCCTTTCTTGTGATTGTTCTTCTATCCAGACACTCAGAGCCTTTTCCATTTTTTCGATGTTTATATCGTGACACACAGAGGTAACTTTGGCCGATTGATAAGTCCCTTCTCCGACACTCCTCATATTTTTTTCAATTTTATTTATGTAATTCACTATTGATTCGTTAACACTAAAGTGCTTTGGAACAGATTCTATGCTTTCATCACATTTTTTTAATCTTGTCCTTATCAAAGTTTGATGACATTTTGGCTGGAATAAGCAATTTAAGGGAAACGATAAAACTAAAGAAAACAATTCCACAAGCAGACTCGGTGTTTCCAAAACTAGCAGACACGACAAGCGAATACAACACTTTTTTGATAACTGACGGGAAAAACAAAATCCAAGTTAGTTACAGCCATCGGATGCAATTATCAATGTTTGGGTTTTGAAAACTATTAAATTAGCAATAGACAGAAGTGATGTTAAACCTGTGTATGGAGTTGGTTGCTGGCGCCAGGATAACTACCTAGATACAGTACACATACACACATACTCCCACATACAAACAATTTACTTATTTTGTAACAGATGCAGTTCACACCCACCCCACATACTCACACACTAACAAATACAAATAATTTGTAAGTAGTAAAATTATTAGGAGTTTGATATAATCATTCTATGACAAAATTATTATCTTCAAATTCAGAACTTGTTTACATCACAATTGACTTTAAAATATTACAACATTGGTGCCCATATTGGCCGAATGACTTAGGACTGCTCTTGAGTGCTACGAACTACCATACCTCCAATAATTTTAAAAACTTATTACACTTTTGCTATTACTTGCAACCAGACTTTTTGTTAACTAAAGGTTGTTAAATTGTCAACTAACACTTGGTGGAAACATTTTCGTCAAGTGTAATTTAACAATTTAACAACCTTTAGTTAACAAAAGTCTGGCCGCAAGTAATAGCAAAAGTGTAATAAGTAATTAACAACCAACTTGTCATGAACAGGAACAAGATTTCGATATCTAAAAACTTCACGGAAACTTTGTACCCTTATGGTTTCTGTTGGATTATAAATGCTTCACCACACTTATTCTTCCTGGTTGGAGTTAAATGGGAATACATTGTGGATTAATGGATGACAAAGACCCTCATTTCAACTATGAGAATTTTTTGTGCATAGTATAAAGAGGTAAGCCAGATCTTCGTTTTAAACTACTTTGGTGATAGTACTAAATGATCTAATAGAAGAAATTACATTTTGAATTCAATCGTAAATTTAAAAGGACAAAAGTAGTTATTTGAAGAACTAATAACTTACTTGCTGACGATTTTCGAAATTGTCATTTAATTGATGAAGCTCAACCTGCTAGGCTTTTACTCAAAAGGAGAGAGGGAGTGCATTTGTTTCTTCTTGGTTTATGTTTTAATGTAGCGTATGAAATTATTTAATGTAAAAGTATGTAGTGTTACTGGTAAATTTTATTTTGCTTATTACTTGTGTTCTGTAAATTTAAAAAAATCAACAATTGAGGTTAATTTCAGTTACAATGATCAGGCAAGGAATTAATTTGATATAAATGCAGAATGATATTTTTTCAGAAGCACACTAGACTGTTTGTTGGTAGTTGTCGATTTGAAAATTTTTTTAATGATGTAAAACCATTAAGTATAGGGAAAGCTTATAATTTTTATTTTGTTATGTAGATTAATATTGTTACACATAATTATAAATGTATGAACATTTAGTTACTATTTTTTTAAAAAATAACTGACATTTTTTTAGGTTTCACTTTCAAAGTAAAATCATCTTTTATATATTTTTTTTATAAAACAAACATGCTGCACTGTATATTTTATATAAGTTTGTACTTATATAAAATATACAGTGCAGAGAAAAATCGTACACAGAAATGGGGGATATGCCAACACAATTTATAATAGAAATATGGAATTTGGTTGTCAAATATTTGTTTTACCTGAAACATGAGTTATATTTGTGTCTTGGAATTCAGTCCAGAATGAGCGCATTGAGTTAAACTCTTTTGTTTACCTCAGTGGGTGAAATTTACTAAAATCGACCATTATAAAATCCCAAAATAGTTCGTATTTGGATACGATTTAGTCAACTGTTACCATTTTTTAAATTGTTGATAAATAATAACAATATTAAAAGAAAAAATTGTTAAAACAATTTTGACTTACAAAAAGGGATTTTTACAAAATAATATTTTTGCTACAGCTGTGTGAAATTTGTATGTGATGTACATTTTAGTTTTCTACATAAATCCAAAAATGTTTGAAATGATATAAAATCAACATACCATTTTCTTCATCAAAATTGTCTAAAAACTTCTAAACTGAGATGTTGGTGAAAACATTCATAGGAAATTATATATCTGGTATTTCACTATGCGCACAGATTAATAGGCAGTCTTCCAGATATAGGCTTATGAATAACAAATATACATCTTTGGTCAACTTTTGAATAATTTTAAGTGTTATATAAGGTAAGTTCAAAATATAAGGTACAAAATGCACGCGAAAACCTTAGTTTTCGTAAATACTGTTTATTTTTTTTTACATAATTTTTAAGTCACAGATCATGAAAAAACATAAGGATAACAGTTTGGTGAGTAAAAGTGTGTTTTAGTACTAGCATAAGAATTGTATTTATATTAGGAATATTCCTGTACTTCTTCACCTTAACTATTTGCTTGTAATTTAAGTTATTTATCTAATTTTAATATTTTTTATTTAATATGTTTATAATTTTTTTCTTACAACCATTTGATATATTCAGTCTTAATAATAATTGATTCCATCTTCACGTGAGCTACTAGTTTATAACTAAAAACACTTGTAAATATGTTACATTTGCCTATAGTAGCACTTACTTTTATAATTGTTGAGGACAGCCATTTCGGGAGATGTGTCTCATTGTCAACTTAAACTATAACTGACCTCATGGTTTTTTGTAGGTTAAAGTGGGAGTGGTATATTAGGGTGGAGATCTAGGTGTTTTTGGTGAGTATTTGGTGTTATGATGTCAAAAAGTGTATGAGCTATAACGTAGTGTTGAGTATGTGTGTAGCATGTACTTTGAAATGTTTCTATATTTCATATTGTTCTGGCTATTTTTTTTTTGTTTCTGTGGAATTTGCTATACAAACAAAAATAACCAATGATACACAACCGAACAATATGAGATATACAAACATTTCAAACTACACCCTATGCACATACGCAACACCCAACTACATTATAACCCATACTCTTTTTGACATCATAACCCCCAATACTCACCGAAAACACCTATATCCCCTTTTTAACTTAGAAAAAAAACCATGAGGTCAGTTATGGTCTGAGTTGACAATGGGACACATCTCCCAAAACGGCCGTTCTCAACAATTTTAAAAGTAAGTGTTACTACAGGCAAGTGTAACATATTTACAAGTGTTTTAGCTTAATTTTAACTTCTGCGGTAATATGTGTTTTATGCATTATATACAATTTATTTTGGTTATTCTATAAGATTGTGTGATAATTAATATTATAAGTCTTTCAAAATTATTTTTAAATTTCATCTTTCAGTATTTAAGTTAATTTTTTAAATGTGTGTAAAACCAATTAATGGTTTAAGTGTATCTTCTTTATGTAATGTAAGAAACCCTTTAAACTATAAGTAGAGTTTTAGATATATTTGTAAATAAACATTAACATTTTTTTCTTCAAACGTTTCATGTGAATTATTTAAAATTAGCTTACCCGTCGCCTGTGGCTGCGATATCATAATAAAGGAATGTCAAGAAAACTCGTTATCAAATAGTTAATTTTAAATTTTTATGAATATGGATTACCTATTCATAGATAGTCCCACATATAATTGTCCATGTGAGAAACAGTCAGAGCGCAAATCAATATCAACATACTGAATGTGTGGCCTTGACCCTAATTCATTGTAATAGCAAACGAAACTTTAATGGGGAATTGAAGTCTCCTTAACTGAAAAGGTCAAGGATAGGTTAATGATTCCTGTGATCAGTAGGAATCATAGGTGTACAGAGTATAAAGGCAATTTCTCATTGCTGGTGGTCCAGTAAGAATAGTAGCCTTGATAATATTCCTATGCGTTACTTTTATTCGCAGTTTTGTACCGCCATGTAATCATGGAGGATTTAAATTACATTATAATATTATAGAAAGTTGTAAGTTATGTAGGGAAAAGCCAGCAGGAATAAGTGAATTCAAAATATCTTGTGGATAGTGAACAGCATCTTCTGTACTCGCAGCAGCATCAATTGATCGATGCTCTGTAGCCTATCCTCTTACTTGATCTAAAATAATAAAATTAATTTCTGATGCAGATAAGTTTTGTGGTGTTATAATAGCCCTTTCACAAAGTCATGCGTATTGTTTCTGTGAAAGATCAATGCTAGGGTAGACATTAGAAATAAGATCAGCAATGGTTGTTACAATATTAGCTAGTTTTGAATAAACAGATGCAATAGCACGATAATTTGGCATCATTCCATTACCAACATTGAGTAGAGTGGAAATTTTGTGTTTCGTCCTCCAAGTTGCGTTCTTATATTTGTTCTTAAATGTAATGTAGAAGCTGGTGAGGATTTTAGACATGCTTTTATTATTTTACAAAACATTTTGAAAATTTCAATAAATTTACTATTTAAATTAGGAACAATATTTGAGCGAAGCGATGATTGATCAGTATCCGAAATAAAGTATGCAGTAGAGTCTTGATATTCCGAGCTTCAGTTAAATTCGAGCCTATTTCTATTTGAGCCTATTTTATCATTTTGAAAGAAAATGATGAGTTGGGCTTCCAAGAAATGTTTATAGCCATACATATGGTATGAAAAGGAAATTAGTCAAGTTTCCAAGAAATGTTCATATAAAGTTCTATAAACTTATGTAGTGCATTTTTAATTACCTATATTATTAGGATTCATTAAAACTCCTATTTATTCTAATGCACGGGAACGTATTTCCATGTAATCCAAGTTTTTGGTAATCTGAGGAGGTCTCAGTTCCATCTACCTCGAATTATGGAGACTCTACTGTATTTGTATGAATATTATTATGCATAGGAAGTAAATTTCCTATATCATGTTAAAGAGGTCATTTGGAATAATGTATTTTATTTTCTTACATTGTCAAAAAAATTTTTTTAATAAGGGATGCAATACTCAAATTAATTTTTTTTAAACTTCAGGCGGTTCATTAAGCTGTGGAAAAAAAGAAATTTTACCTCCTACCTGCATGTACCAAGTGTTTCATCTTTCCATTTTTGCCATTGCAACAATTGCAAATTTTATTTATTGAGCTAATTTTTACATATATTGAATTGATATAGTCTAAATGACCTTTGACTTTCAAATGCATCTATTACCTCAGTAGCATGCCTATTACGCATAGAATGAATACACTGTTTCTCAAGCTTTTGTAAACGTTCAACGAGTTCAAACTCTTCACATCAGTTTGAAATTTAATAGTGGGATCTATCTTTAGTTCTTTTTTTATTTTTTTTTATTTTAATGTTATTAAATTTTATCTTCATATATCTAAACAATATCTTATTGAATTTATTATAAACTGTATCACATTTTAGTGAATGTTAGGCGTAAGTTATAAGTTTCAATCACTGAACTGCTTTTATTTTTATTGTTGAATTTTATTTTTTATTTGGAAAATTTTTGTTAGTGAATTTTTTTCTACATTACTATCTTTTTTCCATTTATTCTTCTATGGATGCATACTGAAGGAGTATTTATAGATTCAATGTTATGAGGCGTCGATTGTTTCATTTACCAATTTGGAAGGAAATAAAGTTTGAATATCCACAGATTGACAAATTTTAGAAAAACTTTGAACCAAATGTACCATAATTTGTTGATTGATAGAGAATGAGTAACAAACTGGATTAAAAAGTATGTCTAATTATTAGATGTACTAATAATGTTGGTTGCTTGGCATGATTCTTTTAAGCATATGTGCATCAGTGAGGTGGTAATTTCAGCTTAGGCCCACATGGAAAGTTTTAATGAAACTTTACTTTTTTAAAGTTTATTTTTAAATTATGTATTTATTGAGTTGTCAAATTTCTTTGACAGTGCATAACTTTCATTTAAAAGTCAATAAAAGGAGATTGTAAAATGTTTATAAAAGGGGGTCATAATTTTGTTTTCTGTTATCATGAAATAAGATTTGTACGCACTGTTGTTTTGTAAATTGTTTAGTCTAATGGAATAAATAAGTACAATTAACATTAAATTCCAACTACACAATTACATGATAAACAGGTTGCATGTTCCGAAGACATTATCATCATTGGATATCTTTGGTTTTAATCTATTGTTAAACAAACAAAAAATTGCTCAATAAGGCTTTGTTGATTCACCAGTACAAGCGATTAGCCATTCTAAAAGTAGGTCTACATGATGGCATTGGGCTTTAAACTTAACTGTAAGTTGGAATAGTTTTATTACATTTTTATTTCTACAAAAGTATTGCATCAGAGTATTATATTTATTATAGATAACTAAATATACAATGACTTATTTACATGTTTAATTAGCTCATTTTAGCTTCCATTTATTATGTATGTTTTTTCTTAGTTTTATCAAGTAGGCTTGGGGACATCTAGGTGAGATGAACATTATTTATATAGTCAGCCAGCGAAAATATACTTAGGTACAGTTGGTGTAATGTTTTGATGATTCCTAGAAAGTGAGACAGAAGAAAGGGCAAGAGTTTTATAAGATTTGGTAAGGTTTTTATAAAACCTTTTGGAAGTTCCTTCTTGCTTATTATGTACTAAAACCAACTTCGAGAGTATGCATAGGAAGATGAAAGATGGAGAGATTTAAGTAAGACCAGAGGTAAATGAAGTTTTAAAGTTGTATGGATGTACTTTTGTCATCAAGTTATCAATGGGGGAGAGGAGAAAAGGGTCTTAGTGGAGAAGTGAGAGGTTTGCTTGAAGAAAGATGATTGGAGGAGGAATAACAAGGATGAGTAACGAATGTGTAAAACATACACATTTAGAAACTGTTATAAAAAGTCAATTATTTACACTGTTACGTAACTTAATGTTACTATTTTGATGACAAGAATTCTACAAAATTTTAAAACCTCTACATTAATTTGGCCACCCCTACAAAATTTTAAAACGAAAATGAAATGAGAAAAGTCATAGGACAGTTGGAAAGAAAAGCAGATCACAACAACTAGTTTTGACAAATTTTTCAAGAAAGGGGTTTTTATGAGTTTACTGTTCGACACAATCACAAATAGCGAAAACCAAATACTGTGTAGATCAAATGGGCCAACGCAACAAAAAAAAGTCAAAGAGGATGTAAACTTTCATCTCAATAAATGTAGTAATTAAACAACAATAACCTTTGCTACAAATATTTAAAGGTTTATTTATATATATATATATATATATATATTAAGGGTATTTTAATATTTGTAGCAAGGGTGTTTAATTATTATAATTAAGCTAATTTGCTCTGTATAGCGTTTCCAATAAGTTTGTAAGAACAGTGATAGGTAATTTTTTTTTGTACAATCTATAAATTTCCATATTTATATATTTACATATATTTAAATATTTTCTATATTTTCGGTGTATCTATAATGTTTTTAATGAAAGGAACTTTCGTAAGTTAAAGAGTAGGTCAGAGCTCAGTGGTGAAGTGCTGCATTATACATCATGCTACCTATATCATTAACATTATTCAAAATGAATTAATTGTGTTGTACATCTTGAGGTTTTTGTATAATTACATCTTTTGGTATTAACTTGGTAAAGAAAACCATTACTTACTGATTTATTCAGCAGATGCGTTTTACACTAGGTCAACGCATTATTCAATGCTGTGGGCCAACTTCGAGGGTATGCATATGAAGATGAAAGATGGAGAGATTTAAGTAAGACCAGAGGTAAATGAAGTATTAAAGTTGTATGGATGTACTTTTGTTATCAAGTTATCAATGGGGGAGAGGAGAAAAGGGTCTTAGTGGAGAAGTGAGAGGTTTGTTTGAAGAAAGATGATTGGAGGAGGAATAACAAGGATGAGTAACGAATGTGTAAAACATACACATTTAGAAACTGTTATAAAAAGTCAATTATTTACACTATTACGTAACTTGATGTTACTATTTTGATGACAAGAATTCTACAAAATTTTAAAACCCCTACATTAATTTGGCTACCCCTACACAATTTTAAAACGAAAAGGAAATGAGAGAAGTCATAGGACATTTGGAAAGAAAAGGAGATCACAACAACTAGTATTGATAAATTTTTCAAGAAAGGGGTTTTTAAGAGTTTAATGTTCAACACAATCACAAATAGTGATAGATAATTTATTTTTGTACAATCTATCATTTTCCAAACTTATATATTTAAATATTTTCAGTGTATCTATAATGTTTTTAATGAAAGGAACTTTCGTAAGTTAAAGAGTAGTCAGGTCAGAGCTCAGTGGTGAAGTGCTGCATTAAACATCATGCTACCTACATCATTAACATTATTCAAAATGAATTAATTGTGTTGTACATCTTGAGGTTTTTGTATAATTACATCATTTTGTATTAACTTGGTAAAGAAAACCATTACTTACTGATTTATTCAGCAGATGCGTTTTACACTAGGTCAACGCATTATTCAATGCTGTGAGTCATGGAGAAGAGTCTTGTCCATGACTCACAGCATTGAATAATGTACTAACCTAGTGTGAATTTATTATTATTATTATTATTATTACTAAAACTCGGAGGGACCCTCAGCAACGGTCCTTGAGTTATACACCCTTGTTTTACTAAGGCGTCAGCTCTCTCATTCCCTATCCAGCCAGAATGTCCTGGAATCCAGGTTAGGTTGAGTGAATTATACTTACTCAGCTCTGCTAGAGAAGCTATAGTCTCAGCCACCAGCCTAGAGCTGGTACTAGCCTTACCTAAAGCCTTCAGAGCTGCCTGACTGTCCGAGCAAATCCAGATGGTCTTGCCCCTCCTGCCAGACCCTATTATTTCCTCAGCACATAATTTGATCGCGAGCACCCCCCCCCCCCTGGAGGACAAAGTTGTAGTCCTCCAGGCGATGACAAAATCTGTCATGGTGTCTCGGTCCACTAAATCCTGCACTCACTCCTTCCTTTATCTTGGACCCATCGGTGAACCAGATTGCACCATGTCTGGGTCTATACTCCGCCCATGCCTCTCTTGCAGGAATATGAATTTTGTAGTTTCCTGTTTCCCTTTTAAGAGACAGTATCTTATTTTGAGGTTCTATCCAGAGCTCCTTCAGTGAATCCGAAAATAGCTGTTTATGAAGTTTGCTACTTGTCTTCCACTGCCCGGTACAACTTAGCCGGTATGCAGTTTTCATTGCCTCCATCCTAATTTGAAGACTCAAGGATGGAAAACCCAACATAACCCTCATGGCCGCACATGGTGTGCTTTCCTTGTAGCTGTTATGCCTTTAAGGAAGAGCCCCTGCGCGCGGTCCAGCATTCTTTTACTTGTTTCTTTCTGTGCCCTGTCCCCCCAGACGATTGAGGCAAATACCAACCTCCGCACCACAATGGTGGAATAAATCCAGTTCATCTGACGTGGACCAACCCATCTCGTGCCTATTGCTCCTCTGCATTGACAGAACGTAGCTATGGCTTTTTTGCACTTATCCTCCAAGTGCTCACGCCGGAGTAGCTTCCTATCCAGAATAACTCCCAGATATTTAGCGCTCTCAACGTAGCTTATTTTGGTATTACCAACTTCCATCATCTTTGCGATTTAGTTTTATATCGCCTAGTGAAGATGAGTGCCACAGATTTCTCTCCTTGAATGCATAGTGCATTCTCCCTGGTCCATGCTTCTGTTACCTTGAGTGCCTCTTGAAGCAGGTCTTTGAGGACCTCTTCAAATGGTCCCCTAACAAGAATAGCTATGTCATCCGCATATCCTACCACCTTGACACCCATTCCACTGAGCGTCCTTAGTAGGCCGTCCACGACAAGGCTCTACAGCAAAGGGGATAACACTCCACCCTGCGGGCAGCGCTCCGAGACCATCCCATTTATCGTGCACCCCATCCAGGATGCAGTACTTATCCGGTTTTCCAAGGAACTCATAATCCAATTTATAATTCCATTAGAAATCCTGTGATCCATAGCTGCTCTCTTGATGGCCAGTCTAGAGGTACTATTAAAAGCCCCCTCCACATCAAGAAAAGCCCCAATACATATTCCCTTGTTGTTGATCTGACCCTCAATAAAGTCCACAACCGACAACAGCGCAGTCTCCACTGACCTACCAGTTTGGTAGGCGTGTTGGTCCTGATGAAGCGGATACTGCTTCGAAGGTCCCTCCTTCAAATAGTGGTCCACCAGCCTTTCCAATGTCTTTAACAAGAAAGATGTAAGGCTGATAGGTCTGAAGTCCTTTACCTCTGTGTAACCTTTCCTCCCCAGTTTGGGGATAAAGATAACTTTCGTTTTGAGCCACTGCCCGGGCGTGTAACCCAAGGCAACACAGCCTCTGAGTAATCCTGTCAGTGACCCTATTATTTCCTCCAAGCAATTTTGTAGTAGTGCTGGAGTAATATTATCTAATCCAGGCGCTTTAAAAGGCTCAAAAGACAGAATCGCCTCTCTCACCTTTTCCGCTGAGATCACCTGCCCAGCAATATTCCAGTCCGCCCTTAGCCCAGTATGTCGGAGGTTTTGAGCACCATCCCCTACCGGTCTAATATCGGGAAAACTGTTCCTCATAAGCAGACGCAGTGTTTCCTCCGGGGTGTCGGTAAAGCTACCATCAGTCTTCTTGACAAACTTAAGCTCTCCCCTCGGTCCACCTGCTAACACCTTAAACAGTCTAGCAGTGTCACTCAGTGTGCTTGTCTCTGAGCACCACTTTTCCCAAGAAGCACGTTTAACCTCTTTAATAAGATTTTTATAGAGACCCTGGCTGTCTTTATATGCCTGCCAGGTCTCCGCCGTTTTCTTCTTCTTTGCCCTATTAAAGAGCCTTCTAGTCTCTTTCCGTCTTGCCTCTAACTCGCTGTTCCACTTAAGCTTACCGCGCCCAGTGTTTATCCGCGAGAGAGGGCAATTTTCCTCAAACGACGTGGAAATTGCAGTCCTGATGTAGGCCTCAGTATTTTCCAGTTCGTTTGATGTACCATATTTACCACAGAAGTCTGACATCCGCCTCCTCACCGAGGACTTAAAACCTTCCCAGTTTGTCCTTCTCGGGTTCCTAAGCCACACCACATGGGGGACAACTCCCCTCATCGTAGCAGTGATGATCCGGTGATCAGACATGGAGGGCTCATCCGAAACCTGCCAGTCATGCACCCACCTTACCATTTGTCTATTACAGAAGGTGATATCTAGAACCTCCATTCTGTTTGAAGAGACAAATGTTGGCTCGGCACCTGTGTTTAAAACCACAAGGTTTTTTTCAATCAAGAAGGCTAGGAGCTCCTCACCTCGCTCATTTGTGACTGTGCTGCTCCACACCTCATGAGCATTGGCATCACAGCCCACTAAGATTCCTATATTCCTCTCCCTGCAGTACCGAACTAACTTACGTAATTCTGCAGGGGGCGATTCTCTATTATGGGCGCAGTAAGTGGAGGCCATGATGAACTCCCTGCTCCCACTTACCTCGCTCTTACATCGAATTCTAACCACCGCAAGGTCTTTAGTTGAGAATTCTTGAAACAGCGTGGCTTCTAGTCCTCTGACTATCACACATGCTCTGTGCCCCTCATGTTCCCCACTTGCATAGGTGCGCCCAGCTGCAGCCAGACCCCTTATACGGTTCCTGACCAGCCACGGTTCTTGCACTAGCGCAAGTGCTGGTAATGTGTGCCTCACATTTAAGCACCTGGTTAGGACCACCGAGGCGCTTTTACTGTGGTGCAAGTTAATTTGCAGGATCATTGCTTGAGGGTCAGCCATATCCAACTGACCCCTACGCCTTCTCCTGATTCTCTCTCTCGCCCTTCTCTTCCGGGTCCTTAGAGTTCCACTTAAAGTGACCTCTGTAGACCCAGGAAGGCCTTCCCATCTCTTGCCTTTAATAGTCTGGCCGATGCCTCATCCAATTCTAGGCAGAGGAGGCTTGCAGGTCCCTGCTCAATGCACTGTAGGATCTTCCACTTTGAAGTGTCAATTTCTGGGTTTTGCATCCCCATGAGCTTGACCAACCGAGTGGGCTCCCTTTTTGGTGGTGGTACTAGCACCGTCACTTTCACCCTTTTGATCAGTTCATCAGGCAGGACTAGCCTTGCCTGAGTCCCGTCCTCGAGCTTAACTGGCGGTACCACTTCTCTCAGCCATTTTGCCGATTCCTCCTCAGCACAAATAAATGCTGCGACTCCATCCCTTAGGTAAGTGTCTCTGAACCTCGGAACAAAACCTCCACAATGAGTGTCCAGAATCCGGTCCATGACGGTGCCCTTAAGGTGGTTGAACGCTGCCATCTCCATCCTTACGCCTACACTATCCCCAAAAGTCACAAGAACCCTCGGTAGGTTGGCGGAGATCGACGAGAAAGACGGCCCTCCCGACCCAGCAGGCCTAGACCCTTGTCTATTCCTCTTGGCCTCCGACTCTGGAGTAGGATTAGAAGTACTCCTTTCCTTCCTTTTCCTCTCTCTCTCTCTCTTGTCGTACTAAGGTCCTACCGGATCCACTGGCTTCCGGGACGACAGGGCGGGTTCTAGCCCCAGCCTCCATCAAACCCTTCCGCTGCCTGGACCGGTGTTTCCCCAAAGGGGGTGGTGGTGGTTCTCTGCCTCCGCCTTCTTTGCTTCTTTATGGTAGGAAAGCCAGAGTGCTTTCCTCCTTTGTGCCCCACTCATTCTTCCTTTTGCCTTGCAACTGGATTTCCATCTGTCTCTACGGGGCCGAAGCCACCTCCATAGGGACAGATTTATCTTTAGGTTCTAAGCCCTGAAAAGTTGAATTTATTTTTTTTATCTCTGCCATGTGTGTTCCCACGAGCAGCTAGGAAAATAAAGGTCCGCCACCGCAGAGCCCCGCTTACGGTGGTAAGGCGACTTAAGTACTCAGGGGTGGCGCCAGGTGCCCCTGAGGCTCCGTTAAAGACCCTCCTTACCCTGAGGGCCATGAATCTACATTGGCACGGATCGCATAACACCTTCAGATTGGGGGTGTAAGTGCCCATCCAGACCACCAACCTGGATGAGGGGTGCTTCTTGGTTACCGCCCGCAAGGGAAGGGCAGGGCGAGAGCCGGGTAGATCACAACCCTTCAAGTGCTAGGACTGGCCCGTTTTTTTTGAGCCGCCTTCATGCACTCACACATTTGCCTGGACTTCCCGTTTATAGGGAGCCACATACGTACAGCTCCCCTTCACCCGTCCCCAACGCCCTGATTAAGCCTCTCCACCACGTCAAGGTCATGCAGCCCATAGGAGAGGACCTAGTGTGAAACGCGTATGGTGAATAAATCAGTAAATTGTGGTTTTTTTGCCAAGTTATTACAAAAAAGTGAAATAATATGGTGTTGTGAAGAGAATATTTTCAGCACAATAGTTTTGAGGATAAATAGAGTGAAGTAGTATAGCATTATGTTCGACTAAATAACTAATTGGCCATATGAAACAACTGTTTTCTAGCAAACTATTTTACAACTCTCTGTTTGAAGGTTAGTACAATTTTTTAATCATAGTAAAATGGATAGTACATTACCAAATTAAAGTATAGGTTATGATGTGAATGTTTTTGTGTAACCTGACTGAAACAAATGGAAAATTAAGGAGATTTTCGTTGACCAGTAATTCACGAAACTATTGCCGACTGTTGGTGGTGGGTTAGAACAATAGAAACTGGAATAAAAACATGATGATTTCCCAGGTAAAAATGTTCTGTCGCTTAAAAACTGAGCACCTTTTAACACCTTTATCTCACATAGATCTGCATTGGTTTAAAGAGTAAATACGGTAGAGTCTTGATCATTCGAGGTGAATGGGGCTGAGACCCCCTCAGATTACCGAAAACTTGGATTACACAGAAATAGGTTCCTGTGGATTAGAAAAAAATAGGACTTCTAATGAACTAATACAGTAAAACCCCTCATATCTAGATCAATGTGGCAATAGCCTGGACCGGATTTATTAATAACGGGAATAAAAACCAGTCCAGATAATCATGAGTGTTGTCATTGTTTGATTGATTTGTTTGCTTCAAGAGAGTATTTTCTGATATGTCACACATGCGTATTAGTGAAACAGAGCTCGTGTCGTCATTTTGACAATACATAAGTGAGATCATGTGATTTTTTTTATGATTGTGTTCTCTTTACACATTTTTGTAAAAACTTTTTCATTTGATTAAAAACCTGTTCTACAACTCATTCGTTTGTTACTTTCTGTGTTTTTTGTAAATAAAATGTGTTTAACATTATTTTAAGACTTTTTTAAACGTGTGTTTCACTATTCCATTGAAATGTAGTCATCGTAACTATTTTTTTTTTCTAATAGTAGGATTCGTAGCTACTATAATATTTTTGTCCAAGCACAAAAGAAGCATGTGATATTACGATGTTCAACACAATAATAAAAAAACACTATTTTGGCAAATATAAAAAAGAATTTGGAGTAGTTAAATTGGTGATACATAAATAATCGTGTGACAAAATTTAGACATAATTAATCTAGGGTTAAATAGTGTCAAATTAGAGAGTCATTACTGTATTACTGCAGAAGAGACATCATGCTCCCCTGTTGCTGGGAGTATGTGATAATTATAACTTCTTTGGAGATGTTTGTTGGTGAAGTAGACCCGCTCTATTCTATGCTAAAATACAGATGTATCACTACTTGACCAGAAAAAAAAAATGGATACATTAAAGTGAGTATTAACACTAGTATTTACAAATATAGTTTTGAATAATAGGTATTGTCAGTTAGTAATTTGTGTGTCTGGGGTACCCCAAAGGATACCTAACTCGTTGCAAATCTGGATCGTGGTTTCAGTGTCCATGGCACTCGGGGTGAATAGCGTGTCACTCGGCGCCACTACAATGTCTATACTAAGTGTTTATGAATGCAAAAAAGATAAGCTAATTCCAAAAAAATGTCTCAACAAAATTTAAAACGCAAGGTACAGTATATTTAACTATGATTTAAATTTTTTAGATTTTTGTGTTCTACACGCTTACCAATAACGTGTATTGTAATCAGTCAGAATAATAATAACATTATTAAACTTAATATTTTGCTAATTTTTCATATAATATGCTTTTGTTCAAAAAACAATAAAAGACTTTAAACTCAGTAAGTTTGTACCTTTATGTTTTTCGGCTTTCTGTGCTTTGTATTATTATATACATTATATATTCTTTCTCCCTCTGACGTCTATTTTGTAATTCAAACTACACGATACTCTATGCATTAAAATAGATTATAGTTAATGAAATATCAATTGTACACAGTAGTTAAGAAATCGTTTGAAAATTCAGATAAATCAGTAAACCAGATGGGTCCTGGTCCTAATTGATCCGGTTTTTTGACCCTCTACTGTATTTAAATTCATAGTACATGAATACTCTCTTTGTATGAAATTTTAAACAAGTTATTAAGTTGCAATATTGTTAAATGTTCTCTTTTCCAAAATATATTGTATTACAGAAAATGTGTTCTAAATAAAATTTACTCTGTTCTGCCTAATAGGCATGCAGAAAATTAACTCATTTTGAAAACCTGAGTGTAATGAACAATTCAAAATCATCAAAGACTAAAATCTACTAAACCTTAATGTAGCTATTCAAGTCATATGTTTGAATGTAGTAAATAATAATTCTCTAATATTACAGGCCTCATTTGTTTTCTGCAATGGTGTTCTATATCAACTTCAGATTCTATACAAAGAAATACAGTACTAACAGTCCTACAGTCTGTGAAATCGTTGCATCCTCAACAACCTACTCAGTTAATCTGGACAACTTCACAAATAACAGGTTAATAGGTTAAGCAGCTTTTAGGTATTCTTTTTTTAGTGTTTATCTTGTTTCTATTCATAATCTTTATACAATATATTTTCATATCTCGTTATTTAGTTTTAAAATAACCAAAAAATAATAACTTCTTTATAACTGTAAAAGTTGATAAATAACTATATTATTAGGGGGAAATGTTGTAATATGCTTCAAGAGGACCAACTACCAAATCTTCCCGTTTACTAGAGACTGACTTTAGAATATCCTGAATAGAACAAGTGATATTTTTTTTCTTTTGAATCAGTGCTAATAATATTAAACAGTTTTCTCAACCTCATCATGAAAATCATCAATGGTACGCTTGCATTTTATTTTGAACCACAAAAAAAATATTTTAGATATATTATAATATTATACTCAGGTACGAGTTTAATTCTTTAAATATCGAAATCTTGTTGCTGTTCATGACGAGCTGGTTGTTACTTACTTATTACACTTTTTCTATTACTTGCGACCAGACTTTTTGTTAACTAAAAGTTGTTAAATTGTTAACTTACACTTGGAGGAAACGTTTTTGTCTTACGACTTCTTCAGCCTCGTCAGGATAAGGTTGAAGAAGTCATAAGACGAAAAAGTTTCCTCCAAGTGTAAGTTATCGATTTAACAACTTTTAGTTAACAAAAAGTCTGGTCGCAAGTAATAGCTAAAGTGTAATAAGTTTTATTCTGTTAAAGGAAATAATCTCTCTCACTCTCTCCCTCCCTCCCTCTTTCTCTCTCTCTTTCTCTCTGTATATATATATATTCTTGATATTTTACGTTATCCATTGTTTTTCCGTTGCACTGACTTTATGAAGTTAATATATTACTATTGTAAGTAATTTTATCCACCATTAAGTGCAATGATTTTACCTTGTGTGATGAGGCGCCTTTCGGTCACTTGACCATTGTCGAATCACTGATGAGTAAGCAGTGATTCGACAATGGTCAAGTGACCGAAAGGCGCCTCATCACACAAGGTAAAATCATTGTACCTAATGGTGGATAAAATTACTTACAATTGTAATATATTAACTTCATATATATATATATATATATATATATATATATATATATATATATATATATATATAACTTTGCGACACTGTTTTCTTGTATTCACTCATCACTTTCACTATATATACTTAAACAAGAATCTTACTTGGTATTTTTGAGAGTTAACTTTCAAAGATTGATAGTATCTCCATTATCGAGCATCATTGACCGGGCATTGTAGTAGACTGCGAGCTGTGTGGAATTTCCGTTGTCATAAGATGTGGTGTACAGTTATTGTTCTATTTTCGGATTCACTGCACTGTGGGAGTCTTTTAAGTTTGTCTTGGGGTTAGTTTTTGTCTATTAGGTTGAATAATTTATCTTTTTTTATTTTATTTGTATTTGTTCCTTTATGATATTATTTTTATGTTTATAAATTTGTAGGTGTTCCCAGATTGTCATTTTGAGGCCTTTTTGTGCTTTTTCTAATGTGGGGAATGCGTGTTTGTTTTTGATGGTGTGTGTATCTAAGTTTGAGTTGTAAGTTTGAGGCTTGATGTATGCATTGAGGTGTTCTTGATATCTGTATTTTAATTTCTTTTTTGTTTGGCCTATGTATATTTTATTACAGTCTGAGCATTCGATTTTGCATATTCCGTTATTAAGTGTGGGACATAATTTTTTCTGGTTAGTTTATTTTATTGATTATGTTTCCTGTGTTTTTGTAAGCTATGTTAATATTATTATTTTTTAGTTATTCCTTTTATGTTGTACCCTGTATATGTGAATGTGGCCCATTTTGTTGTTGTTTGTAGTTCGATTTTAGATTGTTTTAATTTATTTAATATTTTAAATTCTAATTTATCTAAGGTTTTCTTAATGTCGCCATTTTTTTGGGCTATTTGATATATTATTTGTTTTTCTTTGGCTTTTTCTTCATTTTTTAGAGGTAGTTTTAGCATTCCATATAAGAAAATTGTAAGCAGCCATTTTATGTTATGGGGGATGGTTAGAGTAGTTTGGTATTGTATTAATGGTTTGTGTGGGTTTCCTATAAATTGAGTATTCAATCTTACTTGTATTTCTGGTTATTGTTAGGTCTAGATAGTTTATTTTATTGTTTATTGTAAGGGTGATTTTTATGTTAGGGTGTAAGTTTTTTATTTCATTTAGGATGATATCATTATTTATTGCTTTATTTTGTGAGATATATAATCCATTGTCAACATATTGTATCCAATGTCCGTTGGGGTCGTGTGTTTTTATGGTTTGTGTGATTAATTCGTCAGGGTTTTGGAGGTAAATTTCTTATATTATACTTTAGAGGGGTGATCCCATTGCTAAGCCATCTATTTGTTTATATATATTATTATTAAATATGAAGTGGTTTTGGTTTAGCATGGTCGTTAGGCATTTTTAATTTGGTTTGTGTATTTGGGGTTGGTTTTAAGATCAGTTAATTTGTTTTTTATTATTTGGATGGTTTTGTTTATTGGTATATTAGAGTACATGTTTGTGATATCAAATTATATAAATTTGATGGTTTTGGTTATGTTTATTGTTTTTAGTCTTTTGGTTAATTTAAATGAGTTTTTTATGGTGTATTTATTTTCCACTTTAAGTTCGTGTTTTAGGTTGTTGGCGATTATTTTGTGATATTTTATAGGCAGGAGCATTTTTGAAATTTATTAAGGGTCTTACGGGATTGTTGACTTTATGTATTTTAATGAGGACATTCATTTTAGGGGGCTTTGGATTGACTATTGTGTATTGGTAAGGGTTTTTTTGGCTGAATATATTGTTATTGTTTTTAGCTAATTGTATAATTTCGTTTTGGTATTTTTAGTGGGGTCTTCGTTATTCTATGCAATTGTTTGATTTTATGAATTCTTCTGTTTTTTTGTTATATTCTGTTTTTGATATGATAACTGTAGCGTTGCTTGTGTCCGCTTTGGTTGCAATTATTTCATTTTCAAATAGTTTTTGTTTATTTGGTTTATTTGTATTTTATTTTTGATGTGATTTCCTTTTTTGATTTTTTTTGTTGATGATTTTGTTGATTTCATGTAATGCTGTGTTTCAAATGTTATCTTGGTTTTCGTAATTTATAAAGTTTATTGCCAGTTCTGTTTCTACTATGAGGTTTTCTATTGTGCTTTATAATTTTGGTTTGATGTTGGTTTTGTGCTATTTTCGAGTATCTTCACTTCTCCTTTGGTGAAATTCGTTTTTGTAAGGTTTTGTTAGGTTAGTTCTAGTAGAGCTTAAAGCTTATTTAGGAATTTTTGGACTAGATAGGAGACTGACAGACTTACCTAGTGGCAATAGTCCAAAACTGCTATCTCTTGGAAATAAATAAATAAACACATATAAAAACTTATCACACTATTGAAATATTTCGATCACACAATGATCTTTGTCAATCAAAAAAGAGTAAAAAAAGACAGTTTTCTCCAAGCAAAGCACAATTTTAATAATTGTTCATTATACGATTTCTTTAAAAGAGTCCAACATAATATTTTTTGTTTCCATTTTCAACTTGAGTTACTATTTTACACTTAAACTCTACTGGCGCCGTAGGTGTTCATGTCTGCCTCGGTCTCACTCTCAATTCATTGGTTCATTGTGAGGTTAGTTGATGCCAGAAAACGTTGAATCGTTTGACTGTTATTGTGTAAGTCTTTGAGAACATTTCGGTGCATTTTGTTTTTTTTCCACCATTGCTATCGGACAGGGGACTATGTTATCGTATTAGTGGTACTTGAGGTGTGTTATAGTAGTGTGTATTATTTTTTTTACAATGAATATGGATAACAAAGATGAATTATTAGAGAATGTTTGCTCTAACAAAATTTGCCTAACTAGATATTCTCCAATAATTCATCTTCATTATCTATATTTATTGTACAAAAAATAATAAACACTACTATAACACATTTCAAGTAACATTAATATGATAACATAGTCCCTAATCTGTTAGCAATGGCGAGATGAAAAAGAAAAAGGAACCGAAATTTTTATACAGACTGGCACAATAACCTACAAGGAACAGAAAATTCTTCGTCAATGGCTAACCTCACAATGAACCAATGAATTGAGAAGGGGAGCGGGGCGTACATGAATGCCTACCGTCACAGGTGCCATTAGAGCACAGGCGTTCATGCAGGCCCGATGCACTCATTGTGTTAAACAAAGAAAGTAAGTGCTTCTATAACGCAAGTGTCACATATCAATGTATGTCTTAGAGTTTAACTAATTTAATATTTTCCTTTGAAAGTAATTTCTCTGTGTATATTGTTTAGTTAAATAATTTAACAATGGTCAAAATTAGTGAACTTTTTCATCTGTTACAGAATGGAGAGATTTTCACGATGCTGTTTGGACATCTAAAATCTGGAGTAGGTCTGTAAACATTCATTTTATAAGATTAGATGACAGTCCTAACGAAATTATTGTTCAACTAGCCAACAATGTTGTCAACATAATAGTAAACCCAACCTTTACAGTTGTAAGAAAAGTAAGTAATTACAGATGTGTAATTTTCTTTACAATAAAGGCATTCTAACATCTGTATACAGTATTTATTTCAACAATAACTAATATTAGAAAGGAGAGCAAATATTTTATAAAAGTTATATGCTAACAATAGAAGTTATTTATGTTTCAAACATAAATCTGAAAATATAGAACTTGCCTAAACTATTTTGAGGATGATTTTCTAAAGTTTAAAGTAAATGAGTGAATACTAGTAGCTCAAGTCCTGTGTAAAAACAATACAATTGGTTATCTATAAATATTTAGTATTTGTTGATTCCCTCTTCACGTGAGTTTTCACTAAAACACTAGTTTTAAGTAAATAGGTTACACTTATTGATGATTGTAATTATATTTTAATAGCAATATAGAACTATTTGTGCAATTTAGTTGTATGCCTGTATGTACAGTTCCTTAATACTGTACTGTACATACTAATGTATATTAATTATCAGTATTGGTAAAAAAGATGTAATTGCGGTATGCTTGTTTTGTTGAAAAATTTTCTTTGATGAAATATTCCTCCCCCTTCGAAAAAGTTGATGATCGGCTGCTGTAGCTTCATCATGTTCGTTGTAGGCCTACTTGATCATCAGGTCGATTGCCTGGAAAGCTTCACTATGTGTCATTATTTGTTTTCTTTTGCCATCTTCGGCAGGCGCTGGCTGTGTGCTCACAAAGTCCATAATATGACTACTAGTAATCTCATGAACTTCATCCTCTTTCATCCATTCATTCATGCTAGCACTGTTTCTGTCTTTACAACCAGAAATGTTTCGGAGGAGATCGGCGATTTCTTCATTTGTTTCAGTAACGAGGTTTTCTGTTTGTAATATATTTTCAATCCCCTCATTGTTTTATGAACCAATAGTTTTTCTCATGATTTAGCTAAAGTTATCAGCCTGATTTCATCCCATGCTTTTGCAATCCATAAAGCAACATGTAGCAAGTCTATGTTTTTCAGGCACTCGAAAACACTTCTTCCCGAATCCATACCCACGATTGTAACTGTTAGTAACTTACAGCAATATAGAAAATACATCAATCACTTTTACATTAGTTTATGACTATTCAAGCTTTAGTTTTGTAAATTTGTAAGAACTTACTGAGACATAGCGTTATCGCTCCGTGGCGATCTTCATCATTGTCTTGCTGATGGAGATCGCCATAGAGTGATCGAAAACATTCTGTCTCAGTAAGTTCTTACAAATTTGCAAAATTAAAGTTCAGATAGTCATAAATTAATGTAAAAGTGATTGATTAAATTTCACCAAACATAATGAACTACAAAATTCAAGAATAGAAAACACAGTTTTTCCTCTTTTCCTTCTTACTGTATATTGTAGATTACAAATTCTAGGTAAAATAATTAACTATATTACCCAACTACACAAAATCTTGTAGAATATATACATACTGAACGATACGTAGACTCGAACAAAACTGGCTGAGTTTGGAAAGAACAAAGAGCTGACTGCTAGCGCCAGAGAACTTGCCTGACAGCAAGACGCCTTACGGAATAAAGACGCTTAATTTATTTTCATATTATGTCAGCATGTTAGAGGTTTAGGATATGAGAGGTTTTACTGTAATTAGAAATTGTATATATTTATTTCTTATCTACTAACAAATAGTTTCAATTTAATTTCTTAATTTTAAACATTAATTAAGACAGTAGTACTTTATGTTGCAGATAGTACCTTTTATTTGTATGAAAAAAAAAATACTGTACCTAGCAAATGAATCAAGTAGAAAATGGTTAAGTCAGTGCAGTATACCAATTGACTGTGCAGTAAGTAGTGATATTCAAACTAAAATTTAATACCTAATAAATATGATTTTTAGTAACAATTAATTAAGCCTTACATTTAATTTTATGTATCTTAACCCGCGATTGGCCTCACATTTAGGGGAGTCCAAACAAAAATAGTTAGTGTAAAGGAAATTCTCTATTCTTTCGCACTACAGTTTTGATAAACTAGCTATGTGTTGTTGACCTTATCTGACACCTTTTTTTGTGTTAATCTCATGACTAAGTGCTCTGCAGTGATGTGGGGTGGAGGTAAAGTGTCGCGCCATTGTTCGGTTAAGGCTGTCCTAACAGCGCGACCATTTGTGTCACAGTTTTTAGCAGTATATTTGGTTTTCGGGCTAATCATAATCAAACACTTTTGGTTTCATACGTTCCAAAGAAAAAAACAAAAAACGTCATATTATCAACATTACATTCAGATGATGAAATCTATCATGAAACAAGAGATTCATTCAAACTTGAGGTGAATTCATTCTACAACCTATCAAAGGAAGGAGTTAATGTAGTTGATAGAATGAAGAATAAATACTCAGTGAATAGAGTGAGTAACAGAGATAGCCAATGACGGATTCTTCAACGGATTATAATTGAATAATCCGGAATAATTCAACGGAATAATTATTGAATTTGGCAACAATCACTGTTCAGATCATGTATAAGGAAACAGTGGGACGAAAATTGCTAGAAGAATATTCATTGCTAAGATAGCAAAGCCAATTACAAGCCTCATCTTTTGAAAAAAGCTTCAATTGAAAATTTGTCCATACTGCTCAAGCAGAGTAACAAAATATAACTTGTCAAAAATGTCCTATCAGAAGTCAAAATCCAAGTAAGTTTGTTAACAAATTATGAAACGTTATAAAATTTTTTTTTGCTAGATAAATTATTAAAATTAAAATTTATTGATAAAAACGCTTCATGAAAATTCAAGAACTATGCTACTTATGTCAAATCTAATGGTTTGATATGAACTTACACAGAATTTGGTTTCATTTTAGAAAATGTTTGAGGATAGGCCCCATGATGTATGTACTGTTAAATAAAGAAGAACCGTTATACGAAAAGGAAGTAACATGAATGTAACAAATCAATCTGTCACAAGCATACTAGATAGCAGCTCTCAATATGCCATGAAGGAAATTAAAATAACGACTAGTTTACTAGACGTGTCGTTTCAAATTTTTTCATCTAAACATTTCCTATAAATTAATTTTAAATATTTTCTTGCTGCAAAATTGTTCTAAAATTTGTAAATTACATATTTAATAATTTTGTACCTAAAAATTTAGTTTTAAATGAAAATGTTTTTTATAATTAATGAATTTGTAAATGTTAGGGGTTCCCTATATGCATGACTGTTTATACTACAAATAGGGCGCGACTGATTGCTGGTTAGATAAACATATATTTTTTATTACAGGTATATACAGTATTAAAAAAAGGTATATTATTTGAGGCGTATAATATATCTGAAAACATGTCAGTTGAAAGAGTATTGTCCTTCAAGAACATGTTCAACTTGTCCAAGAGGAGAAGTAATCTAACAGGACTACAGTTTAAAGTAGCTTCAGTTCAAGTAAGTGTACAATACTCCAGTTTAAAGTAGCTTCAGCACAAGTAAGTGTACAATACTCCAGTTTAAAGTAGCTTCAGTACAAGTAAGTGTACAATACTCCCGGTTAAGGTAGCTTCAGTACAAGTAAGTGTACAATACTCCAGTTTAAAGTAGCTTCAGTACAAGTAAGTGTACAATACTATAGTTTAAAGTAGCTTCAGTACAAGTAAGTGTACAATACTCCAGGTTAAGGTAGCTTCAGTACAAGTAAGTGTACAATACTCCAGGTTAAGGTAGCTTCAGTACAAGTAAGTGTACAATACTCCAGTTTAAAGTAGCTTCAGTACAAGTAAGTGTACAATACTCCAGTTGAAAGTAGCTTCAGTACAAGTAAGTGTACAATACTCCAGTTTAAAGTAGCTTCAGTACAAGTAAGTGTACAATACTTCCTAATATAACTTTTTTTAGTTTATGAATAGGTTTTTGTAGATAATTTATATCTTATACTTAATGAATTATCATTATATATTTTTTGTATTTATATAGTAGTTTAGTATCAGTTATGGGGATAAAATAATTCTCCACTTAACCTACATTTGTCCTTTTGTCAATGAAATAGAAATTGTCATCTTTTACAAAACTCACCCAAAGCCGTTGGTGTTTTGTTTATAGGACGTTAGGTAAAAAAATGTTAATTTACAACTTGTTAAAATAAGATTCAGTATTCTTGCATTATTTTTGTTGAAACTATTGCCCTTTTAAATCTACACACTTGTTCCTGCTCTTCGATTATACTTGCCCTTTTCAAGCACTTGTGCAAAAAAATATACTTTTAGCACTTGTTGCAATAAAAACAAAATATGGGAACAAACCTGTTTTGCTAATGATTTGTGTTGTGCCTTTACTAAAATACGTCAAATAGGCATGCTAGTGTAAAAATAAAAGCTCATCCATCGCACTGTTATTATTATTATTATTAAAAAATTAGTATGCTGTTTTGTGTAATGCCTAATGGTGGTTACTCAATATAGAGTGCTAATGTAGTAATTAATAAATAAGTTATTGCTTTCTGCCACTTAACTGAACTCAGAAAAAAGATATTGGAATGAGTGCTCAGTTCTGTTTATAAAAAATCAACACATATAAGAGAGTATATATATATACTGTAGCTAATGTTACAGAAATACCGATAAGTTATTTGGTCATTATTATCATGTGATACTTGCTCATTTCCAAGTATCATCTAAATGACCTTCAAAAGCTCACTCCTTAATAATGTTACTTTCACAAAACTAACAATGCAAATTATAACTAAGTGTAATTAAATTATAAATTTCATATATTCTCCAAGAGTAATTTGCTTTATAATACAGTACATTAATACTCAGTAATATAAGTGTTAATAAAATGTGAACAATTTATTGTATTTTGTATTAATTCATTACCTAAAAATTATGTGCAGGAATTTAAAACCAAAGAAGAGTTAATAAATGCTAAAGAATACTTAGTGCAGGCATACTTTCTGAACGTCTTTTATGTTATACAAGAATTTTCCAATTTTACGTAAGTAGAGAAAATGTGTTATTCAAATAGTATAGTAATAATGAATGATATCTGTTAATTCTATCTTCACCTGAGCTACTAGTTTTTAACTAAAATCACTTTTAAGTTGTTACACTTGCCTATAGTAGCACTTACTTTATATTGTTGAGGATGCCCGTTTTGGGAGATGTGTCCCATTGTTAACTCAGACCGTAACTGATCTCAAAGTTTTTGTAGGTTAGGGTTGGGATGGGATATTAGGTTGGGGATGTTGGTGTATTTTGGTGAGTGTTAGAAGTTATGATCTCAAAAAGTGTATGTGAGCTATAAAGTAATTGGTGTTAAGTATGTGTGTAGGCTGTAGTTTGAAATGTTTGTATATTTCATATTGTTCGGTTAGAAACAAAACAAAAATAGCCAATGATACACAGCCTAGAAACAAATCTACGTTTTGGTGGTTAGCAGCTTCTACACAAGTTTAATCTACAGGTGTTATTTGCTCCAAATAACTGATTTTTAGGACAAGGTAAAAAAACGTCAAGTTCGCTCTGGTCGGCGATTGTCTAGTTATAAAAGGATTAGGTAGTTTGAATATTAACATCTCTTGAGTAACATCTATTGAGTAACATCTCTTGAGTAACATCTCTTCAGACTAAACAAATATTTCTCTATAATAGTAAAATTATGTTTTAAATTTGTCTTTTAGAGAAACAAGTATTTTAAGGTCTTCTTTCAAAACCATCTGTTTTTGGGGAGTGCAATACAATTTAAACTATCCTGTGGGTAGAAGGAATCACTTCTTCACCCCCCCCCCTAAAGCAGGCAGCTACCCTGTCCACATCACACCGTAATTGGTCTACAAGCAACAAGTATCGTCAATTCTTATGAATAAGTTAAGCAATATGGTGATTGACGTCCTGTCCATTAGTCCTGTTATCGATATAATCAATATGATTCATAATTCATCTCATTCATATCCTGCATGGTTTTACTCAAACACTTCTTATAGGTAGTAACTAAAATGTAAAATCCTACAGTAGTAAACAAATGTAAAATGTTGTTTGTCTATCTGGTTGTTCGTATTCCATTTCACGCAACTACTGCAGAGTACTGCACCGTTTATTTCTTTATTTTTATATATGTTTATGATTTCAGTGTGTTTTTACGTAATTTAATTTTGGAAAATTTTTTTTCATTTGTTTTGTGAAGCTTGGTGTCACGTGAAGTTTCAAAGTGTAGCAAGACGTCCGATTCAAAATAAACGACATGATTTAAGTCTTAAAATTACAAAAACGATTCAATGAAATACTGCTTGTCAACTTGATGTTTCGCAAACTCTCTAATGTAAAATTCTAAAGAACAAAGACTCCCCCTTGTCATTTTCAGAGTGTAATGAAAATGTTGACAGCAAAAGAAATTGTTTCTTTTGATAAATTAAATTAGCTTTGAAATTAGGGTTTAAAAATGTTCACGAAAAAGATGCTTGAGTTGATGCCTCATTAATGAGTTAAAAATCCGCGCATCTTGCAACAAAATAATGAATATGAACAATTTATCAACAATGTTTTACTGGAAGATTAAAGACAATCTCGTTATGAGGGATTCTTTGTAAAAATTTAAATAAATTTGAAAGTGTAAATAAGATTGACGTGTTTTATGATGATGTTATATGTGCTTAAGTGTTTTATGAAGTTTCTTTACAAAGTTCAATATTTAAAAAAAAACTATGTTAGATTTAATTAATGTTTAAAAAAAATCTACAATGGAATAAAATAAACTAACGTGCAGTATGGCTGCAAAATATAACAAGTATAAGACCTAGTTACAAAATTTTACTGCATAAAACTATCTGGAGTTACAATATTTGATAAGTAATCGCTCATGATTTCCACGTGCCTGAATTACATTGTAGTTGTTGCGTTATAGAATTAAAATGACTTACTGTAATGCTAGGCCTACATGTCATTCAGTAAACACGTGTGACCATAATACAGTAAGTTCAATGCTTCACTTCTGTACATCTTGATTATTTACAGTTTATGTGAAGGATTAATTTATTTAAGTGGTTTTTGATTGAAGGTTTGAAGGTTCTAAACAGAAATTGAAGAATACTATTATCTAACTATCTACTGAACTACTTCTGTCTAAATTTCCAAACAGGATAAAGTAGACTTATCTCACAATTCCACAAAAAGAATGAAATGAAAAGAAGGGGAAAGGGAGATTTTATTCACAGACATACTTTGATTCTTCACTGAGACTAGTACTCGCCACTGTTGGGATACAGAAAAGGGAAAAATAGAATAAACCATTAACAATTGCTATGAATATTCACTGGACACCTTCTACTCACTGAGAAAGTGACTCCGAATATTTCCGGATAAATTTGTATGTTGTTGTTTAAACCTTTAAAATATTTCCTCATTATTGTCAGTAATCTTGCTTACATGCACATACTATAATTTTTATGTTTTATAATTTAAATATTAGAGGAATTAACAATTTAAGTAAAAAATAAGTTAACATTTTACAAACAGTAACTGGTTCACATGTAATTAAAATTTTTACATGTATTTTAATACTGTGCAGATTTGTGGTAATAGACGACTCAGTAGAATCAGCAGGACATGCGTCGAAAAATGGCATCTGGACTGGACTGATAGGAATGTTACAAAAAAAGGAAATAGATATTGGTATATCATATGTTGCATTCACTCCAGAGAAGATGAAAGTTATGGACATCAGTGCATATATCATGAATGACGTGTAAGTCAAACCATACTCTCAAGAATTATATCTTAACAAAAGTTTAAACAAATATTTTATTATTCAAAAACTTATTTGTAACCAGGCAGCCCAGAAAGATTTTGGGCCTCTGGGCAAACATACGGAGCCTCTGGAGTACGGGCCCACATAGGCCCAAACAATTGTGTATTTTGCATGATATTATAAATAAATTATTTTTTCCGTGTTAAAACGTACTAGGCGTACTGAATATAATCCTTGTATTAGTTTTGTTGGAATAAACTGCCTATCATTTACAGTAACTAAGACATTGCATTTTGTGTGAATAGAACATTTCATTTAATGAGTATTACTTTGGCATTTAAAGCTTGAAAAACTGTACATTGTAATTTTTATATTTTATTGGTATAATGTTTTTATCTCTTTTATGGATCTTGCCACATGAGTAACTATTTCTGAAGTAAAAAAAAAAACACCAACTCGGGGCCCTCCAGAGCCCAGGCCCCTGGGCATTTGCTCTTCTTGCCCCCTCTTTGGGCTCCCTCTTTGTAACTATACAATATCAAGATCACAGTGGTGCAATATATTACAATAAAAATATTGGCAAAAACTCCAATACCACAAAAAAAGGTAAATGTAAAGTTAGCCTATAGGAGTCCAATAAACTTTAGCATTTATTAAGTAACCCCAAGGATAAAGTTCCAATGTTGGAAAAATCAGGAATTTATAAGATAATTTGTAGTACATGTGATGAGATGTATATGGGCAAAAAAAATAATTGTAACTAGATTTATGGAACATTTTGTGTGTAATAAATATGATAGACAGGAAAAATCAAGTGTAGCAGAATAAATATATAAACATGAATTATTTCTAGATATCAAATGTACTTACGAACTCCAGCAAACAGTTATACTTGGAGATCCTACATTACTCCATTTAGGTTTAGTTCTTGGATGGTGGTTTTAGCTGTGAGTATACTCATTCCTTTAATACACTTCAAGTTTCTTCAACTTTTAAAGACAACTCATAGGACAAAAGAACAAGAAAATATATTCGACAGTTATATGATGGTTATCCGAGGCATCTGCAGTCAAGGTAAATTATTTTTTCAATTATAAAATATTTTTTCATTAATCTGTTCATTTATCATTTAATTGAAATGTTATTATTTTTTCACATACTAGTTTATTAAAACAAAGAGACTAGTTTCAATGACAGTGTTGCCTTCATCAGTGCTTGGCTACACATAAACTAATGTGCAGTGAGAGTTAAACTGTTTTAATTTTTACTTTTGTGAATTGTTCTCACTAGCTAAGCTGTAACTCAATCACAAATATTACTGGTGAGTTGAAGACATTAACCAGCCAGACCTTACGGAGTAATCACATGTAATAGAGGCTAGGTATTTCACAAAGAATTGGACTAAATCCTTCTGGTGTGAATGTGTTTGAACTGGTTTTTTAATATGTTTACCTAGAATGAAACTAATCACTCCATTACGTTAAAAAGGCTGTTTCTATTGTTCAAAAAATTAATATACAATATTTTCTGACATATTATTTGGTATCTATACTCGTTTTTATTCCCCTTTTATCAGATTCTAGGACTAACATTTGCTGTGAAAAGTTTCATTCTAAATAAGTAATATTAAAAGTAATTGAATCCTATATCTGTCAGACAAATATTCTAACCTTAAGACAACTGGCCCCGACAATTGTCTCTTCTATTGGCATCGTGTAAACCCGGCTTTACGCCAGTTGCGTGAATGTCTGAGGCCAGTCCAATTGAATGAAAACTTGTTCACACGGCGAAACTATTGTCACGCCAGTTAGTGACAAAAAATGGCGGAGTGCTTATCGTCTGTTGTGTCTTGTGATGAATTGAAAGTAATGAGTGAGAATCTTTGTCAAGAATTGATCACTGAGGCTTGAGAAGTTCTCGAGGAAGAGTTAAATAAGAAGAGTCCACATCCAGATTTGGCACATTTCCGTTGTTTTGAAAACTCAATGTTAAATGTATTGCGAAATGACTTTATCTTTGCTTTTACTTCTGCTACACCGAAGGCATATTTTTGATTCCACAGGCACCTATGCTCCTTATATAATTCTTCTCTTTGATCCCACAGGTACCTATGCTCCTTATATAATTCTTCTCTTTGATCCCACAGGCACCTATGCTCCTTATATAATTCTTCTCTTTGGTCCCACAGGCACCAATGCTCCTTATATAACTCCAAGAATTTTAAATTTAAGTCATCACTCCATTTAGGAGCCATACTTTTCCAATAAACAACAGACAATTTTAAAATAAACAATTTAAACCCCATACGTAGCCGCCTCGACTGACTATTGCAAACTGGCCCAAAACGAGAGATCTACTGCCCTAAAACGTTCACACGCCGCCAATTGTCTAGAAAACTGTCTTGATAGAGTGGTGGGGGGTGTTACTGCGCCCAGTCAATTGTCCTCAGTCTACTCCTGGAGACGATTGAATTTCAGGACAACTGGCAGGGCAGTTGGCACGCCAATTGGCCAGAGGTGTTAACACGTAGCCAATAATTTAATGCCAGTAAGTTGTCCTCAGACAATTGTCTCCTCAACTGGCATCGTGTAAACCCGGCTTTAGGTGTGTTTATCAGACACATATCCCTAGAAAACCCAGTTTAATGGGTAGTTTTATTCAAAGTGTTAAATATTTTCTCTTATATCCTGTATTTTATTTTAATATTTACACTTTCATCAACTTGGCAAAAAAAACCACTACTTACTGATATTTTTCAGCAGACGCGTTTTGCACTAGGTTAGTACATTGTTCAATTCTGTGAGTAATAGACAAGACGGTTGCACAGGTGTGTTTTGTTGGGGTGAGTTTGTGGTGTGTTGGTGTTCTGTGGTGTGTTATTGTTCATAGAGTAGTTGTTAATTATGTATTCAAATAAAGTATTTGATTGTGTGAGTTATCGTTTAGAATGTGTTGTGGATAGTTTTTGTGGTGTTTATATATCTCGTAGTTTTCTGTTGTGTTTAGTTTGTTGATTTGTTTGATGTAGTGAAGAATTTTAGATTGGTGTCTATGCTAGTCTATGAGTGTAGTGTGTTTTGTATGTGTATGGCAAAATTTGATTTGGGTTGATTTTTTTATGCTTTTTATGTGTTCCTTGTATCTTGTGGTAAATGTTCTCCCTGTTTTTCCAATGTAAAAGCTGGGGCAGTCGTTGCATGTAACCTTGTATACTCCTGCTCTGTCATGGTGTTTTTGTACTGTGTATATGAGTTTTAGTTGTGTTGGATGTTTTGAATGCTATTTGTATTTAAGTTTGTGGAAAGAGGAAGCTATTTTTTCTGATGTGTTGTTGTGGTATGTTAGTGTTATGTATTATTTTCCTATGCCCCAGCTTTTACATAGGACAAACAGGGAGAACATTTACCACAAGATACAAAGAACACATAAGACATAAAAAAAACACAACCCAAATCAAGTTTTGTTGTACACATCCAAAACCCACTACACTCACAGATTAACATAGTCACCTATCTTAAAATCGTACACTACATAAAAAAACAACAAACTAAACACAACAAAAAACTACAAGGTTTACAAACACCACAAAAACTATCCACAACACATTCTAAACAACAAAACACACTCACAATCAAATACTATACTTGAACACATAATTAAAATCCTCTATGAACAATAATGCACCACAGAACATCAATACACCACAGATTCACACCAACACAACACACTTGAGTAACAGTCTGGTCCGTGACTCACAGTATTGAACAATGCGCTGACTTGGCGCAAAATGCATCTGCTGAAAAATATCAGTAAGTAGTGGTTTTTTTGCCAAGTTGATAACAAAAGTGTAATTATAGAAAATCCTCAAGATGTACAACACAAAACTGCAAGTTTTATTTTAATATGTTTTCAAGACAGAGTAAATAAAAAAAGCAGTTGATTTGCGAGTCAATTATAGATATTTTATATCATTGGCGACATGAAATTCGTTTATTTCCATTATCAGGCTTAAGTATACAATAAAGAATCATACATAAATTTTAACCATTACTAAAAATTACAAAAACATTATCTACTAAGTTTGGCACCAATCACACATGACTTTAACTGTTACATAAACATTACCTTTTGAGTTATGTTAGTATGATAACTAAGCACAATAGGTAATTATTCATTTTATCTTTCATGTACTGATAACAGGTTAGTAAATAAGATTGTTTTACAGTTTTGGTTTCCTAAATTGGGAATACAGTAAAAACTCGATTAACCGTCATCATCGGACCTTGGTCATGGCGGTTGAGCTAATAGACGGATAACAGAAACACTGTATTATTCCTCCAAAACCTAACCTCAATCAATTATATTATAGACAGATATCACTCTCACAGTAATATTTTGGAGCAAAAAGAAAATAAACATGACTGTAATAACAAATAAAACTATTTATTACATGATAAAAAGATCCGAACAATAGGTACAAATGTAACAAAATAATGTACAATAATATAAACTTACAGAGGAAATAGTTTATGTAGCTTAACAAACAAAGCGAACGCATCACTGCACCTTAATACTTTAGCTGCCGGCCACAATATCGGCGTTTTCACATAGAATTGCCAAAATATGTTAACCTTATTTTTAAATAATGTGTACTTATTCTTTGTTTCGGTATCATATCTAAGTACGAAAATACGTTTCTTACCATAATATTTATAAAATCACGAGTCGGGCCAATATGTCCAACCTAGGTTTTTTGTAGCGTAAATGATACGTAAATAAACTCTGTCGGACCAATTGGCACGACATTGTTTTTGATTTAATTATATTTTCTTATCTGTGCAACACTGTCTTCATATTCACTAAGACATGTAAATGTGTCACATTTCATTGTTTTGTGAGTTTATAAATATTTTGTATATAGAACAGAAGTGTAAACATATGCTCTCTCTGATAAGTAATGCTTCAGATCCGATAAATACTGTCCAAGATTCAGAACAAGTAAAAGTTTTAAAACCAAATAATTTACTTCTTAAGGAATTTACGTTATAATTTACTTCCTAGTAAGGATGAGTTTATCTAAGTGTATCAATGTTTGTACTTGACTTCAACCAAATCCGTTTTTAACGATTATTTTGCAACTAAATATTTAATCAATATTTTGGACTTATTTTTAGGTTTTGTGAAATTTGGAAAAATAGTGAAAATCAATATATACATTATTAAAAATTATTTATTTTATTATTAAAGTATATAAAGATAAACTTCTTTCAATGAACCATTTTTTCCGTTGGAAATCAACTCAACTTCACTAAAATTGTTAAGAAGTAAGTGTGTCTGCCCGCAAATCGTGACAAAAGCTGCTAGAATAATATCATGTTTTTAATGCCGTTGGCGTTCATCTATCAAACAAAACCATCGTAATTATATCAGTAAGTAGTGTGAAGCTTGTTATTTAATAATGTGCATTCATTTTTCCAAAAGTAGCAACACCAGCTAAGTATTACGAATAAACATAAAACGTTACTAGACAACAATGTCGGGCCTAGTGGCCTAATGGTATTCGGTTCAGGGTACTGGCAATTTGTTATTACAGTATTAATGTACTATTGCAGCAATGACGGTTAATAGAAACTGACGGTTAAACGAAGATTTATTGTAATAAATTGTACTAATATTTTTTAGTAATTAATCCTACAAATGACAAACACTCAGTGTTTGTAGTAATTATAAACAAATATGTAATTTGGTGCCCAACTCAATAGGTATTGGAAATGTTTTTGTAATTTTTAGTAATGGTTAAAATTATGTGTGATTAGTGCTAAACTTAATAGGTAATAGTTAAAATTTATGTATAATCTAATTGTTTATAATGTGCTTAGGCCTGATGATAGATAGAAACCAACTTCTTAAATGTTGCCAATGATATAAGAATACATAAACTTGACTCACAAATCAGCCGCTTTTTTCATTTACCTTATATTGCTGCAAGTGTAAACATGAATGTTTTCAATATGTTTTTCTATTGTTATTGGTGTTCAGTTGTTGTATTATTGTTTTAGGTTCAGGTATTATAAGCTACTCTTGGACAAAGAGAACTATAGACATTACAGTTTTATGTTGGGGATGCATTATAATGTCATTGTACACAAAAATTCTTTATTCTCAACTTGCCACAGTTCGTGTAAAGTTACCATATAACAGCCTTTTTGATATATTAAACAGTAACAGTCATTCAGTCAAGACATATAAGAATGGATTTGCACATATGTCAGCAATGGTGAGTTTTAAAATATATTTTAAAAAATATGTATGATTTAATATATTTAGAAACATATATGATAAGATTTATTATATGTAAAAGCATATAGGATTTAGTACTGTTTTGGAACCAGGTGTATGGTAAACTTCAAAGTTTCTAACATCTGAACATATATTTTAAAAGCTCTAAGAATTTGAATAAACTTTTGACACATTGAAATTATTTTTTTTTCTTTTCATTATTGAATTTGGTTAATAGCAAATTATTATTATTTTTTTTTTTTAATTGAAACCTGGCAAGGCAATCTTGACCAGTATGAAAATCTAACAAGAAAGAAACCTTGACAGGAATAATCCTGAAACTGAATGTGATAAGAGGTTTTAGTTATATGCTAGAAAGATAAAATATCTGTTAATCTTCCACAACATGTTATTGAGTTTAATTGATCATAGTATTATTTTTTTAATGCTGAATATCCAAAACCGGAACAGTTATGGAGAAAGTCTTGTTAGCATATCAAGTTTGTATAACTCTAAATTTAGCGTACCTGATATAGACTGGTTGTTTTCATCTTAAATAATTACTTATCTATATATAGGAATCTTTGGACTAGATAGGAGATTGACAGACTTACCTTGTAGTAATAGTCCAAAACTGCAACCTCTTGGAAAGATATAGACAGACATAACATGTAATACTATTGAAATTGAAATATTTCGATCAAACAATGATCTTATTCAATCATTAAAAAAAAACATTGAAAAAGTTTTTTTTATTGAAAAAGATTATTGTTTTATCGAAATATTACAATTTCAATAGTGTTATGTGTTTTATGTGTGTCTATTACTTTCCAAAAGATTGCAGTTTGCACTACTACCACAAGGTAAGTCGGTCAGCCTTCTGTCTAGTCCAAAAATTCCTAAATAAGATTTAAGCTCTACCAGAAATAACCTAATATATATATATTTCTGGACTGACAACCTATATATAAGTTGTTCTCAATTGGTGCAAGAAATAATTTTTAACACTAATTTTTTGCCATAAGAATCTACATATTCAGTATACTGACTCGTAGGATGCAGGAAATGGTATTTCCATAAGAGATAGTCATTGTGTATACTTTCCTCTTTGAAGCTTCAAATAATATATTTTTACAGCGAGTAAACATATTCAATTATTATATATATATATATATATATATATTCTTTTTATATATTTCTTTTTGTGTTTTCTCTTCGATTGACAAAGACCACTGTGTGGTTGAAATATATCATTGTTTAAGTGCTTTTATGTGTTTCTATTTCAAGACTACAGAGTGGACTCTTACCAAGGTAAGTCTGTCAGTCTCTTAGTCCAAAAAATCTATATATATATATATATATATATATATATATATATATATATATATATATATATATATATATATATCACGCTGTTGATTATTTTTCCGTTGCACTGACTTTATGAAGTTATTATTATTACTTGTAAATAATTTTTTCCAGCACTAAGTGCAAAATTTTACCCTATGTGATGAGGCACCTTTCGGTCACTTGACCATTGTCGAATCACTGATTAATTTTTCTCTATTTATCTGGTATGGATGTTGGTATTTCTTGACGTGACACACATTTCCTCTTGATTCACGTGTATAATGTTTTTGAATAATATATCCTCAGCATATGTTGTTTGTAGGTTCATTAAATTGTAAGTGTATGTTTTTATAAATGTGGTATTTTTCTAGTGAGTTTAGTTCTATTGGGTTATTTATTTCAAGTATGGTTAGGATATTTTCGTAATTTGTTATTTCATGTTTATGTGATATTAGGTGTGCTGGAACATTTGATAATTTTTTATTTTTAATTTTGAATGCTCTGTAATGTTCTTCAAATCTTATTTTAAATGATCTGGTTGGTTTCCCTATGTAAAATGTGTTGCAATCGTTACATGTAATTTTGTAAATTCCTGATAGGTTATGTTTTTCTGTTTTGTGGTTTGTGTTATTAAGATATTTTATTATTTTGTTGTTTGGTTTGTATGTTGGAGTGTAGTATTCTTTGTTAATTTTTCTATTTTGTTATTGGTGTATTTATATTTTAGGTAGATTTTTTTATTTTTATTATTTTTGTGTTCAGGTTGTATGTAGTGTTGTGTTGAGGTTAGGTTTTTTTGTAAATTTATTGTATATGTTTTTTATAAGGTCTTTGTTGTATCCATTTTCTATTGCTATTTTTGTAATGTTATCTAATTCTTCATTTAATTTTTGTTTGTTATCTTGTGTGTATTTTATTGCTTTATTTATCATTTTACTGTAAGTGTTAATTTTGTGTGTCCAGGGGTGGTTAGATTTGTAGTGTATTGTGGTGTTGTTGGAGGTAGGTTTTCTGTATACTGTAGTTTCTATTTTATTATTATTTATATTTAATGTGATGTCAAAATAGTTAATTGTTCTGTTTGTTTCTGTTTCGGCGGTGAATTGTATGTTTTCGTTGTATGTATTTAGTTTGTTTAGTATTATGATGTGTTCGTTGTGAATGGTAGGTTGGTATATTACAAGTATATCGTCTATGTACCTTGTCTATAGTAAAATATTATGTGTGTTTAGTATAGGTTTAATTATTATTTGTTCAAATGTTGAACCTACAGACAACATATGCTGACGACGTACTATTGAAAAACATTATACACGCAACTCAAGAAGAAATGTGTGTGACGTCAACAAATACCAACATTATGCACCGAACATCCACACCAGAAAAATAGAGAAAAATTAAGCAGTGATTCGACAATGGTCAAGTGACTGAAAGGTGCCTCATCACACAAGGTAAAATTATTGCATTTAGTGGTGGAAAAAAGTATTTAAAGTAATAATAATAACTTCATAAAGTCAGTGCAACGGAAAAAAAATGGACTACATGAAATATCACGATATATATATATATATATATATATATATATATATATATATATAGAATATCAAATGTGTTTTCCTGTTAGAATATTTTTAAGATCAAATAATACACACAAATACAGGAATATTTAATTTATTGAACAATAAACTCAAAGCTTTTCGTTGGCTTACATTACCAACATCTTCAGGAGTTACAATATTAAGAATGATAAAACAAACTGTCTAACAAACATGAAGCTACTAGTAGCTTCATGTTTGTTAGACAGTTTGTTTTATCATTCTTAATATTGTAACTCCTGAAGATGTTGGTAATGTAAGCCAACGAAAAGCTTTGAGTTTATTGTTCAATAAATTAAATATTCCTGTATTTGTGTGTATTATTTGATCTTAAATATATATATATATATATATATATATATATATATATATATATATATATATATATATATAGATTTTTTGGACTAGGAGACTGACAGACTTACTTTGGTAAGAGTCCACTCTGTAGTCTTGAAATAGAAACACATAAAAGCACTTAAACAATGATATATTTCAACCACACAGTGGTCTTTGTCAATCGAAGAGAAAACAACTAGGTGCTTTCTAGGTGTTTTCTCTTCGATTGACAAAGACCACTGTGTGGTTGAAATATATCATTGTTTAAGTGCTTTTATGTGTTTCTATTTCAAGACTACAGAGTGGACTCTTACCAAGGTAAGTCTGTCAGTCTCCTAGTCCAAAAAATCTAAATAATCTTTACCAACCAAAACTAACCTATAAATATATATATATATATATATATATATATATATATATATATATATATATATATATATATATATATATATATATATTCAAACATGTACTCGAGGTCTGGCTATTAAATAACGAGCCTTCACACTCAGAAAACATCCTAGAAGAGTACGGGGAAACCAATGGAGCACTGAGTAGCTAGAAATGCCTACTTTTCAATTACAGAACATGTTTTGGTCGCTAAAGTAGAATTTTTCCTGTAGAGGCTAGAAACAAACAAGTTTTTTTTTTGTGCCAATAATATGTGTGACAACCATTTGGCAATGGATTAATGCCAAATTCCTCATTAAATTTAAAAAACTCAGATTGAGTGTTATAAGTTGTGCAAAAAGGTCAATGATGAGAGTAATCCAATCCATACACACATTTTGAATGATGTAAATGGTTTTCTGAAGACCAAGAGAGTACTGCAGATAAACAACATCCACGTCAACCTGTCCCTGTTTCAACTTCGCAAACAGTTACCCAAATCAATGAAATTGTATCTAGAGATCATCATATATGCATTTGGATGATTGCTGTAAACACCAATTAAAAAATGTCAGAAAAATTTTACATGGTGAATAGAACATGATTAATGTCTGTAAAGTTTGTCCTAAATAATTTGACCCCTGACCAAATGTGCGTCCATCAACAGATCGTGCCAGATTTTCTTCAGAAGTTAGAAAAATACCCTGAATTGATGGAAATCATCATCACTTGCAATGAAACCTGGATATTTCAATACGATGTTTAGACTAAGTGGCAATCCACGGACTGAAAAACCCGAGCATTGCCAAGAATGAGAAAAGCAAGAATGACAAAATAAAAATTTAAAGCCATGCTAATCGTTTTTTTTTTCGACAATGACATTGTAATGATTGAATGGGTTTCAGAGGGTCACACTGTAAGCCAAACCTACTATTTGAAAGTTTGGGCAACAAAGCGAGAGTGAGTTCATAAGAAACGGACAGAGTTGTGAATCATGCACCAAAACAACGCACCTGCCCATAACTTGGGTGAGGTGTTATTTAGCCACTAGAGGCACTCCAAAGCTCGAACATCCATTGTACTCTCCTGATTTAGCACCGTGTGAGTTTTCTGAAAATGAAGTCTGCCTGAAAAGAAATAAGTCTGCCTGTTTGAGTCGATATAAGAGGTGAAGCAAAAATCTGTGACCTTATAAATTCTCTCACAAAGACTTCCAGCATTACTTCAACCAATGGAAAAAACGGATTGGTATGCAGCTAAGGGAGCTATGAATTTACTCAGTAGGGATAAGCAATTATTTAGGAAAATAAGTACTGAAATCACTGTTTAAGTTTGCCTTGTGCTAGTTATCAACCATTATTTAACCTGTATGCAGTGTGCAGCTAATCGATTTGTAGAATTTATTTCAGTAACTAAGGAGTTTTTATTTATTTACAATAAAAAATTACATCACATTTGCTTCAAGCTGTTATTACTCAGGAATGTTTTACAGTTCTCAAAAATCGGTCAGTTTGTGTTAAATGTAGAATCTAATACAATTTAGACCCACCAATTAACAACAAAAAACAGACTACACACCAAAACAAGTCAAAATTTGAAGTTGAAAATATGCTAGTGTTGTATATTCCAAGGACATCCTGAGTGTTTCTGGACACATGTACTCATATAATAGATACTCATAACCATTCAGTATTATGTTACCTTTGTATTTTATTTTTATGTATACTCTACTTACATATCCTAATATTTTAATTTTTGTTTTAATTAAAGACATCTTCAAATAATGAAATGAAATTACTTTGGGAAAAACATTTTAAGAAGCCTGAAAATCAAGTGATTGATGTAAAGAAAGCTTTGGACTCTGTGTGTAATACAAACAGTATACTGTTCACTCCTAAAAAAATTACCGAACCACTCATGAATTCAACAAGGTGTTTAATATCTGCTATTCCAGGAAAATACTTCTCATTCACTGCTGGATTTGGTATGCCTAAGAACTCGCCTTATTCTTCAATAATAGATTACTGGTAATTACTATTGTATGTATAACCCGAAAATAAAATTTTGGTTTAATTCCACATTTTTATTGCTATAAAAATAATGAAAACAACCCCAATACCACAAAAATAACTGATAATACAAGTTACCTAAGATTAAACCCTTATTTACATTTCGAAGACCATCATCAGAGGATCTTATTACAGAATTACAATCATTATCCTTATCATTAATCAGTCTATGATGAAATACAGACAAAAAGAACTGTATTTTTTATTATTTTTGTGGTACTGGGGTTGTTTCTAATATTTTTATTATAATACAATGCACCACTGTGCACTTGATATTGTATACCAAATTTTTATGTTTTTAAAATGAATAGAAGTAGCAAACATTTCAATACCTAATATGCTACTTATTAATTTTGCATAACCTTGTCATAATTATAGAATTATATTCTCTTATAATCATATATAAAATTAATTACTAACATTTGAGTTTCTTTACAAGACTATTTTGAGGGATTACAATTGGTTTTTCTCCCCTGTCTTTGCAAACAACAGTCCTTGGGGTTGCGTCTTTAAATTAAAATATTATAAAGCATTTAAAGAACAAAGGACTTCTGTGGAAAAAACCAACACAATGAAAACACATCAAAGAAATTCTGAAGTGCTTATGACATCTGCTGTGCTAGAGTATTATTCTGAGATGATAAGTAAACGGTGGAGTAATAGATGCTCGTATACTAAGCATAACATTTTATAGGGTATCAACTGAAATTATTTGCTCTAGTTGGAATACTGACAATTAGAAAAGTAAAAAAATCGGTAAAAATCACATTGATGTGTAGAGAAAATTCCATTTTATAAAATATATATATATCACTTTCACTATATGTACTTAAACAAGAATCTTACTTGGTATTTATGCGAATTAACTTTCAAAGATTGGTAGTATCTCCATCATCGCGCATCACTGACTGGTGGTTGTAGTAGACTGCGAGCTGTGTGAAACCTTACAAAAACGAATTTCACCAAAGGAGAAGTAAAGATACTCCAAAATATCACTAAAACCAACATGAAACCAAAATTACAAAGCACAATAGAATGCCTCATAGTAGAAACAGAACTGGCAATAAACCTTATAAATTACGAAAATCAAGATAACATTAAAAACACACCATCACACGAAATCAACAAAATCATCATCAAAAAATCAAAAAAGGAAAACACATCAAAAATAAAATACAAATAATCCAAATAAACAAATTGAAACAAAAACTATTAAAAATGAAATAATTGCAACAAAAGCAACGCTACAGTAATCATATCAAAAACAGAATATAACAAAAAAACAGAAGAATTCATAAAATCCAACAATTGCATAGTATTAAACAAAGATCCCACTAAAAAATACCAAAACGAAAACATACAATTAGCAAAAAACAATGACAATTTATTCAGCCAAAAAAACCCTTACCAATACACAATAGACAATCCCAATCCCCCAAAATGAACGGCCTCAATAAAATACATAAAATCAACAATCCCATAAGACCCCTAATAATTTTTAAAAATGCACCTGCCTATAAAATATCACAAATAATCGCCAATAACCTAAAACACAAACTTAAATTGGAAAATAAATATACCATAAAAACTCAATTAAATTAACCGAAATACTAAAAACAATAAACATAACCGAAAACATCAAATTTATATCATTTGATATCACAAACATGTACTCTAATATACCAATAAACAAAACCATCCAAATAATAAAAAACTAATTAACTGACCTTAAAACCAACCCCAAATACACAAACCAAATTACAAAATGCCTAAAGACCATACTTTAAAACTATTTCACATTTAATAATAAGATATATAAACAAATAGATGGCTTAGCAATGGGATCACCCCTCTCAAGTATATCAGAAATTTACCTCCAAAACCTTGACAAATTAAGCACACACATCATAAAAACACACGACCCCAATGGACATTGGATACGATACGTTGACGATGGATTATACATCTCACAAAATAAAGCAATAAATAATGATATCATCCTAAATGAAATCAACAAATTACACCCTAACATAAAGTTCCCCATGGAAGAAGAAATAAACAATAAAATAAACTCTCGAGACCTAACAATAACCAGAAATACGAGTAAGATTGAATACTCAATTTATAGGAAACCCATACAAACCATTAATACAATACCAAACTACTCTAACCATCCCCCACAACATAAAATGGCTGCTTACAACTCTCTCTTATATGGAATGCTAAAACTGCCTCTAAAAAATGAGGAAAAAGCCAAAGAAAAACAAATAATATATCAAATAGCCCAAAAAATGGTGACATTAGGAAAACCTTAGATAAATTAGAATTTAAATTATTAAATAAATTAAAACAATCTAAAATCGAACTACAAACAACAACAAAATGGGCCACATTCACATATACAGGGTACAACATTAAAAGAATAACTAAAAAAATAATAATATTAACATAGCTTACAAAAACACAGGAAACATAATCAATAAAATAAACCAACTGGAAAAAATATGCCCCACACTTAATAACGGAATATAAAAAATCGAATGCCCTGACTGCAATAAAATATGCATAGGCCAAACAAAAAAGAAATTAAAAGACAGATATCAAGAACACCTCAATGCATACATCAAACCAGAAACTTATAACTCAATCTTAGCTACACACGCCATCAAAAACAAACACACATTCCCCACATTAGAAAACGTACACCTAATAAAAAAAGTACAAAAAGGCCTCAAAATGAATATCTGGGAACAACTACAAATTTATAAACATCAATATAATATCATAAACAAATAAATACAAATAAAATCAAAAAATGATAAATTATTCAACCTAATAGACAAAATTAACCCCAAGACAAACTTAAAAGACTCGCTAAGTGCAGTGAATCCGAAAACAGAACATAACGGTACACCACACCTCGTGACAACAGAAATTTCACACAGCTTGCAGTCTACTACAACCCCCAGTCAGTGATGCCCGATGATGGAGATACTACCAATCTTTGAAAGTTAACTCGCATAAATACCAAGTAAGATTCTTGTTTAAGTACATGTAGTGAAAGTGATAAGTGAGTACAAGAAAACAGTGTTGCAAAACCTAGAAATATATATATATATATATATATATATATATATATATATATGAAGTTGATATATTACTATATTACTATTGTAAATACTTTTATCCACCACTAAGTGCAATAATTTTACCTTGTGTGATGAGGCACTTTTCGGTCATTTGACCATTGTCGAATCACTAATTATTTTTTAGAAAAAAAAAATCAGTGATTTGACAATGGTCAAGTGACCGAAAAGTGCCTTATCACACAAGGTAAAATTATTGCACTTAGTGATGGATAATATACTAGTGATACATTACAATAGTAATATATCAACTTCATAAAGTCAGTGCAATGGAAAAATAATGGACAACGTAAAATATATATATATTTTTTTTTATGTATATAAAGATATGTGTGTGTGTGTGTGTGTGTGTGTGTGTATAATGTTGTTCAAATGTTCAATCATTAAAAAAATACTTTTTATTTATCCACTCAAGTTCAAATATATTTTTTTTTAATTTGCATTGGATGATAATTGATGTTAATACATTTTTTTTCAAATATTAAATCATTATTTAAATTTGTTAATGAATTAATTTTAGTTTTATATGGGAGAAAAACATTTCACAAAGCGGCAAGATATGCAATGCAGATATTTTTTCCCATTTGGCTTAAAGTAAGTATAACATATGACTTCGTTAAAAAGCTGATTTTATATTACAGGTTATGTGGTAGAACACCTTTTTTATTATACATAGGTTTTATAAGTATAGTAGAGTCTCGATATTCCGAGTCCCGATACTTCAAGGTTCCGTTTAATTCGAGCCTATTTCTATTTGAAAGAAAATGATGAATCAGACTTCCAAAAAATGTTTATAACTATATAGTATACAAAGGAAATGAGTCTGTCTTCCAAGAAATGTCCATATCAATACGGTATACAAAGGAAATGAATCGAGCTTCCAAGATATGTTTATATTAATATGCAAAGGAAATGAGTTGGGCTTCCAAGATATGTTAATATTAATATGGTATGCAAAGGAAATGAGTTGTGCTTTCATTAAATGCCCATATAAAGTGATTAAAACTGATTTTGCACATTCTTAATTATAGTACTATTTCCTAGGTTCATTAAAACACTTATTTTTTCTTAAGTACAGGAACGTATTTCCTTGAAATCTGAGTTTTCGGTAATCTCATCTATCTCGAATTACCGAGACTCTATTTGTAATTAAATTACCTTATTTACATTAATTATAATTATTTAATAAAAATTAACTAAAATAAAATTTCTGTTAGGTAACCCAACAAAACAATTTTGATATTAAATTGTTTTAAAATTTACACCACATGATGTTCTTTGTCTCGTCACTTGGGTTAGCATGCTATAGATATACTTGATGCTCTCAAAATCACCTTGGTCCATTAGCTGTAAAATGTGTTCTCATTAGGTGATAATTATTTGACAGTAATACACCTATTGATCAGCTATTTACTTGGCAGATTGAGACGACCAAAAAGTCTCAAAAGGAAAGATTTTGTTTGTGGCAAAATCTTTTAAAAATATTAAATTATGAAAGTTAAGAAATGACATCGCTGCTATGAAACATTGTGGACTAGCAATGTTGTTATCTTTTCAAGTAAGCAAGGCCGGCCTGAACAGGTCGACTTTGTTCACAAAACGGAGCAAATGCAGGAAATTAGTTATTTCTTCTAGCTTGTAAGATTTAATATAAAATAAATTTTTGTTATTTGTAACAATCCGAAACATAAAAATAAAATATGAAAATAAAATTATAAAACATAAAGTCAAAGAGTATTGTTTTATGACAAGAAGAAAGAAATTAATAAATAAACAAATTATTGTAAAGTAGTAAATTTATTAACAAAAGTCTTAAACAATGTAATTAATAAATGGTTAAATAAGTTCCTAAAGTCTTTGAAAAGTGTTCAGTGCAGATATATAAATTTTTCAAGTGACTTAAAGGTACAACTTGCGAACGGAAAGGGCTAGAACTGTGATTCAAGTTTGTAACAACTTCTTGAATGGTAAAAAAGGATATGGTGTCAAAAAATATCAATGTATTACACGAGTAGTGACATATATAAAGCCTCAGCAAAAAAACGTACAAAAATATAATTCAGAAAGGTAAATTAAGACACTGTCACACAACTCCAAACAGGTCTTGTACAACCGATAAATCAGGTAGCAGGGAGGGGTGAGCCCGCTAGCGAGGAATATTGGGGACTCGGCAATCGGCTTTAGTGGAGGATGGACGTGTTCTGTTAGAGATTAAGAAAGAGAATCGAGGATGCTGTTCCGTGGTTGAGGACAACACCAAGCCCAGATGGACGTGAAGATGACCTGCTGTCGATCACCCGCGAAATGAACTACAATTTTTTAACAGCGTAAAATGTAATAATAAGTGATAATACGGCTCTAAAATCGATCGGTGACGATGTATGCAGAATGAAGACTCCAGCAAAACCAGGACGATCACAGCCATCCCAGTGAGAGTTTTTATGGCAAGTCTTAATTTTAATATCATTAACCATTTATTAAATATAGTGAACAATTTTTTAAATTCATGTAATAAAATTTCAAAATATGTAAAAAAGTTATTCTCTTATTGAAAATTAATAAAATAAAGAATATATAAACAAATGACTAATTTTTTGACTGTATTAACATCATTGATAATGAATTGAAAATAAGATGAAATATTAAGCAACAAGTTCTATTATCTTAAGATACAAAATTAGAAAATTAACGTTTTACATAAATTCATGTATTATTCAATCAACTGTTAAACTTGATACTAAGATCAGACTTACAAACAATTAAGAATTTTATAAGAAATTTGAATTAATATCAAGTGTAAAGAATTACATATAAAATTACTAGAAATACAAATAACAAATATTTACAGGAATTTAACGTAGAAAAATATATGATGTAAGAGAAATGGAAATTTTAATTTTTAAAAGCTATTAAAACACAAGTAAGAACAAACGAAAATTGTTTCAAAATTATTAAACATAACCTGTGGTAAAATTAGTAATTAAAATTGTATGAAATTTTTCCAACCAGCAACCAGTAAAAAACTAATTCAGTAAATTAAAGCCATAAGAAAGTTAAATATATATAAAATTTTAGTATATCAAAAGTATAAAATATGTTTAAACCAATGGTTGGTTTTTGAAAAACAAAGTCCAGAAATTTATTCACTGGCAGATCACGCTCGACACACCACATGTACCAGGATTTGGTAAGTCGGGTGCGATCATATTTTGACTGCGGCTGTACTAGAGCGTTTCGGCCCTACAGTGTCCATCATCACCAGGCACAAATAGGTAGGTCGTGGAACGTGAACTTCGGGGACAAGGTTTCTGCTCAATTTATGTGTGTCTGATGCTGTGTTGCAAACCATTATGAGGCGCTCCTTTTTTATTAATGATTTTGCAGACTCATCAATTTTCATGACCTTTTTCTTTAGTAGTATCCAATAGAATATGTCAGTTTTGTTGGGATTATAAATGGGTTCTGCAAATAAGATACCTTTTTGTACAAACTCTTTATACATTCAAATTTATCAGCTGTGTAAATGTTATTAGATAAATTTTCTCCAATCGTAGTAAGTTGTAAATACTTTGATATTTCTTCCCGCCTTGACTGGAATCCAAAGCAAATGTGTTTTTAAGATGAGGATTTTTTGTTGTATAATAGGTCTCTGTTAAACCTTGAACCAAAGAACTGTTGAACCTTGTTACTTTTCTACATAAAGCCAAACATATAATGCATTATCCAATATTTCATTTTTAGCTCTTTTTGCTTTGGATCAATCATCCAAACTGTCGTGTAAAATAATTTTAAAATAGGGTTTAATATTTTGTTTTTTTAAATTTTCTAGCCTGGCCCAGGTTATACAGAGATAAAAGTTTAATGGAGCCAACCCAACAAGGTGCTACCGTATAATTAATTTTTATTTTTTTTATTTACAGCATATTCCATCTACGAGAAACAGGTATTTTATCTTACCTAGAAAAGAAGTATATGACCATAAGGATAGCAACAACTGGAGGTGATAAAACACTACAGATAGGCTTGGTTCATATATATCCTATTTTAGGGGGTTTTTGTCTTCTTACATTGTTTAGCTGTATAATTCTTCAAATAGAAATATTATATGATAAGGTGTATAAAAGAAACACTGTAAAGTAATATTATTAAAATTGAAAAATGTATAAATGTACAAGGTTGAAAATATCATATTATAAATGGTGATTCTGTTTTTGTTATATCTAATATAAATTATTTTTATGTGTATTATCACATATATTTAAACAAATGAAAATGTGTTTAGTTAATTTAAACAATAAACTTGATAGGTTTTGAAACGTTAATTGTATGAAAATATTATTGTAAGACTATATTTGTCAACAAAACCAAAATTTACCAAATTCTAAATAGAAAACCCTGAAAGAAATATTATTTTCTGATTTATTAGTATATGTCAGTCAATAATAAGCATTTTGAAAACATGGGTAAACTATAAGCTCGTGCTAAATTTGTTTAATAATTAAATATCAATAGCTATAATGAAACTATTAGTTAGAATACATTTTTATTCATTGATTTTTTTAATTCATGAATCACAGTTAACCTCCAAGAATAAAACATTCTAATTACATAACAAAGTGTTCATCTTGATACATTTTTAGGCAAGACAAACTACAGTAGAGTCTCGATAATTTGAGGTAGATGGGACTCAGACCCTCCTAGATTACATGGAAATACACTCCTGTACATTCGGCAATCGTCTAATTTTATTGATTATAGTAGTTACATAAATTTAATGTTGTTTTGGAATACATTGTTCATCATAGTAGCTACATTTTTGGGAAAAAATATGAAGTGTTTTCTGCACTTGCGTTATATTCTCTATTTTTGGAAACTCATGATTATTTAGTATACAATGTGTCACAAGATTAGACTTATAAATTTCCGGTTTTTTGAATGCATTCAAATGCTCTTTGTATCGTTCTTTTATTTTCTTTTTAGTTTGTCCTACATAATATTTTTGGCAATCATTACATTTTATACTATAAACTTCATTTATATTATAATATTTAGATTCAATATCTGTCTTTAAAAACTTATTTATTTTATTATTTGTATAATAAACCATCTTGATATTAGTATTTTTAAATAACTTAACAATAGGTGTAACTTCAAACCCCGTAAATAAGAATTTGGACCAAATTATTTTATTTTTATATGTTGCATTCTCAATTTTACTAATATTATTTCCCAATTTTTTAAGCACATTATTATTTAGTTTAATAATTGTTTCCCTTCTATATACATTATTCACTACAATTTGATATATAATGTTTAATTCCCTAGTTCTATTGTTTTGATTTAATGGAACTTTATTCATACAATAAGTTATAAAAACATGCAAATTTTTGATCATATGGATGGTTTGAGTAATTTGATATAATTTTATCAGTTTGTGTGGGTTTTCTAAAAAAAAAGAAAAATTTAATTTATTATTCTCTTTGTAAATAGGTATATATTGTATATAATTGTATACTAAATAATCATGAGTTCCCAAAAATAGAGAATATAACGCTAATTAAACACGTGGAGAAGGGATTAAAAATGAATATCTTGGAAAATATGGAAATATACAAACATAGAATTACAGATAGACTCATTCATGAACAAGTACAAACAAAATCTAAGCACAACACAATCTTTAGCATATTTAATGATATTCCGGAAATGAAAGAGTAATCGAATAAGAATCAATGTTATCTATTTGTTCAGGCACAGTAAGTCAATAAAATTATCTGTTTGAACGTAGTACAATTTGTATATGAGTAGTCTTGATGTAGGAACAGAATAAGTTAGAAGTGTGCTAAGTTAGTTTTGATAATGCCGATAATGCTAATCGGCGAAAAGCTTAAACTTTATAATAAAATTTAAAAAAGGTTTTATTCTTGTATGAAATTGGTTTGATTAAACATATACATTTTATCAAGAAAAATTTCATCTTAAAAATACAATATATATATATATATATATATATATATATATATATATATATATATATATATATTCTTGAAATTTTATGTTATCCATTGTTTTTCCGTTGCACTGGTTAAGTGCTTTTATGTGTTTCTATTTCAAGACTACAGAGTGGACTCTTACCAAGGTAAATCTGTCGGTCTCCGAGTCCAAAATCTCTCTCTCTCTCTCTCTCTCTCTATATATATATATATATACAGTCGGCGCCGCTTATTGTGATCATATTTGTCAGAAGCATATTTGATAACAATAACCGAACGATAACAATAACCGAACGCTTAATCACGATGTAGTCTACAGCCGTACTGCATTGAACTCACTGTATTATTGCCACAACTGTTTGTTCTGAACGATCCTACCTTTAAGCCTATCATTACATCAAGTAATTCTAATTCTGTAACACTATAATTAAACTGTACTTACCAAATTTTGATGCTATTCCGGACAGTTTTATGTACAGTAGTAGAATTTCTGTAATTTAGTTTTCTACTTGTTAAAATTAGTGGGCATATTTCATGTCAGTTTATTTTATTCGACTGTAGATTTTTTTTAAACACTGAATCTAGCATAATTGAAAAAAATACAGTAAATAGAACTACGTAAAACACTTGATCAAAACATTTTAACACATAAAACTTCATTATAAAACACTTCAATCTTATTTACACTTCAAATTTACATTTACTTTTTCACGAAGAATTCCTCTATATGTGACTGTCTGTAGTCTTCTCGTAAAATATTGTTTTTAATTGTTCATATTCATAATGTTTGTTGAAATTTTCTGCTTTTTGTTGAACAAACTGCCTTAGAATCTCAAGAGCTTGGTGAATTTCCTGCTTAGATCTTTGCGGTACACATTTATCATTTTCGTCATCATCGGTGCCTTCTTCTTCTTCAGTAACTTTTGATATTGAAGCAACTACCTCACAAATATCGTCTTCAGTCATTTTCGCTGCTGTTTCAATACTATCGTCAACTTCCATCCACTAAGTATATTCTTTTAAGGACAAATCGAAAGGCTTCAAGTTCTCTTCAGAGTCTTCCTCAGATGTAGCTTGCTCTCGATTTTCTTCAACAAAAAAACCACCTTTTCTAAAGCAATTTTTCACAGTTTTTTCAGAAACTTCATTCCAAGATTTTGCTATCAGATGAATAGCATCAAGTAAAGAAGTTTTTTTAGCCAATTCATTTGAGGTAAGGGTTTGAAATTCATCCATATTTTCTATAATTCTAGCACGCATCTCTCGTCGATAAAAACTTTTGAGATTTTTAATTATGCCTTGGTCACATGGGTGAATAATTGATGTAGTATTGGCCGGAAGGTAAATCACTTTGATGTGTTTTAGCGTAGTGCTTATGTCATTATGTGCAGTGCAGTTGTCTAGTAGAAGGACAATGTTGTGTTTGAGGCTGGTATCCCAATTAGACAGCCATTCATTAAAAATTTTTAATGTCATCCAAGCATTGGAGTTTGAATGATATTCAACCGGTAGCTTTTGATACCTTGAAAACAATGTGGATTTTTAGATTTACCGATAATTAAGAGTTTTTCTTTATGACCAACCATGTTAACACAACACAAAACAGTTATTCTTTGTTTACATATTTTACAGCCGTTAGCAATTTCATTTTTAAATAAGTAAGTATGTTCGGGTAAAGCACGATAATAAAGTCCTGTTTCATCTGCATTGTATATGCAGCTAGGAGAATACTCGACCAAAATCTTTGGTCATTCGTATTGTAACCAGTCCTCAGCTCCAATAAAATCAGCATTTCTTTTTCACCACACGTTTTCTTGTAAACAATGTTTTCCCTTTTCTTCCATCGATTGAACCATCCATCTGTGGCTTTAAAATCCTGTTTTCCTATTTTTTTGGCAAGATCCTCAGCTTTTAGACGCATTAGTGGGCCGTCAACTCGAGCATCTTTTTTGCGAACATTTTTAAACCACAATTTCAAAGCTGATTCCACTTGCGGATCCTTCCCAGAACGATGTCTTTTGTTGTCAATATTTGCATTACACTTTGATAATGACAAGATTTTTTCTTTGTTGTTCAATATTTTACATAAGAGAGGTTGAGAAACGCCAAGTTGAGAAGCAGCATTTCTTTGACTCATTTTTGGTAATTTACTGTACCTATCTAGAATATCAAGTTTTTGTTTAAGACTTAAATCGCGTCGTTTCTTTTGAGATTCCGACATCTTGCTATACTGCCCTTTGAATCTTCAAGTGACACTAAACTCTACAAAACAAACGAAAAAGATCTTTAAAATTTAAGTTATATAAAATCACACTGAAATACTGTAATAAACGTTCATAAAAATTCACTGTTAAAAAATACAGTAGGACTGTACTGTAAATGGCTCAGTAGTAACATCAACTAATGTTAACAAACAACTAAAGACGATTCAAGCGAGGCTAGGGTGTTTGTGTAAACAAAGAGTAAGGGAGACATTCTGAGAACTGCTAAGTGCTGAAACCGTTATAAAGTATTTCTTTCATTCTAAAAATAAACATTCTATGAATTGGGCGTCATTGTGTGTTGCACGTGCTGTTTACACTACTTTGTAGACATTTTTACTTGGTCCATGCTAGTATACGTTGACGCATATGATTTTGAATGGCAAATTAAATGATAATAATAAGCGAACAGATGATTACAATAAGCGGCCTAATTACAATGTATTAATATACGTCCTTGTTTGTTTTTCAATGAATCGATAACAATAACCGAATGATAACATTAACCGTGATCACAATAAGCGGCGCCGACTGTATATATATAGATTTTTTGGACTAGGAGACTGACAGACTTACCTTGGTAAGAGTCCACTCTGTAGTCTTGAAATAGAAACACATAAAAGCACTTAAACAATGATATATTTCAACCACACAGTGGTCTTTGTCAATCGAAGAGAAAACACAAAAAGAAATATGAGAGAATGAAATAAAATAATTGTAATCACAGATTGTGTAGAGTAGAAATCAGATGTCACAGATTAAAGATATGTCTTTAATCTGTGCATCTGTGACATCTGATTTCTACTCTACACAATCTGTGATTACAATTATTTTATTTCATTCTATCATATTTCTTTTTGTGTTTTCTCTTCGATTGACAAAGACCACTGTGTGGTTGAAATATATCATTATTTAAGTGCTTTTATGTGTTTCTATTTGAAGACTACAGAGTGGACTGTTACCAAGGTAAGCCTGTCAGTCTCCTAGTCCAAAAAATCTAAATAATATTTACCAACCAAAACTAACCTAAATATATATATATATATATATATATATATATATATATATATATATATATATATATATTTAGGTTAGTTTTGGTTGGTAAATATTATTTAGATATTTTGGACTAGGAGACTGACAGACTTACCTTGGTAAGAGTCCACACTGTAGTCTTTAAATAGAAATACATAAAAGCACTTAAACAATGATATATTTCAACCACACAGTGGTATTTGTCAATCGAAGAGAAAACACAAAAAGAAATATGAGAGAATGAAATAAAATAAATATAAGTTGTAATCACAGATTGTGTAGAGTAGAAATCAGATGTCACAGATGCACAGATTAAAGATATATATATATATATATATATATATATATATGAAGTTAATATATTACTAATTTTGAGTAATTTTATCCACTATTAAGTGCAATAATTTTACCTTGAGTGATGAGGCACCTTTCGGTCTTTGACCATTGTCGAATCACTGATTGTTCTCTGCTGTGGATGCTACGTCCGTGAAGCCGGTGTTTGTTGTAGTTACGCGCACTATTTCTTGATCTGTGTGTATGAGGTTTCTGTATAGTATGTCTTCTGTATATGTTGTTTGTAAATTCATTAAGTTGTTGTGTATGTTTTTATAAATGTGGTATTTTTCTAGTGAGTTTAGTTCTATTGGGTTGTTATTTATTTCCAGTATGGTTAGGTTATTTTCGTAATTTGTAATTTCGTGTTTATGGGAAATTAGGTGTGCTGCAACATTTGATACTTTAGAATTTTTATTTTTGAATGCTCTATAATGTTCTTCAAATCTTATTTTAAATGTTCTGGTTGTTTTTCCTATGTAAAAAGCGTTACAGTTGTTGCAAGTGATTTTGTAGATTCCTGATAGGTTATGTTTTTCTGAATTTGTTATGTGGTTTTTGTTACTAAGATATTTTATTATTTTATTGTTTGGTTTGTAAGTTGGAGTGTAGTATTCTTTGTTGTATATATTTGTTATTTTTTCTATTTTGTTATTGGTATATTTATATTTTAGGTAGATTTTTTTATTTTTATTGTTTTCGTGTTCCGGTTGTAGTGTTGTGTTGAGGTTAGGTTTTTTTGTGAATTTATTGTATATATTTTTTATAATGTGTTTGTTGTATCCATTTTCTATTGCTATTTTTGTAATGTTATTTAATTCTTCATTTAATTTTTGTTTGTTATCCTGTGTGTATTTTATTGCTTTATTTATCATGTTACTGTAAGTGTTAATTTTGTGTGTCCAGGGGTGGTTAGATTTGTAGTGTATTGTGGTGTTGTTGGAAGTAGGTTTCCTGTATACTGTAGTTTCTATTTTATTATCATTTATATTTAAAGTAATGTCGAGGAAGTTGATTGTTCTATTTGTTTCTGTTTCAACGGTGAATTGTATGTTTTCGTTGTATGTATTTAGTTTGTTTAATATTATGAGGTGTTCGTTGTGAATGGTAGGTTGGTATATTACAAGTATATCGTCTACATATCTTGTCCATAGTAAGATATTGTGTGTGTTTATTATAGGTTTAATTATTATTTGTTCGAAGTGTTGTAAACACACACAATATCTTACTATGGACAAGATATTACTTCCTCGACATTACTTTAAATATAAATGATAATAAAATAGAAACTACAGTATACAGGAAACCTACTTCCAACAACACCACAATACACTACAAATCTAACCACCCCTGGACACACAAAATTAACACTTACAGTAACATGATAAATAAAGCAATAAAATACACACAGGATAACAAACAAAAATTAAATGAAGAATTAAATAACATTACAAAAATAGCAATAGAAAATGGATACAACAAACACATTATAAAAAATATATACAATAAATTCACAAAAAAACCTAACCTCAACACAACACTACAACCGGAACACGAAAACAATAAAAATAAAAAAATCTACCTAAAATATAAATATACCAATAACAAAATAGAAAAAATAACAAATATATACAACAAAGAATACTACACTCCAACTTACAAACCAAACAATAAAATAATAAAATATCTTAGTAACAAAAACCACATAACAAATTCAGAAAAACATAACCTATCAGGAATCTACAAAATCACTTGCAACAACTGTAACGCTTTTTACATAGGAAAAACAACCAGAACATTTAAAATAAGATTTGAAGAACATTATAGAGCATTCAAAAATAAAAATTCTAAAGTATCAAATGTTGCAGCACACCTAATTTCCCATAAACACGAAATTACAAATTACGAAAATAACCTAACCATACTGGAAATAAATAACAACCCAATAGAACTAAACTCACTAGAAAAATACCACATTTATAAAAACATACACAACAACTTAATGAATTTACAAACAACATATACAGAAGACATACTATACAGAAACCTCATACACACAGATCAAGAAATAGTGCGCGTAACTACAACAAACACCGGCTTCACGGACGTAGCATCCACAGCAGAGAACAATCAGTGACAATGGTCAAAGACCGAAAGGTGCCTCATCACTCAAGGTAAAATTATTGCACTTAATGGTGGATAAAATTACTCAAAATTAGTAATATATTAACTTCATAAAGTCAGTGCAACGGAAAAACAATGGATAATATTAAATATCAAATATATATATATATATATATATAGGTTAGTTCTAGTAGAGCTTAAAGCTTATTTAGGAATTTTTTGGACTTGATAGGAGACTGACAGACTTACCTAAAGGCAATAGTCCAAAACTGCAATCTCTTGGAAATAAGCACATATAAAACACTTAATACACTTTTATTTGAAATATTTCGATCAACATGATCTTCTTCAGTCAAGAAAGAGTCTTTCTTGACTGAAGAAGATCATGTTGATCAAAATATTTCAAATAAAAGTGTATTAAGTGTTTTATATGTGCTTATTTCCAAGAGATTGCAGTTTTGGACTATTGCCTTTAGGTAAGTCTGTCAGTCTCCTATCAAGTCCAACAAATTCCTATATATATATATATATATATATATATATATATATATATATATATATATATATATATATATATATATATATATATATATATATATATATATATATATATATATTGTTTCTATGAGCATATGAGTGATTATAGTTTATATAAGTCTGTCAGGGGAAAAGATATAAGGGTACTAGGAGAAAAAAAAAAAAAAAAAAAAAAAATGAATGGGTTTATCTGATGTTGAGGTTAGGGGATTCTCTGGACTTGGTATACCACTGGTATGATAGTTCCCACCTTCTCAGTTCTGAGGGATTGCAATCAGGAGGGAGTGATTTAATTATTTTTGTGGTATAGCAGTCATCAAAAGTTGTGATGTTGTGACTCGCAGCATGTTGAGCTGTTGGTCTATCCATATTCATAATTTTAACATCATGTCTGTGGCCATTCATTCTGATATTCAGACCATCCGTGGTCAGGCCTATGTACTGTGCTGAGCAAAGTTTACATTGTAGCTGGTATATGACATTTTTCGATGTACAATTATGATGACCCTGTATTTTGAAGACCATTTTTGTTGTTTGGCTGTTGAAACTATTTGCTGAGGGGTGTATTGGACACGTCTTGCATCTAGGTCTATTGCATGGAAAGAAGCCATGAGGAAGTTTGTGTGGTTTCTCTGCATCAGGGTCTGGTAGTTTAGGATGTACTAGGATGTTTTTCAAGTTGGGAGGTTGCTTGTACCAAATTTGCGGTGGATCGGTGAAAAGATTTTTGGTGTGGACGGAAGCTTGAAGAATTTTGAAGTCATCTCTCAATATCTTGTTGAGTTTATGTAGACCAGGATGGTAGTCTGTTATTAAAGACAGTTTATTTTATTCTGTTTGTGGTTTATGGTGAACCGAGGATTGTGCTGAATGAATTTGGTTTTCAATGAGTTTTTTTGGGTATCCTCTTCTCTGGAAGGCTGTTGATATCTTTCTATTAAAATCTTCGAATTCCCTATCATTCGAACAGATTCTCTTACCCCTGATTGCTTGACTGTATGGAATGGATATTGGGTGGTTGCTGTCGAACAACTTTCTAAAGACACAAACACACCAGCCATTATGTTGGTATAGATATATAGATGACATCTTCCTAATTTGGACACAGGGTGCTTCAACACTTGAGGCATTTTTAGACAGCCTGATACAATCCTCCACACTTCAATTTACCTGGGAGAAATCTACATCAGCCATCACCTTTTTGGATGTAGAGGTAACACTCCAGAATGGAAATATCAACACAGGAATTCACATCAAACCAACAAACCACCTACAATATCTCCATTTCTACAGCAACCACCCAATAAACATAAAACGATCCATTCCACAACATCACAACTTTTGATGACTGCTATACCACAAAAATAATTAAATCACTCCCCCCTGATTGCAATCCCTCAGAACTGAGAAGGTGGGAACTATCATACCAGTGGTATACCAAGTCCAGAGAATCCCCTAACCTCAACATCAGATAAATCCATTTATTTTTTTTTATTTTATTTTTTATTTATTTATTTTTTTTGTCTCCTAATAGCCTTATCTCTTTTCCCCTGACAGACTTATATAAACTATAATCACTCATATGCTCATGGAAACAATATATATATATATGAAGTTAATATATTACTATTGTAAGTAATTTTATCCACCATTAAATGCAATAATTTTACCTTGAGTGATGAGGCACCTTTCGGTCAATTGACCATTGTGATTCGACAATGGTCAATTGACCGAAAGGTGCCTCATCACTCAAGGTAAAACTATTGCATTTAATGGTGGTTAAAATTACTTACAATAGTAATATATTAACTTCATAAAGTCAGTGCAACGGAAAAACAATGGATAATGTTAAATATCAAGAATATATATATATATATATATATATATATATATATATATATATATATATATAAATATCTTTAATCTGTGCATCTGTGACATCTGATTTCTACTCTACACAATCTGTGATTACAACTTATATTTATTTTATTTCATTCTCTCATATTTCTTTTTGTGTTTTCTCTTCGATTGACAAAGACCACTGTGTGGTTGAAATATATCATTGTTTAAGTGCTTTTATGTGTTTCTATTTGAAGACTACAGTGTGGACTCTTACCAAGGTAAGTCTGTCAGTCTCCTAGTCCAAAAAATCTATCTATCTATATATATATATATATATATATATATATATATATATATATATATATATATATATATACACAAAGTCATTGAAAAAGGCTTTTGCATTTGTATGAACATAGATTAATTCAAAGAATAAGAAATCTTCAAAAATGTATTTTCGTGTTCATACTACAAGATTAGGATTATTTCGATTATTGTGAATCTCATTCAACTGTAATAAAACTAATTCACTCTCACTAGACCGTTCTAGCACAAAAAAACGGCAATTTTTCTTTTCACAGTATTGTTGGATAACGATATTAATTGAAGTGTTGGTGTGTTTTTCTATAAGTTAGTTCTTTGTTTTTGTTGCAGAAAAAATTACATCTTGTCTAGTTGAATGAGATTATTAATTTTCAGTGATCAGAAAGGGAACCTCCTGTAACCCAAGAATGTTCTTTTGAAATTTTGTTCTATACCTATGTGCCTAACTAAATTCTATGAACAATAAAATTGTAGTTAATTTTTTAACAAATATGTTACTGGTATATTAAGTGATTACTTATATTTTGTATTCAAGGTGACGCCTCAACATTGACAGATTCATCGATTCATTCGATAGCCCTTCACAACCAAGACTCCATAGAGGTCTGTCTCCTCTGTTTATTCAGAATTATCCCACTTTTAACCCTTTGATTAGCATTCACATACCAGTATGTGAGGTCTCACAACGGCCAACAGGAGCATTTAAGTATATGTACGCTCTATCATTTTTCTCAGATTAGCATTGTTATATGTTTACGATTGGTTTTCCTCTGTATTGTGCTGTATTTTAAGTGAAATATTTGCTACTATCTGGACAATAAATGCTACACAGAGTACATAGTCACCATTCTATTGTGTCCAAAGTCAATGGGTTTTCCCACGTACTTACAAATCGTTTCAAAATTTGTATTTTACAACAAAAAAAAGATTAACAGATAATTTAGCAATGAAATTGTCAGTAATCTTTGGTACAAAAAATTGGTAAATTTTTGTTAACATGAGAAAATAAGTCAAAAAAAAATATTAACAAATATTACTATAATTTTTTATAATATGGAAAAATAGACAAAAATTAAATAAAAGAGAAAGAGTAAAAATCTTTCAAAATATGTTGCTCCCAGGGCCATAACAGGACAGGCATATGTTGCTAATCAAAGGGTTAAACAAGATGTAGAATATTTACGTGGTTTTTTTCTGGAAAGGAACTACATCTGTAGTACTAATATTTTCTACAATGCTAGATCCACTACAATTATTAAGCCATGAACTTTAGCGATTCATACTTGACCAACAATCCATTTTAAATAAGATGGTAAAGAAATTAAAAATCACAAATATTCTTTGTCCTAAATTTGTTCAAACAAACTCAGTCATTCACTTCTACATAGAGCCATGAAGTGGCGGGCTTACATTAGTATTAAATTTTATTTAAACTCATTTTGTAACCTATGAAATGAAAAGTGGGACAAGATGTTCGCTTAGTTGAACTAATGTGCTGTTCCAATTGAACTTTCTAATGAGCTTAAATATCCTCCATAAATGGGTGATACCCATTCACCATTGAATCCAGCAAAACTAAGGAACGAGGTGATATGGCCATAAGTGGGTAACAGACGACATCTACTCACCACCAAATTCAGGGAAGCTAAGACCTTTATTATCATATTCCTTAAGGAGTATTACATATGTCTAATGCCATATGGAGTAATTAAAGCATGTGAAATATTCAGCCACTCTACAGAGTCTTGAGTTTCCCGTCAATTTTGCAATAGAAACTTTGAAGGTAACAGATTGAGTGGTTTGAAAATAAACTTTATACTTGTTTCCTTTGATGTAGTTGAGAATAAAATTAAGATTTTTCAAAATCCTTTTGACACTGATATTGAAACCATAGCTATGAAACTTCAAATAGAAATTTGATTTACAATGAAATTAAAATGAATATTTGTTGAAATTTATGTGGTACAGTTTGATAATTTGCTTGTGCGCTGTTTTATGTTTTTGGCATTCTTTACTTGTGTGAGAAAACGTTCTCTAAAATTAACCACAAAAAGAATGTTTACAATCTAAGTTACTCTATTAGTATCTTAAATCTCTTTTAACATTTGGTACAAGTAAAATTGATTGCAAGCTACAAACTATTATCAGTGGAAAAACACAAATACATAAATCTCATTAGTATTTTTTACAAGTGGGCATATAGCTGTTAATGGAATTCATTCCAATTGTGGTTATTATGCTAAAGTTATAATTTCCTGCAAACTATACTAGTCAATAAGCTCAACGACAATAGTAAATAAAAGAAGTTTATGAAAAAGTTTATAAAACAGTTTAAAAAACTGTTTATTATCTAACTCATCACAGCAAGAATAACAAATTGTCGCAAACTAGATTTGGCATGTGGGACGTAATTTGGAGATCCCTGCTCTAAAGAACTGAAAGAGTATTAACACGTTCAAGCCTACGCCCAAGTATAAATCGGGTCTTTTAGTCAACGCTAGTTGCCTATGCCCGTGTATAGCTCGGGTTCACTTATTTATTTCCATAGCAACGTAATTCCCGATATCTTAGTTTCGTCGATTGTTCTTTATATTGGTTATTCAGCTTTACATTCTTTACCTTTAGGGCAATCAGAGTTTACGAACAAAAATTTATTTGGTTAAGTGTGGCGATCAAGAGCTATCAGACATTTGTTTGGTCAGATAGTGAGTGTTTTATTAGTGTTAGTTGTTTATGTTTTTAGTTTGTTGTTGTTTACTCTAAATACTATTAGTTATTTTGTTTATTTAATTTGTATGTTGTTTGTATAATTTTTGTTTTGGTTTCGAGTTTGTTGTTTTCGCTTTAAATTTATCTTTTGATTATTTAAATTTTTATTGTTAGAGATTTTACTTTATAGATATAATGCCTAAAGACAATTTGGGAAGCGATTCAGTACGAGATATGTTGCTTTTAGACAGTAACAGTGACAGTGAAACCGATCTAGCCCGATGTATAATCAACATATCTTATATTGATGGACTGATTGGAAATGTAAATGACCCGATTTTAGAGTTTTCTAAATTTTAAAAGCAATATTTCTAACACACTTTCTTTTAACTTTAAAATGATATATAACATTTGATATTTATTTTCAATTCCAATGTAAAGAATGTATAGTAAAGTACAGTGTATGTACAGTGTTGCTATTTTATTTTTTTTACTTTTTTATACATTTTTCAAATGAGCATAACACTATTTATATGTAAGTAATCAATTCATATGTATATATTTCCTGAAAGCTTGTTTCATTCCCTTTACAACAATGTATAATTTGTTGTAAATATGGTATTTATCATAATTCTGGAATTTTTTATATTTTACCTAAAAACGTCCAGGCAGAGGCAGAGCGCCTATTAAGGGGCTAGGCTTCAAAGTG
>JBAIZL010000002.1:235458642-235621142 GCA_036971475.1 Prosapia bicincta | reverse complement strand
GACAGTGTTCTACTTATGGCAAATATCGAACTATATTAAATATGTTTCAGGAAGCAGCCCATCTATATCCTGTTGTTTTAATCTTACAATTAATTTCAAAACATTAAATGCATTAAGTAACATGATTAAGGTAATGAAAGTATGTATATGAATCCCATCTTTGTAATTCCAACAGAACTTTTTCAGGTAAGTCACCATGACCATGCAATACCATAGTAATTTGCATTACTACTTGAGCTAGTAACTTGCAGACTCAAGTTATATATATATATATATATATATATACACGTATATACACGGAGGGCCCAGGCATAAAGGGGCTTCGAACTGCCCTTTAAAAATTACAAAAACAAGTGTAAATGGAAATGGAAACAACATAGTATCCTCTGATTGTGCTGTTAACACACTGGAATCGGCAGTGTTGCAGGATGCTACTGCACTGAACAAAAACCAATCCTATTTTATTATTAGAAAATTATACTAATTTGGTATGAGGTAATCTTATAACAAAAATGTATAAATTAAATTGTATATTTGTATAAATAATATGCTAATATAGCATAGCACCTACTTATACTAAAATACAGTTATCCTTTGTTATTCGCGGGGGTTACGTTCACCGAACGTAACGCTTATAGTGAAACCGCTAATATTAAAACAAACTGTATATGGAAATGGGAGGGTTACGTTCTACATGAAAAATGTTAACATTAATTCCAGCTATAGACCTTCTATACACTTATGATATATTTATGTAGGCCTACTACATAATTACATTTGGGAGAGTTGCCGATATCGTACCGGTTTCGGTATTATAATTTTTATATCTGTAACTATTGGAGATTCATAAATAACAAGTGCATAATCAATATATAGGGTTTATTACAGTTATACCCTGATTATTTAAGAATTATATCTGTGCACGTTTCTTGACAGTATGTGATTTTTATGAACTCTGCAAACGGTATACAAGTGGTTCCCCAAATCGTACCAGCACAAAAATTAAGGAATCAGTTAATAAATAAGACATGTTTATATTTAAAAAAACACTGTTTATTATTACATATTGATATATCTTTGTTGTATTATATAAAAAACACAAAATATGAGAGTCAATCTAAATTGAAATTAAAAATTGCGGTATTGGAGTAATTTTCCTGACAATTATAGGCAATCGGACAGAAAAATTGTTTATTTTCTGGTTTTACACCCTCACACTTTTCATGCACCAATTGGTTTAATACCCTTAAACCCGGATCATATCTTCCATTGACCTTTCTTCACATATCTTTCAATACCAACCTCGGAAGATTTTGACTGTGTTTTTTGTCTTAATTTTAATGGTTCATTTGAGGGAGGGTTCTTTTTTTGTAGTTTTTGGATTAAAGAAGTTTCTTGATGTAATCATCTTGAATTCACTGATTAAACTAATTTTTAAACTACTTAACTAAGTGAATATGTAATTGCGTACTTGCTGACCAGTGGCGGACTTGCCATGGTGCCGCCCCTAGGCACAATTCGGCCGGCCGCCCCTTTGCGAATTTATTGTAAAGGTCCCAACGTAATATAATGCTTTTAATTTTTCACCATACGAATCCGTTTTCATGCCTGTTCAAAGAAATATAGATAGGATATTATTTAAAGACTTTTTATAAAATAAATTAAAAAAATTATTTTGGTTCCATCGATAAAATTAAAAAACAATAAAATAAAAGGAAGTTTACTATTCTCAAGGGGATGGATTTATTTATGACAGTGGAGTGGGGTAAGGTGTCGGCGTCTTGTGTGATGTATTGGAAAAGGCTATTGACTTCAAAGTGTGTGTGATCGTTTAATATATTTTCCCTGTCGGTTGCGTAGTGTTTCTAGATTTCATATTTTTCTAAGGTTGTTAGTTTTTTACTCTGTTTTAATGTGCGTAGAACATTTAAATTAGTGTGTATGTCGGTATGTGTGGTTTGGGTGTTATTTAGGTGTTTCGCGTAGCTGGATTTAGGGTTTGTTTGTTTGGTTTGGGAAATGTGTTCATCGAAGCGTGTATAGAATGACCTGCCGGTTTGGCCGATGTAATAATTGGGGCAATCGTTGCAAGTTAACTTGTAAATACCTGAGAGTTTGTATAATTCAGCTTCTTTTTGGAAAGGTTGTATATGTTTTCTTTCTTTTGGATTAAATCTCTCTTTGCTTTATTCAAAGCCATATTCTTTTTTTAATAATTACTTTCTCCTTTGCTGCAACAGGCACAGCTTTGTAAGGGCTACTGGTTATGACTACAGCTTTAGTAGCCCCTTTATATTTTTTATAATTTTTTCTATTTAGGGATCGGTCAGATTTCTTGTATGGTAACGTTTAAACAACTGGTAGATCTTACAGGATTAGAAGAATCTCCATCAGCTGGTTTCTACATAACTAACACCTCACTCGTATTCGAGGGACCAGTTCCAACGTCTTTGATGTTCTCGCCCACACCAGAATCATTTAGCCTCTGTGTTGTAAGGACTGTTTATTGGGGTTCTTCTAGAAGGTTTGGAGCAGTATTAAATGCTTAATCTAGGTAAATGTCTTTGTTGGGTGGTCATATTCCACTTTTTTAAAAACCATTTTTGAGTTAGAGATGGTGGAAGAATTGACTAAGCTATATTCAACAAAGTTGAAAGTTGGAATTTTGTTTCGTCCAGGATTTGAACGAAGTCAGGTTTGAACTTCTTGGACGTAGCAGGTTTGCAAAGGTTTGAAAAAGGTCTCATTAATAGGCTGGAAAAGATGTGTTGTATGTGCTAAAGAATTGCAGTTAGCTGCAAAAGAATTATGCCATTGTCTCTTGCAAAATTCAAGGCATCAATGTTTTTGGAATGGGTAGAATGACCATCTAAAATCAACAGACGTCTGTCATCTTTATTTTTAGCCTAATGTAATTGATGAAGTGATTAAGCTACTTAACAAAGAGTTCACTATTTGTGTACCCAGATTTGGATATTTCGACCATACATCCTGGCTGTACTGGATATTTCATTACCCTACCTTTAAATCTGGAGGCATCCTTACTCGTTTGAATATGATCATTGGTGGCACATATTGGCCAGCAGCATTAACACAACAGGCAATAGCTCATTATGGAATAGAATAGTGCAGAAAGTGTTAGTAAAGTATACAAGTGGATAAGGCTATATTACTATATAACTTATTATATAAAAATCGTAGCCACATGCCTTATATGTACCGGTACGAATTAGAAAACAGCTCGCCGGTACAAAATAAGCATCGACGAAGACAACTAGACAAACATTAACCTAAATATTGTCGTCAATAAACTTCAAGCATATGATAATGTAGCTAAAACTATGTAGTTTACTATATGTACTTTAAAAATGTTACTTGTAATCGTGTGGTTTAGTATTCTCGTCCTTATGACACCAAAAATTAACATCAGACCACCAAATTTACGAAAAAACATCACTGCCACTAGACAAATCTTTCAACAACAACCGTTTTACACGTTGAGAGAGGAAATGGCGAGTAGTTAACACATTTACCCCTACATAGCAGAAGCACAGAGCACTTAATATAAATAGAGATGACAGAGCGTAAGGGCATGTGAAGCAGGCTTACACAGCCAAGATTGCTACCCCCTCCACTTTCTGACCCAATACCTTGAAGTCCCAAGCGTCAAGTCAAGCTCTGTTCACTTTTTGTTTTATTTAATGGTATTTTATCTAAAGGTATTTAATGATTTATTTGATATTTTGAATAGCAAGAGTGTAATGGCAAAGGAGTTCAAGAAAGCTTTATGCCCATCAAATATAGAAACCAACATCGCTTGCATGATGGAAGCCAAAGACTACATAACGAATCTGACAGATCTTAAGTGCCTTCAAATTTTAAATTCACATCAAAAGACTGGGTTTATTGGATTATTAGTTTGCATATATAGCTCTACGTTATTCCAAGATGACATAAACGGGAACTCCACTCTGCCCCACCCGAAATACCTTCCTCTATATACATTGAGTCAATACCACATTTAGAGACTATTTGGCTACATCATAAGTCGTGGAGGATGTAATAATAACCCCGCAACTCACAAGAAAACATTCAGAGACTATTTGGCTACATCAGGAGACGTGTAGAATGTAACAATAATCCCGCAGCTAACAATACCACATTTAGAGACTATTTGGCTACATCATAAGTCGTGGAGGATGTAATAATAACCCCGCAACTCACAAGAAAACATTCAGAGACTATTTGGCTACATCAGGAGACGTGTAGGATGTAACAATAATCCCGCAGCTAACAAGACCACATTCAGAGACTATTTGGCTACATCATGAATCATGTAGGATTTAACCATAATCCCGCAGCTAACAAGACCACATTCAGAGACTATTTGGCTACATCAGGAGTCGTGGAGGATGTAATAATAACCCCGCAACTCACAAGAAAACATTCAGAGACTATTTGGTTACATCAGGAGACGTGTAGGATGTAACAATAATCCCGCAGCTAACAATACCACATTTAGAGACTATTTGGCTACATCATAAGTCGTGGAGGATGTAATAATAACCCCGCAACTCACAAGAAAACATTCAGAGACTATTTGGTTACATCAGGAGACGTGTAGGATGTAACAATAATCCCGCAGCTAACAATACCACATTTAGAGACTATTTGGCTACATCAGGAGACACGTAGGATGTAACAATAATCCCGCAGCTAACAAGACCACATTCAGAGACTATTTGGCTACATCAGGAGACGTGTAGGATGTAACAATAATCCCGCAGCTAACAAGACCACATTCAGAGACTATTTGGCTACATCATGAATCATGTAGGATTTAACCATAATCCCGCAGCTAACAAGACCACATTCAGAGACTATTTGGCTACATCAGGAGTCGTGGAGGATGTAATAATAACCCCGCAACTCACAAGAAAACATTCAGAGACTATTTGGTTACATCAGGAGACGTGTAGGATGTAACAATAATCCCGCAGCTAACAATACCACATTTAGAGACTATTTGGCTACATCATAAGTCGTGGAGGATGTAATAATAACCCCGCAACTCACAAGAAAACATTCAGAGACTATTTGGTTACATCAGGAGACGTGTAGGATGTAACAATAATCCCGCAGCTAACAATACCACATTTAGAGACTATTTGGCTACATCAGGAGACATGTAGGATGTAACAATAATCCCGCAGCTAACAAGACCACATTCAGAGACTATTTGGCTACATCATGAATCATGTAGGATGTAACAACAATCCCACGGCTAACAAGACCACATTCAGAGACTATTTGGCTACATCAGGAGTCGTGGAGGATGTAACAATAATCCCGCAGCTAACAAGTCCACATTCAGAGACTATTTGGCTACATCTGGAGTCGTGGAGGATTTAACAATAATCCCACGGCTAACAAGACCACATTCAGAGACTATTTGGCTTAATCAAGGGTCATGGAGGATGTAACAATAATCCCACGGCTAACAAGACCACATTCAGAGACTATTTGGCTTAATCAAGGGTCATGGAGGATGTAACAATAATCCCACAGCTAACAAGACCACATTCATAAACCATTTGGGTTCATCAAGAGTCATGTAGGATGTAATAATAACCCCACGGCTAACAAGGCCACATTGAGAGACTATTTAGCTACATCTGGAGTCGTGTAGGATGTAACAATAACCCCACGGCTAACAAGTCCACATTGAGAGACTATTGGCTACATCAGGAGTCGTGTAGGATGTAAAAATAACCCCCGTAGCTAACAAGTCCACATTCAGAGACTATTTGGCTACATCAGGAGTCGTGTAGGATGTAACAATAATCCAGCAGCTAACAAGACCACATTCAGAGACTATTTGGCTACATCAGGAGTCGTGTAGGATGTAAAAATAACCCCCGTAGCTAACAAGTCCACATTCAGAGACTATTTGGCTACATCAGGAGTCGTGTAGGATGTAAAAATATTCCCACGGCTAACAATACCACATTCAAAGACTGTTTGGCTAAATCAGGGAGTCGTGGAGGATGTAACAATAATCCCGCAGCTAACAAGACCACATTCAGAGACTATTTGGCTACATCAGGAGTTGTGTAGGATGTAAAAATATTCCCACGGCTAACAATACCACATTCAAAGACTATTTGGCTACATCAGGAGTCGTGTAGGATGTAACAATATTCCCACGGCTAACAAGACCACATTGAGAGACTATATAGCTACATCTGGAGTCGTGTAGGATGTAACAATAATCCACGGCTAACAAGGTCACATTGAGAGACTATTTAGCTACATCTGGAGTCGTGTAGGATGTAACAATAATCCCACGGCTAACAAGGTCACATTGAGAGATTATTTAGCTACATCTGGAGTCGTGTAGGATGTAACAATAATTCCAGAGACAAAAGGTTATAATAGTGCCTTATGTTAATGAGATAGTAGACACAAGGTGAGACATAAGGTTATAATAGTGCCTCATGAGAGAGTATACACAAGGATGAGATATAAGCTTTTAATAGTGCCTAATGTTTATGTGAAAGTATACACAGGAATGAGATATAAGCTTTTAATAGTGCCTCATGAGAAAGTATACAGTGGGGTGTGATATAAGCTTATAATAGTGCCTCATATTTATGAGAAAGTATACACAGGAATGAGATATAAGCTTATCATAGTGCCTCATGAGAAGTTATACACTGGGATATGATATAAGCTTATAATAGTGCCTCATAAGAAAGTATACAGAGGAATGAGATATAAGTTCATAAATAGTGCCTCATGTTGTTGAGAAAGTATACACAGGAATGAGATATAAGCTTATTATATTGCCTCATGAGAAATTATACACTGAGATGAGATATAAGCTTATATTAGTGCCTGATGAGAAAGTATACACAGGGATGTGATATAAGCTTATAATAGTGCCTCATGTTTATGAGAAAGTATACCATGGAATGAGATATAAGCTTAGCATAGTGCCTCATGAGAAATTATACACTGGGATAAGATATAAGCTCATAAGATAGTGCCTCATAAGAAAATATACAGATGAATGAGATATAAGTTCATAATAGTGCCTTATGTTTTTGAGAAAGTATACATAGGAATGAGGTATAAGCTTATAATAGTGCCTCATGAGAAAGTATACACAGGGATGTGATATAAGCTTATAATAGTGCATTATGAGAAAGTATACACTGCGATGAAATAAAAGCTAATATTAGTGCCTCATGAGAACGTATACACAGGGTTGAGACATAAGCTCATAATAGTGTCTCATGAGAAAGTATACAGAGGAATGAGATATAAGCTGATAATAGTGCTCATGTTTATGAGAAAGTATACACAAAGATATTATATAGACTTATAATAGTGCCTCATGTTTTTGAGAAAGTATAAACAGGAATGAGGTATACGCTTATAATAGTGCATTATGAGAAAGTATACACTGCGATGAAATAAAAGCTATTATTAGTGCCTCATGAGAACGTATACACAGGGATGAGACATAAGCTCATAATAGTGTCTCATGAGAAAGTATATAGAGGAATGAGATATAAGCTCATAATAGTGCTCATGTTTATGAGAAAGTATACACAAAGATATTATATAGGCTTATAATAGTGCCTCATGTTTAGGAGAAAGTATACACAGGGTGAGGTAAAGGCTGATAATAGAACCTCATGTCTATGAGAAATATACACACGTGTGTGGTATAAGCTTATAATAGAGCCTCATGTTTATGAGGAAGTATATACAGGTAACAGGAACTTGCCGATTGTCACTCTATTGCACCGTGTAAACCCTCTCGTTTCGTTGCAACAATCGCAAGGTAGAGCTTTCTCGACAATGCTGGGTTATATTGTACTCAATCATTGAGTTTAGATATGTAGTTAGAGAAGTGGTTTGACTGCTTGTAACTGCAGCCCGCAGGTTGTCGCCCTATTGAACCGTGTAAACCCGCTCGTTTCGATTCTACAATCGCAAGGTAGAGCTTTCTCGGCAATGCTGGGTTATATTGTACTCAATCATTAAGTTTAGATATGTAGCTAGAGAAGTGGTTTGCCTGCTTGTAACTGGAGCACGCAGGTTGCCGCCCTATTGCACCGTGTAAACCCGCTCGTTTTGATTCTACAATCGCAAGGTAGAGCTTTCTCGGTAATGCTGGGTTATATTTTACTCAATGCTTCAGCTTAGATATGTAGCTAGAGGATTGTTTAGCTTGCTGTGTGACAGGACCCCTCAGGTTGTAACACACTTTAGATGGTGTTACATATTAAATTGGCAATTTCAGAAAACAAACGAGAATGTATTCAAAAATTGTAACAATATACAACTATATAAAAAAAATTGTGATGTATTAGAAATATTTTTAATGAGATCTCTGGTTGATAGTGACATCTGTCAGAAAGTTTGAAAACAAGTAATAAAGTACGTCTGCGCTCATGCGATGCGCGGTAGCGAGGAAGGTTGCTTCCAACGTTAGTTTTAACTCTCTTTTAGCCAAGATGTAAAGGGCAACGGACGTGTCCGAGAGCAAGGAAATATTTTGTTTTCAAAATTTAATGTAATATTCATTTTCTTAAACATGTTATAGTCATGGTGTAGAAGACAGCGTACGTAACCAGGTACAAAGATGGGACGCTGAAGTTATCGATGACATTTCCTGAGACTTTTCCACAAGGAGGATGCGAGGTTACGACATGTGAATACAGCTAAGTGGACGATTTAAGACTTTAGAGATTTATTGCAAAATTTAAAATGTTAGATAGTTTAACTCAAATTAATGAACCTTGAACGTTTCAACCTATATACATAAATGTAATTTACGCATCTTTTGGTGCATTTGTGTTCATCTTGAATTATAAAATTTTATTATGAAAAAAGCAAGTAAACTCGAGTACAGATTCATTTTCAGCCATTGATCCATTGATTAATCCATTGATCCATTGATTGATTAATTGATATATTGCTATCCGTAAAAATTCATAAGTTAAATATTAAATGTTCAATAATCCGTAACTGAAGCAATGTCAAGAAATTTGTATCATGATTATAATTTATATTATTTTTCTTTGTTAAATAAAATGAGTGTAATTTGCTTTAATTGAAATTCAAAAGAGTAATTATTTAACCAGCACACAATTCCATGCATTTCAAGTTAATAAGCCTTAAAAAATTAATTTAATGAAACTCTGCTAGTTTAAATGATTTAACTTTGTATTTTAAAGTATTTTAATGTAACGGAGTTCTACCTTCAAGTTTTGAAGAGCGTTACGGACAGACGGAAATAATTACGCCTGAACCGTAAGCTAGAACTTAAAACTAAAACTTAAAATTAAAACTAAAATAATTTCTTAAAAACGTTACAAGGTTGTCATCCTATTAATCCTTTCATTTCGTTGTTAACAGCGCAATGTAGAGTCTCTCGGCAAATATGGCTTATACTGTACTCAATCCTTCAGCTTAGATATGTAGCTAGAGGATTGTTTAGCTTGCTGTGTGACAGGACCCCTCAGGTTGCCATCCTATTGCACCCTATTAATCCTTTAATTTCGTTGTTAACAGCGCAATGTAGAGTTCCTCGGCAAATATGGCTTATACTGTATTCAATCCTTCAGCTTAGATATGTAGCTAGAGGATTGTTTAGCTTGCTGTGTGACAGGACCCCTCAGGTTGTCATCCTATTGCACCCTATTAATCCTTTCATTTCGTTGTTAACAGCGCAATGTAGAGTTTCTCGGCAAATATGGCTTATACTGTACTCCATCCTCTCCATCCTTCTGCTTATATATGTAGCTAGAGAAGTGGCTAGCCTAAATTGTGACAGGATCCTGAAGGTTTTCGCCCCATTGCAACGCGTAAACCCGGTCGTTCCGTTCCTCCTATTGCAAGGTAGAGCTTTCTCGGCATTTCTGGGTTATATTTTACTCAATCCTTCAGCTTATATATGTAATTAGAGGAACGGTTATCCTGATGTGTAACAGGAGCCTGAAGGTTGTCGCTCCATTGCATCGTGTAAATCCTGTTGTTTCGATTCTCCTATTGCAAGGTAGAGCTTTCTCTGCATTTTTGGGTTATATTGTACTCAATCTTTCGTTTAGATATGTAATTGTAGAAGTGGTTAATGTGCTGTGTAACAGGACCCCGTAGGTTTTCGTCCTATTGCACCGTGTAAATCCGTTCGTTTCGTTTCTCCCATCGCAAGGTAGAACTTTCTCGGCAATACTATTGTTATATTGTGCTCAATCCTTCAGCTTAGATAAGTAGCTAGAGAAGTGGTTAGCCCACTGTGTGACTGGAGTCCATAGGTTTTCGCCTCATTGCAAAGTGTAAACCCGGTCGTTTCGTTACTCCCATCGCAAGGCAGAGCTTTCTCGGCAATACTGGGTTATATTGTACTCAATCTTTCAGCTTAGATTTGTAGCTAGAGAAGTGGTTAGCCCACTGTGTGACAGGAGCCCGCTGGTGGTCGCCCTATTGCAAAGTGTAAACCCGGTCGTTTCGTTACTCCCATCGCAAGGCAGAGCTTTCTCGGCAATACTGGGTTATATTGTACTCAATATTTCAGCTTAGATTTGTAGCTAGAGAAGTGGTTAGCCTGATGTATGACTGGAGTCCACAGGTTTTCGCCCTATTGCCCCATGTAAAGCCTGTAGTTTCGTTTCTCCCATCGCAAGGTAGAGCTTTCTCGACAATACTATTGTTATATTGTGCTCAATCCTTCAGCTTAGATATGTAGCTAGAGAAGTGGTTAGCCTGCTGTGTGACTGGAGTCCACAGGTTTTCGCCCTATTGCAAAGTGTAAACCCGGTCGTTTCGTTTCTCCCATCGCAAGGTAGAACTTTCTCGGCAATACTATTGTTATATTGTGCTCAATCCTTCAGCTTAGATATGTAGCTAGAGAAGTGGTTAGCCTGCTGTGTGACTGGAGTCCACAGGTTTTCGCCCTATTGCAAAGTGTAAACCCGGTCGTTTCGTTTCTCCCATCGCAAGGTAGAGCTTTCTCGGCAGTGCTGGGTTATATTGTACTCAATCTTTCAGCTTAGATTTGTAGCTAGAGAAGTGGTTAGCCCTCTGTGTGACAGGAGCCCGCTGGTGGTCGCCCTATTGCACCGTGTAAACCCACTCCTTTCGTTACTCCCATAGCAAGGTAGAGCTTTCTCGGCAATGCTGGGTTATATTGTACTCAATCTTTCAGCTTAGATTTGTAGCTAGAGAAGTGGTTAGTCCACTGTGTGACAGGATCCCGCTAATTGTCGCCCTATTGCTCCATGTAAACCCTGTAGTTTCGTTTCTCCCATCGCAAGGCAGAGCTTTCTCGGCAATGCTGGGTTATATTGTACTCAATCTTTCAGCTTAGATTTGTAGCTAGAGAAGTGGTTAGCCCACTGTGTGACAGGAGCCCGCTGGTGGTCGCCCTATTGCAAAGTGTAAACCCGGTCGTTTCGTTACTCCCATCGCAAGGCAGAGCTTTCTCGGCAATACTGGGTTATATTGTACTCAATATTTCAGCTTAGATTTGTAGCTAGAGAAGTGGTTAGCCTGATGTGTGACTGGAGTCCACAGGTTTTCGCCCTATTGCACCATGTAAAGCCTGTAGTTTCGTTTCTCCCATCGCAAGGTAGAGCTTTCTTGGCAATGCTGGGTTATATTGTACTCAATCTTTCAGCTTAGATTTGTAGCTAGAGAAGTGGTTTGCCCACTGTGTGACAGGAGCCCGCTGGTGGTCGCCCTATTGCACCATGTAAACCCTGTAGTTTCGTTTCTCCCATCGCAAGGCAGAGCTTTCTCGGCAGTGCTGGGTTATATTTTACTCAATCTTTCAGCTTAGATTTGTAGCTAGAGAAGTGGTTAGCCCTCTGTGTGACAGGATCCCGCAGGATGTCGCCCTATTGCACCGTGTAAACCTGCTCCTTTCGTTACTCCCATAGCAAGGTAGAGCTTTCTCGGCAATGCTGGGTTATATTGTACTCAATCTTTCAGCTTAGATTTGTAGCTAGAGAAGTGGTTAGCCCACTGTGTGACTGGAGTCCATAGGTTTTCGCCCTATTGCAAAGTGTAAACCCGGTCGTTTCGTTTCTCCCATCGCAAGGTAGAACTTTCTCGGCAATACTATTGTTATATTGTGCTCAATCCTTCAGCTTAGATATGTAGCTAGAGAAGTGGTTAGCCTGCTGTGTGACTGGAGTCCACAGGTTTTCGCCCTATTGCCCCATGTAAAGCCTGTAGTTTCGTTTCTCCCATCGCAAGGTAGAGCTTTCTCGACAATACTATTGTTATATTGTGCTCAATCCTTCAGCTTAGATATGTAGCTAGAGAAGTGGTTAGCCTGCTGTGTGACTGGAGTCCACAGGTTTTCGCCCTATTGCAAAGTGTAAACCCGGTCGTTTCGTTTCTCCCATCGCAAGGTAGAACTTTCTCGGCAATACTATTGTTATATTGTGCTCAATCCTTCAGCTTAGATATGTAGCTAGAGAAGTGGTTAGCCTGCTGTGTGACTGGAGTCCACAGGTTTTCGCCCTATTGCAAAGTGTAAACCCGGTCGTTTCGTTTCTCCCATCGCAAGGTAGAGCTTTCTCGGCAGTGCTGGGTTATATTGTACTCAATCTTTCAGCTTAGATTTGTAGCTAGAGAAGTGGTTAGCCCTCTGTGTGACAGGAGCCCGCTGGTGGTCGCCCTATTGCACCGTGTAAACCCACTCCTTTCGTTACTCCCATAGCAAGGTAGAGCTTTCTCGGCAATGCTGGGTTATATTGTACTCAATCTTTCAGCTTAGATTTGTAGCTAGAGAAGTGGTTAGTCCACTGTGTGACAGGATCCCGCTAATTGTCGCCCTATTGCTCCATGTAAACCCTGTAGTTTCGTTTCTCCCATCGCAAGGCAGAGCTTTCTCGGCAATGCTGGGTTATATTGTACTCAATCTTTCAGCTTAGATTTGTAGCTAGAGAAGTGGTTAGCCCACTGTGTGACAGGAGCCCGCTGGTGGTCGCCCTATTGCAAAGTGTAAACCCGGTCGTTTCGTTACTCCCATCGCAAGGCAGAGCTTTCTCGGCAATACTGGGTTATATTGTACTCAATATTTCAGCTTAGATTTGTAGCTAGAGAAGTGGTTAGCCTGATGTGTGACTGGAGTCCACAGGTTTTCGCCCTATTGCACCATGTAAAGCCTGTAGTTTCGTTTCTCCCATCGCAAGGTAGAGCTTTCTTGGCAATGCTGGGTTATATTGTACTCAATCTTTCAGCTTAGATTTGTAGCTAGAGAAGTGGTTAGCCCACTGTGTGACAGGAGCCCGCTGGTGGTCGCCCTATTGCACCATGTAAAGCCTGTAGTTTCGTTTCTCCCATCGCAAGGCAGAGCTTTCTCGGCAATGCTGGGTTATATTTTACTCAATCTTTCAGCTTAGATTTGTAGCTAGAGAAGTGGTTAGCCCACTGTGTGACTGGAGTCCATAGGTTTTCGCCCTATTGCACCGTGTAAACCTGCTCCTTTCGTTACTCCCATAGCAAGGTAGAGCTTTCTCGGCAATGCTGGGTTATATTGTACTCAATCTTTCAGCTTAGATTTGTAGCTAGAGAAGTGGTTAGCCCACTGTGTGACTGAAGTCCATAGGTTTTCGCCCTATTGCAAAGTGTAAACCTGGTCGTTTCGCTACTCCCATAGCAAGGTAGAGCTTTCTCGGCAATGCTGGGAAATATTGTACTCAATCTTTCAGCTTAGATTTGTAGCTAGAGAAGTGGTTAGCCCACTGTGTGACTGGAGTCCATAGGTTTTCGCCCTATTGCAAAGTGTAAACCCGGTCGTTTCGTTACTCCCATCGCAAGGCAGAGCTTTCTCGGCAATACTGGGTTATATTGTACTCAATATTTCAGCTTAGATTTGTAGCTAGAGAAGTGGTTAGCCTGATGTGTGACTGGAGTCCACAGGTTTTCGCCCTATTGCACCATGTAAACCCTGTAGTTTCGTTTCTCCCATCGCAAGGCAGAGCTTTCTCGGCAATGCTGGGTTATATTTTACTCAATCTTTCAGCTTAGATTTGTAGCTAGAGAAGTGGTTAGCCCACTGTGTGACAGGAGCCCGCTGGTGGTCGCCCTATTGCACCATGTAAACCCTGTAGTTTCGTTTCTCCCATCGCAAGGTAGAGCTTTCTCGGCAGTGCTGGGTTATATTGTACTCAATCTTTCAGCTTAGATTTGTAGCTAGAGAAGTGGTTAGCCCTCTGTGTGACAGGATCCCGCAGGATGTCGCCCTATTGCACCGTGTAAACCCGCTCCTTTCGTTACTCCCATAGCAAGGTAGAGCTTTCTCGGCAATGCTGGGTTATATTGTACTCAATCTTTCAGCTTAGATTTGTAGCTAGAGAAGTGGTTAGCCCACTGTGTGACTGGAGTCCATAGGTTTTCGCCCTATTGCAAAGTGTAAACCTGGTCGTTTCGCTACTCCCATAGCAAGGTAGAGCTTTCTCGGCAATGCTGGGAAATATTGTACTCAATCTTTCAGCTTAGATTTGTAGCTAGAGAAGTGGTTAGCCCACTGTGTGACTGGAGTCCATAGGTTTTCGCCCTATTGCAAAGTGTAAACCCGGTCGTTTCGTTACTCCCATCGCAAGGCAGAGCTTTCTCGGCAATACTGGGTTATATTGTACTCAATATTTCAGCTTAGATTTGTAGCTAGAGAAGTGGTTAGCCTGATGTGTGACTGGAGTCCACAGGTTTTCGCCCTATTGCACCATGTAAAGCCTGTAGTTTCGTTTCTCCCATCGCAAGGTAGAGCTTTCTTGGCAATGCTGGGTTATATTGTACTCAATATTTCAGCTTAGATTTGTAGCTAGAGAAGTGGTTAGCCTGATGTGTGACAGGAGCCCGCTGGTGGTCGCCCTATTGCACCATGTAAAACCTGTAGTTTCGTTTCTCCCATCGCAAGGTAGAGCTTTCTTGGCAATGCTGGGTTATATTGTACTCAATATTTCAGCTTAGATTTGTAGCTAGAGAAGTGGTTAGCCTGATGTGTGACTGGAGTCCACAGGTTTTCGCCCTATTGCACCATGTAAAGCCTGTAGTTTCGTTTCTCCCATCGCAAGGCAGAGCTTTCTCGGCAATGCTGGGTTATATTTTACTCAATCTTTCAGCTTAGATTTGTAGCTAGAGAAGTGGTTAGCCCACTGTGTGACAGGAGCCCGCTGGTGGTCGCCCTATTGCACCATGTAAACCCTGTAGTTTCGTTTCTCCCATCGCAAGGTAGAGCTTTCTCGGCAGTGCTGGGTTATATTTTACTCAATCTTTCAGCTTAGAGTTGTAGCTAGAGAAGTGGTTAGCCCTCTGTGTGACAGGATCCCGCAGGATGTCGCCCTATTGCACCGTGTAAACCTGCTCCTTTCGTTACTCCCATAGCAAGGTAGAGCTTTCTCGGCAATGCTGGGTTATATTGTACTCAATCTTTCAGCTTAGATTTGTAGCTAGAGAAGTGGTTAGCCCTCTGTGTGACAGGATCCCGCAGGATGTCGCCCTATTGCACCGTGTAAACCCGCTCCTTTCGTTACTCCCATAGCAAGGTAGAGCTTTCTCGGCAATGCTGGGTTATATTGTACTCAATCTTTCAGCTTAGATTTGTAGCTAGAGAAGTGGTTAGCCCACTGTGTGACTGGAGTCCATAGGTTTTCGCCCTATTGCAAAGTGTAAACCTGGTCGTTTCGCTACTCCCATAGCAAGGTAGAGCTTTCTCGGCAATGCTGGGAAATATTGTACTCAATCTTTCAGCTTAGATTTGTAGCTAGAGAAGTGGTTAGCCCACTGTGTGACTGGAGTCCATAGGTTTTCGCCCTATTGCAAAGTGTAAACCCGGTCGTTTCGTTACTCCCATCGCAAGGCAGAGCTTTCTCGGCAATACTGGGTTATATTGTACTCAATATTTCAGCTTAGATTTGTAGCTAGAGAAGTGGTTAGCCTGATGTGTGACTGGAGTCCACAGGTTTTCGCCCTATTGCACCATGTAAAGCCTGTAGTTTCGTTTCTCCCATCGCAAGGTAGAGCTTTCTTGGCAATGCTGGGTTATATTGTACTCAATATTTCAGCTTAGATTTGTAGCTAGAGAAGTGGTTAGCCTGATGTGTGACAGGAGCCCGCTGGTGGTCGCCCTATTGCACCATGTAAACCCTGTAGTTTCGTTTCTCCCATCGCAAGGCAGAGCTTTCTCGGCAATGCTGGGTTATATTTTACTCAATCTTTCAGCTTAGAGTTGTAGCTAGAGAAGTGGTTAGCCCACTGTGTGACAGGAGCCCGCTGGTGGTCGCCCTATTGCACCATGTAAACCCTGTAGTTTCGTTTCTCCCATCGCAAGGCAGAGCTTTCTCGGCAATGCTGGGTTATATTTTACTCAATCTTTCAGCTTAGAGTTGTAGCTAGAGAAGTGGTTAGCCCACTGTGTGACAGGAGCCCGCTGGTGGTCGCCCTATTGCACCATGTAAACCCTGTAGTTTCGTTTCTCCTATCGCAAGGCAGAGCTTTCTCGGCAATGCTGGGTTATATTTTACTCAATCTTTCAGCTTAGAGTTGTAGCTAGAGAAGTGGTTAGCCCACTGTGTGACAGGAGCCCGCTGGTGGTCGCCCTATTGCACCATGTAAACCCTGTAGTTTCGTTTCTCCTATCGCAAGGTAGAGTGTTCTCGGCAATGCTGGCTGATAATGTACAGTACTTGTTAGGCAAATATAAATTATAAGATAAATAATGTAACGTGGAATAATAGAATTAGACTTAAGATGGAAGTCGTTGGATGTGGGTGATTGTAAGTCTAAGCCCCTTCGAATTATGATATGTAATTGATACTGATTTAATTTTGTTTGTGTGAATATATGGTTATCTTTCAATTTTAATAATTAGGTAAATACTATGAATAGCAGAATCGATTGGAGTAGACACATTTTGGCTACATCTATATTGCTCTTTATTAATGCTTCTAGCAGATAGTGTTACGGTATTCAGATGTTTAAAAATCTAGTTGCAACCTGTGTTATCGATGTAGTATAATAACCTGGATCCAGAACAATTTGCTTGCCAGTTTCGCAATTGTTGTTCTAAAGTTTAATTCGAAGAATCGGATGATTCAGTGACACATAACTCTGTCCCGTGTGTATAGAAATGTTGTATGTTGTGGCCACCATAAGCATTAGTCATGCTCAAATATAGGCTGTTGAAATGTTCTTTATTGTATATATAAGTTATATAAACATTTTATGTGAACATTTCATAATTAAATGCGTGCTAGGAAAATTCCTGCTTACGCAGCTTTGGTATTATATAGGTGTGAGAACAGAGCCACGGCAGTGTGTAAGTCGCCTCTGTATCGCACAGACGTTTTCCACTCCGATTGAGTGCATATCAATTGTATTGTTTTATTAAGCTAAATTTATGTAACAGTTTTCTAAATTAATTGTTTATTAAATTCAAAGGTTTGTAAAAATAAAAATCCTTTTTAAAAACCTTTCGTGCTTAATATAAAACGTAACTTATATGTATCATATCAAAGTGAGTAGTTATTATTTAATCTTAATTGTTTGCCGACCAATCATATTGATTTACGTCACGACGTATGACATCTTAAACATATATTTTGCCCGTTTGGCCTTTCATTTCATTGTTGGTTATCGCTGTGCATAGGTCGCTGAGTACTTTGTCAGGAGTATATTCCAAGTGAGTAGGAAGCCTAAAACGATCTTCTCCTTCAGCACCCCTATCAGCTTTCTGGAGGGTGTTGGGAGAGTGTTTTCTTGGTTTTGATACAAACAGCAGTTTAGAAATCCCAGGTAGGGCGCACTTAGAAGTTAACTCAGCCGATATGAAAATATAACTTTATTTCTCTTGTCGTTGTGTCTCCAAGTATAATTACGTTCTAAAATTAAATTCCATAATCACTAGTTATTTTTTAACTAAACATTATTAAATATATGTGATTGAAAGGGTTTAGAACGTGATATTTTTCTATCGTTGTCCAAACTAAAAGAAACGAATGGGGTGAAACCGGCGGCATATTTGATAATTTTTATTCTCCTACCGCGGTATTGTTACAAGCCGTGAATCATTGCTTTACGTCCCACCCCTCTCTTCTAGCATTTTTATTTAGGTTTACTACCGGATACCACAAAATAAACAGTACTGGAACAGTTGTAAGATTATATTTTACTCGTATTTTATTTAGATAGTTCAACAATCCATACAAGGTAAAGGAAGCTAAATAGGTTAGACTTGGGTATAAACATGTTCTACATGACCTCACTTCAATTTGAGGTAACACTCGACCGTTCTTGGAGGTTTTGCATCATTTTGGTGCAGAGGGGTTGTTTCATGTTCGTTTTACATATAGTTGTTTTTTCCTGTAGTTGTACGATGGTAATTGTTGGGTTATCACGGAAAACCTTCTCCTTCATCATTCCCCATACGTAGGCGTCAGGTGGTGTAAGATCGAGGAAGTGGGCTGGGTAAAGAAAGTTTCTTCTAAGGGAGATGAGGCAGTTGTCAAAAAAGTTTCTTGAAGGAAAGCAATGTTGCTAAGGTAGTGTGGCTGGTTTCGCCATCTTGCTGGAACCATTGTGTACGAAAAGGCAGGTTTCGGGCACAATAAAATCTTCTGAGGTCTATAAAATGACCGAGAATGATTATATCTGAGAGAAGGCAACTACAGCAGGTAAAGTTTATTCTGGCGCTTGCGATTTTATTAGGTTTTCTTCAGTTTTTCATATATTTTGTTTAGTTTTTTTAATGGCCTATTTATTGAGCGACATTCAGGTGTAATTGTAGCAATTATAGTTCTATCTTTAAACATAATTTTAAGAAATGTTTTGTTTTAATTAAATAAATTCAGTAAAATGCTTAGCGTCGTTCTCGACCTTGTCATTTGTTGGAACAAAATATGTTGTTTTGCCGACGAGTTTGACGCAGCTTCCGTGTTTTGCCGCCGAGTTGGGTGCAGTTTCCGTGTCGGAATCTATTGTCTTTATTTAATTCTGTCGTCCCCCCAAACCAATTAATTTTAGCAGAAAATATTAACCTATAAAACAATTTATATTCTGCATAACACTGTAAACAAATAAATGCTGTAGTTACAGCTTTCATAAAGCAAGAGTAATTTATTTATATTCCTTTATTCTTTTTTTTTGAGTAAAAGTTATGTTTGTTCTTTGAGTAAAAGTTATTGGTTGTTAAATATAAATAAATGAAACCTCTCAAGCCACAAAAACTTTTTATTTGTGCCCTGTTGTAGCCTACATTTCGATTTCAAAGCAATCGTCTTCAGAGACGATTGTAGTGATTTCCTCTGAAGATAATTAATTATGTACGTCAAGACACGAATAAAAAGTTTTTTCAGTTTAAATGGTTTTATTTATTTATATTTAAAAGTTACATCACAGTTACTCCAAGTTATCATTATTGATTGTTGGTGATAAGATTACTAAATTAGCTCATTTTTACAAAATGTATTTTATAGCCTAGTACGTTTTGGCAAAACAGCTTCCCGATTTCCTCCCCTGACCTCCCAGTACTTCGTCCTGGCTACGCTGAGTATCTCCCTCCCCCCGCCTCACCCATATTTATTTGTACTACGTCTTTAGTGTACTTGAACACAAAATGAATTGTTAGTAGAGACATTTGTAATTTGAGTAATTAGAGAATGTATAAGGAAAGGGAGTTTTACTTTAAATCCAAGTTTTAAAAGTGCGTTTGTAATTAATTATTCTAACTCCTCTATTCTTGAGATGGCAATCAACAATAATATACGAATCTCGTGATGTTGAATTAAGCTTAGTTTCGTATATTGGATTTTATATATTTTGTATATTAAATGAAATTTAAAATTGAAATTATTTAGGGAATCATTAATTTAGATTTTGTAAATAAGGTTGGCAGACAAAAATTTTATTTCAGAGATTGAGCAGTTGAGTGTGGCTGTCCACTTGGATGCCCTGCTGTTGATTTTAGTCCCCATAACCCGCAGTCATACATAGTGGGCCATTTCTTCTTTCTTGTCACTTTTAAAGTAATATTCCTAACTTTAAGAAAAGAATTATGTAAAATATTGGAAGGAAATATGGCTTTTCTAGTCACATGAGCTTTATCAACAATTAATAACCTTCTTCTTCCTTATTACTTAATATTTAATCTAAGCCCTGAGCAGCCACTAGTATTTAGAACCTAAATCCCTCTTTTAAAACACGTGTATTCTTTTTAACCAATGAATATACACTAACTCACCCGTCACAAACTGTGGCAGACCTAGTTTCATTGAAATTCTTTTTACCGCTAAGAGCTTGGCACAAATACTCAACCAATGCGTTTGTCTTTCCTCAGTTTCAGGAATGTATATTAGTATTCCTTAATATATATGTTACTTGTAGCCTCAACTTCCTTTAATTCCACATCTGCAAAAATAATTACAAGCAACAAATGTTTAAAACAACAATACCTTCTGCCCTTGCTACAAATTTTATATTTCTTTTGAAATTTCCACATTTGAGAAAGCTAAATGAAGCAGCTGTCTTGAATTTCTGTACATGGGCTTAAGGCAAAATTTCAAGTTAAACTTTTATGTTATAATGCGGTGTCATCTACTTCAGGTTTATAACTCTGCACTTCAAGGATTATCATATCATTACCCTATTCCAATCTGAATTAATTATAATTTTTTATCCTTCATAGGCAATGTTATTGAAATTCACTAATTATCCTGAAACCCTTATGTCTGGTTTTAGTTTTTGAATTTTTAAACTTTATATTTTCGAAAGTGTGGAAGACTATAATAAATCTTTTACTAACGAAATTTTCATTCCAATAAATAAAAAAGAGATATTGAGAATGTTATTTGAAAATGTTTAAAATAACGCTCATTTTTATATTTATTACTTTCTAGTTATACAACAACTTTAAGAATATTATAATGGACTTTGTTTCCCTTATCCGTTACCACCTTGAGAAAAAGAACGCTCAACGGAACAAGAAATATGGGAGGTAAGCACATATTGTCTCTTTTATTAAATTTGAACTTTTCATGGAATTTTTATTGGAAAATAAATTTTGAACAGACTATGTATTAAATATATATTAGTTGAATCCATCTTCACACGAGCTACTAGTTTTTACTAAAACACTTGTAAATATGTTACAACTTGCCTATAGTAGCACTTACTTATATTTGTTGAGAACGGCTGTTTCGGGAGATGTGTCCCATTGTCAACCCAGACCGTTTCTGATCTCAAGGTTTTCGTACGTTAGGGTGGGGGGACATTAGGTTTGGGATGGGGGTGTATTTTGGTGAGCATTGGGAGCTATGGTGTCGAAAAGTGTATGCGAGCTATAATGTAACTGGGTGTTGAGTATGTGTGATGTGTGTGGGGTGTAATTTGAAATGTTTGTATATTTCGTATTGTTCGGTTGTGTAACATTGGTTATTTTTGTTTTGTTTATGATGAGCTTGTAGGTTGGATGTTATGTTTATGTGGTCATGTTTTGTGGATATGAGATTTTCGGCAAAGTTTGATTGAGTGTTTTTGTTTTTTTTTTAGTGCTTTTATCTGTTCTAACTTCCAGTTTTTACTTAGGCCAGACAGAGAGGTCATTTTACACATGCTACAAAGAACACATAAAAGCACTCACAAACAAAAACACCCAATCAAACTTCGCCGAACATCTCAAGTCCACAAAACATGACTACATAGACATAACATCCAACCTATAAATTTTTCATAAACAAAACAAAAATAACCAACGATACACAAGCGAACAATACAAAATATACAAACATTTCAAACTACACCCTACATAATACTCAAAACCAAATTAAATTGTAGCTCACATACACTTTTAGACATCATAACTTCTAATACTCACCAAAATACACCCCCACCCCACCATAATATTCCACCCCCACCCTAACCTACAAAAACCTTGAGATCAGTTATAATCTGAGTTGGCAATGGGATACGTCTCCCGAAACAGTCATCCTCTTAAAGTAAGTGCTAGGTACTATAGGCAAGTTGTAACATATTTACAAGTGTTTTAGCTATGTATTAAACTCATCATGTATTTCGTTGTGGTATAAAATATTATCATCCATTGAGAAAACTTCATAATATGATATTTTGCAATAACTTGTAGAAGCCTAAAAGTAAAATAAGTGTTATGTAACACTATTTTTTTTAACATTTTACGCCCATCTCCCTCGGAGGGGTTTGTTATATTAGAGCTGTTGCATTAAATAATAAAGATATTTTAAAATTAAATATAAGTCTAAAGTATGTATATATGTTAAAAGTCTTGTAGTCTAAATGTATTTATATTTGTCAGGACTCAAGCTTATTTCTCAGTAAGCGACACAGACTCTGAATCTGCGCCATTCACTTCACAGATGCGTTACAAAAAGAAAGTTGAACATAAAAAGTAAGTATTTGGAATATTTATTTTGAAACGCTACAATCAATTATTATTTGGCTGCAAACCAAAAGTCTTTTTCTTTTGTTCAAGTTTCTTAATTACATTTTAAAGCTTAGTTTTGATTTTCTTTTGCTCTTCATGCCATTTTTTACTAAATTATCTAAAACATCCTCTTCTTTTGAAGACTAAATAACTATTAACTCTTGATATTTGAAAAGTGAGCAGTAACAAATATTTGTTAAAGAGCGGGAAGTTATAAGTTTTAGTTATGTTAATAGCAAGTTTTATTGGATATTATTGTTTCTATGGAACCAAAACAAACAAACTACATCAACCATCATATATGTAAGTTTATAATAGTGATACATTTGTGTGTTGTGCATACTTAATTTATGAAGGCTACCAATTTCTTGTTTCAAGTTACTGTAACTGTTTCAGTAATATGTTTTCTCATTTTTCATAACTTAATTACCACAAGTATTAAGAAATAATGTCATTTTTGTTTCTTTCTCGTAACTTCAAAAAAAAAAAAAATATTTTAAAAAGAAGAAGATCAAAATGTGTCATAGGAATAGTATTAAGTAATAGATAGTATTGATACTGAAAATGTTTCAAAAAATTTAATCTGTTTATGTAATAAAAGTTAAATTTAAATTCTATTAAAATTGAAGTCGGAGTAATGTTTTATAGGCATGGAAACAAATTGATAACTGTGTCTTTGAAGAAAAAAACTCCACAAATTGTCAAGAAAAAGACCACTGCTGCTTCCACTTCCCTAGATTCTTGCCGTTCTGTGTATGTGGTGCCAATGCGGCGACGTACCCGTCATGGAGGACTTTCTAGAGAAGAGTTACTTAATAGGTGAGTAATTTGTTATCCTTAATATGTTACAGTATCTGTTGAAGGCCCAGTGCATAAGATGCCTAAAATGAATCTTGCAATCGGAATTGAACAAAATGTTGTGATGTGTAAAGTTATTAATTACTGTATATCAAAAATAAAAATTGAATATTTTTACATTTTTAAATTCTTGAATTTTGTAGTCCATTACGTTCTGTGAATCTTAACTAATACTTAAAAACAATAGTTTATGACTATCCGAACTTTAAATTCTGTAAATTTCTTAAAACTTACTGAGACAGAACGTTTTTGATCGCTATGTGGTTATCTTCATCAGTGTCTCATTTTTGAAGTTTAGATAGAGTAAATGATTTAAGATATAATCTTTGACTGTTAGTATGGCAATAATGAGATGCTACTTTTAAAGAGATTTTATGTGATTCCTAGCTGAGTCAGCATCGCTTTTGAGCTTCTATAAACTTTACTTGATTCTCCCTCGCAGATCTGGTGTTGGTGTATTTCTTTTGATGGCTTTTGTAGTGTATTGCTTATCAAAAGGCTTCTGCAAAATTGAAAGAATCATGAGACATAATGCACAAATGTACCTTTTCCCCTTAAACATGGGAAAATATTCGAATGAATTTTTTTCTGAACACTTAGCTTATCTTTGTATGTGTTATTGTCATTACTTTTGTTTTCGGTTAAAACACCCTCGTTATTTCCCGCAGATTTCCTTATAAACCTATAAGTAACTGTTAACTCAGTTCAGTTGATAAACAAATTGTTTTTTGTGTTAGCTGAAACTAAAATAAAAATGAAGCAAAAATAACATTGCTTTCATTTGCGGATACCTTTTTTACACAATCATACGTGGATTTTTCCAAACAATTTTTCTTTGTCTTTATGTTTTTGTTGGAAACTGGATTCCTTCTTTAACTGCTTGGTGCGCTTTTCTTTTCATGTTACACCTCTTCGGCACCGGTTTTCAGACAATTTTTCAAGTTAACTCTGATATCATAGACTTCAGTCCTGAAAATTAAGATTGAAATGTAATGCTAAATGTAAATAATAGTGAAAGTTTAAATATTATGTGAGAGGAATAAAGAAAAACCTGTAGATCAGGAACAGATAAAGTTATATAAACATGAACTTGAACTCTTTGGAGCTAATAATCCCCATATTTTATAATAAATTATTTCCAGTAACTAATTTCATTCAAACATTACATAACTTTCTAACTTAATTGTATAATGTTGAATTAGTCTAAACAATATTTCCATTTTATATTTCCAAACAACCATTTTCCATTTCAGGCGAATCAACGGATACAGTAGATACTCGCTGATATCCTGAAACAAAGCCTTTCTTTTTCCTAAAAGAATGTTACCACTTAATATGTGAAGATAAGTGGAATGAATCTTCTTTGATGTTAGAGAAGGATCACTTCTCTGAAATAGACGCCCCTTGTAGGAATCACAAGAGTGTCTAGACACTATTCATCTGGTAGTGATTAAATAGATTCACAACAATAAATGTCTTAAATAATTGTTTGCTATTTGCTGAAGTAGTATCCAGGATAATTAGAGAGTTCATATTCAATTTATCTGGTCATTCAATGTGACATAATTTGAAAAACTTATAATACCTCATAGAGTGGCAAGTTAGATTCATCAATGAAACAACGGTTTCAAAACACATCAGCAAGAAAGTTAATAGTTTTCGCTTAGTTCTTCAGATAATTACTTATGATTCGTCCCATGGAATATAGAATGAACATGGGAGAATAAAAAGTGTTTTTACATATCTTGCATAGTTTCATAACATCCCTGAAGTGTTTCAATAAGCTGTACAGTCCCCAGACTTACCATTAACTCGTCATGTCTCAGGTATTTCGATGGAACACAAATTTTGTATCGGACTATCAATAAGAATTTTAAAATTATTTCAGACAATATTTCTGCTGTGTTTAAAATTGCACTTTTGAATAATTCACTCTCTTTGTAACGTATGGTTTCATATTTTGAGCAATGACTGGAAACATAGAATGATGCCTCATTCAGTGCTTTATTTTTGTCTAAGTCATTAGGAAAAAGAAATTGTTAAGCATTTAATAAGACTTCAACTCCATTAGCTATTGTTTTCTTAGTGCAGAATTTGGTAAGAAACTTTAATAATCCTTAAGTGAACGTTTTGAAATAACATTCTTAGTTTTTAAAAATTATAAATAAACTTTTGTAAAGGTAAATTGTTTATATATTTGCACAATAAAAATTATATGAATATTATTTCTATTTACTAATTTTAAAAATACTCAACTAAGTGATTACGTAATTAGGCCTACTTACTTGCTGACGCGTTTCAAAAAATCTTTCCTTTTACGAAGCTAACCCTCTACTCTATTTCTATTTTATAATAATTAAACTGTTAATATTAGAAACTAACTCAATTTAGGACAGAAATAAAACAATGAAGATATAAGTAAAGTAAGCTCCTTATATAGTAAGGTAAGCTCCTTACCTACTATAGACAAGTTTAGAAACATTTAAAAGTGTTTAGTGATAACTAGTAGCTCAAGTGAACATGGAATCTACAAATATTAATATTGCAAGCCGAGCGTCAACCATCCATTGATACAGCAACGCACATCTCAAGTTAACAAAACTTTCCCTTCAAATCTCCTTCAATATACAGTGCCTAAAATATAAAATCACACCTAATTACGCGAAAATACACATTAAAATAAAAATAACAACCCGGTTGCCAAATAAACTACACACCAAGCTCAAACACTCTATATTAAAAACACTATAAAACATTTATACAAACAAAAAAACGATCAAATCAAAATTGCTTACAATGGAACTACACTACATCGAACTGAAAGAAGTAGTAAATTTCACCAACACACTAATTACATACACAAAAAATAAAATAAAATTAGTACATAACAAAAAAATACATAACCTCAGAAACGCCCAACACTCAACACAGGTTATTAATACAACACACGTTTTTCACCCCAGAACTATAAACCTCACCAACACAAAATACAATTAAACATAACACACCAGTTGAACAGCAAGATGCAATGAGACACCAAATAAAACACAAAATAACCTAAATTAATAAACCCCCCAAAACAAACACCCAAGAAATGTAAGTAGCCAAATCCATCAAAAACAAAATAATAAAACAAAATTTAACCATTACCAAAGCTGGCAAAGGCCACACAACGGTAATTATTAAAAATAACGACCTCAACAAAAAAGTACACAACTTCATTCAAAATAACAACATCATTGCACTAAAAGAAGACCTAACAACAAAATACAACGAAATGAAAACAACTAACTGCAAGATAAGAAATACTTACTTACTAACCAATGCCTACCCTTGGCAGGTTAGTCATTTGGTGACGCGCTGACCACTAGAGGTGGGGAATCTCCCTGTAGTTGTCTTCTTCTTCGTCCACTGAGTTGGCTGGTAGGGCTGGACACTGGGGTAGGTGGGCTGCGTCCATCCTGGGGTGTTGCCACAGCATACAGGCATCATCTGCGCGTAACCCAATAAGAAATAATATGTGGGATTTTAGGAAAATTCGTCAAGGGAATTTCAAACATAATGTACTCTATGTATTCGTGTGACAAACTGATATGTTTATCGTCTTCTTCAAGGGCGTGTCAAATATTTGAACAACGATTAAGCAATATGGTTAGAGGGATATACACATCGGAAATTTTTATGGATAAATATTGGCAACTTTGCCAACATACTCAACAGCATGAAACGAAATTCGATTATAATGTAAATAGAAATTAAATATCATTTCTCTAAAAACGAAGAAATAAAATTTTCAAAAAAACAGAACCTACTTGAAAAAAAGAGCCTGAAGTATAATTTTTACTTACTAAAAAGTAAAAAATAATTTATCATAAGTTCATTATCTACAAAAGTTTGAAGTCGGCGCTGCAGTCATGCCTTCTATTTGCTAATCCATCAAATCTGTTCCAAATATTACCAAAACAATAAACTTTATGACTGCTTGATTTCTCATGACTAATTATAGCGAACCATAGTCTTTTCACCAAACAAAAATTACATGTATTTGATATTATGATAGTATGCGGGACGATAATAATTGATCTTCGTTTTCGGCAAAGATCATACAATATGTGATTGCATAATTTTTATTCAGTTATACAGACTGCGGACAGTTCAACCTTCTTTAAATGATTTACAAGGAATGTGATTACTGTAGATGTTTATAGAAGTAAGAGATAATATCTCCTTAATCCTTTTGCATCATAAATTTAATACATTTCTTTTACTGTAGCCTATCTATAAAATAAGTGAATGGAAGAAATGATTGAAAAGCCTGTGTTTATATCATAATTTGTTAATTTACATGCCAAGGACTTTAACATCATGTAAAATCTCTATTTGTTACTTTCGGTATGTTAAAGTTACTTTCGGTGTCCAAGTATGAAATTCGGCGCCGACTTCAAAATTTTGTGGGTAATAATCTTGTGATAAATTATGTTTCCGTTATCAGAAAATTATTTTTTACTCTTTTGTAAGTAAAAATTATGTTTTGGGTCCTTTATTTCAGTCGGTTCTGCTTTTTTAAAAAAAAATTATTGTTTGTTAAAAACATTAATAAAAATATTTTATCATACTAAATTAAATCCTAAACTGCTAAAAATGCAAAATATTCCTAAATATCCTGCTATTGAGTCTATTAAATTTTCAACTAAACAATATTTTTGTACATTTTTTCTTACAAGCTGCAACAAACAATGGTGACAAATTTTAAGGAAATCTTTGGTTTATTTTTGTATAATTTGTCTATAGAAAATTACATTATACAACAAAAAAATTAATTAAACCAAAGAAAATAAAAGTATAATTAAAATAATAATGAACCTAAGTGCCTAACACTAAGAAGAAACAAATTCAAGTTAAATACAATTTATATCACAAGTAATTATTTAAAGGACTGAGTCAAAACTATTAACTTACTATGCTGACACGTTTCAAAATAATTTTTTTATGGATGAAGTCTAACCTGCTACTCCACAGGTTTTCACTTAGTTCGTTAAATAACTTCAGTAGAACCTCTATAATTCGTCACGTTTGGGGCCGATTGGGTGAGAAAAAGACGAATTACGGAAGTTGTAAAATTAACAAGTAGTTGTGGGTAAACTTATCACACAAATATGTAAATAGTTATGTAATGTAATTAATGTTGTAATTACATGATTTATGTTGGCCCAAAAGCTCAACAACAGTATTATACAACATTATAGAAACACTAGTAGTCTGCAGTATAGTTTGTAAATACAAATATAGAACAGTGAAACCTGTTTAAGCCGGACTCCATTGGGACCGGCATTTTTTCCCGTCTAAAACAGGTTTCCGGATTATACAGTAGTAGTGTACTGTATGATGGTAATACCATCACAAACGTTTGCCGAGTCTATTTTTAGCGTTGGGGTGAGAGTAGGCCGTGGGGATTCTTAGCTATAAGACTATTATTTCTACTGAGCAGCTGTATGGCGCTGTACCAACACCACATAGATAACGGACAATTAATTGTCATCGTGTGAACATTTGTTCTAATACAGTACTGTATTTAATTTAGTTATTTATTTCCGATTAAGTACTGACTGTTTATTTCCTACGGAGATAACACTTCAACATATAAAGCAAGTGTATTTAAATCACAAGAAAGCTATCACATTTTAACGTCTAAATAAACGTCATTCAACAGTAATATCGGTTATCTTCATTGCCTAATGACAGCCCGTAGCCTGTGCCCTGTGACGTCACAACTCGCAAACCTTGTTTTCTAGGTGGTGTTGGCTATGCACTCTACAGAAAATGTTAAAATCTACATTACATAATAAAAATCTTACCTTTTAATGCAGCATCCTTTTATCCTTCTCCACAAAACATTTTTAATAGAAAACTATAAAACTAAAACACTTATACACTTGTCAACAAAATTTATGAATTAATGATGCAATTTATTAAAAACTATATTTTCCTCTTACTGTATTTAGGCTAAATACTGTAGGCTACACAGTAGGCTTACGTTAAAATAAAAGAAAATCAATTAGGCTTGAAAAAATCTAGCATGAACTTTTGTTTTAAGAGGTTAGTTTTACTTGCTTGTGTTTCAGTTATTGTTTTTAGTTGTAACAAATGGTGACGCATTTACGGGCTGTTAATAAGTACCGCGAAATCTTCTAACTCACAAATTTTCATTAAGGCCTCGCCAAATGTTTTATTTTGTTTTCTACGACTGGTCCGTCTTCAATTTCTTCTTTTTCTTCTGTTTGCGCATGTTTTTGCATTTTAGAGTGAAGCGGTCTCTCGCCTTTCAATATGTCAATCAATATGACATCAATATGTCTGGCCGTGGATGTTTGTAAACCATTCATTGCGTTATTTTTAAGGAAACGAGTGCTGACACATAGCCTATCGTAAATTATGGATATTTGTATACCATTGCGTTATCTTGTGCATATCAGCAATCCTTAACGTTGTTACAGAGTTCTCAGAAATAAATACGATCCGTTACAATTAAGCAGACCTATCTGTGAATTTTATTGTGGTAAACAAATATATTATAAACTGTATTTTATCTAAACGGACGTCATTGTAACTTTATATTTTACTGCATGTATATGATCAGATTTTCCGGCTTATGCAGAACTAAGACGTAGTAAACACGTATCACTCATCCTTTTGCTTATTCCGCTTCCGCGTTAGAGAGTTTCCGGCTTATGAAGGTTATTAACCAGGTACATTAAATAGGCGACAGTCGGGACTTTAAAAGTTTTCCGCGTTTTAAAGTTTTAGGCGGGACGGGATTCCGCCGAACATAGGGTCCGTATAGGACAGGTTTCACTGTATGTTATTCTATCTTCATAAAAGACGCACAAAAATGTATTACAGTACCTTGTGAGAACAATAACATTAACAAGGAAAGATACGGGAGTTTAAATCTGTTTACGTTGTTTTTAAAAAGTCTGTCATTTCCTTATGTACTTCAGAATTAATTCTTTTTTTTGTATTGCTAGCTACTGAATTTGTCTTAATACTAACAATTTAATCAGTTCTGCTTTTTTTTGTCTCTCATACCACCCAAAGGATTTCGTTAGCATTCCATCTACTTCCTTAAAGTCATTTCATTTTCTGGTCAAATGTGTTGAGAGATTTTTTCAATAATCGAATGACTCATGTATGGTATCGGTCTTATTTGATGGCGCCTATACTATGTGACAGTGCAGACGATGTTTGTTATTACTGTGATGAATTACAGAAGGTGATGAATTAGAGAGGCTGTCCTGCACTGTCACAAATTTAATCAGTGAATTCAAGAGGATTAAAATAACAAACACAATTTTATAGATTGGATAAAATAAACTAACAGAATACAGAAATTGTATTGTTTCCTGTTTCAGTGAAGCTGAGCTCAGGAAACTCTCCATCCTTTGGATTGTTTTTGTCTTGTTCATTATTATGGTTTTAATTCTCATTGCGTAAGTAAACTAAACAGAAATTATTTTCAAATAAACGTTTGTGATATAGTTTAAGATTCTCAATAATCCATTAGTGAAAACCAATGAATATTTAGCTCAGAAATGTTAATAAAAACATGTGGAATATAGTAAATTTGGGAAATTCTTTTTTATTTTTGCAATTTCAATAAAATTTGCAGTTTTTGTGTTGTACATCTTGAGGTTTTTTTTATATATTACACTTTTGGTATCACTTGGGAAAAACCACCACTTACTGATATTTTTCAGCAGAGGCATTTTGGACTAGGTCAGTGCATTGTTCAATGCTGTGATTCACGGACAAGACTGTTGCTCAGGTGTGTTGTATTGGTGTGAGTCTGTGATGTATTGTTTTGTGTTATGTTATTGTTCATAGTGTAGATGTCAATTATGTGTTCAAATATAGCATTTGATTGTGAGTGTGTTTTGTTGTTTAGAATGTGATGTGGATAGTTTTTGTAGTATATTTTGTAGTCTTCTGTTGTCTTTAGTTTGTAGCTTTTTTGATGTTGTGAAAGATTTTTAGATTAGTGTCTATACTGGTGTGTGTATGTAGTGTGTAGGCAACGACTGCCTCAGCTTTAAAATAGGTCAAACAGGGAGAAACTTTACCACACGATACAAGGAACACATAAAAGGCATAAAAAGCACACAACCCTAATCAAATTTCGCCATACACATACAGAACAGACTAAAAACATACATCAATATAGACACTAATCTAAAAATCCTTCACTACAACAAAAAAGCAACAAACTAAACATAACAGAATACCATAAGATATACAAACGCCACAAAAACCAACCACAACACATTCTAAGTGATGAAACACACTCACAATCAAATACTATATTTGAACACATAATTAGCAACTACTCTATGAACAATAGTACACCATAGAACATAAATATAACACAGACTCACACCAATATAACACACCTTAGCAACAGTCCTGTCCGTGACTCACAGCATTGAACAATGCACTGACCTAGTGTGAAACGCGTTTGGTGAAAAATTACTTCGTTTGCAGTAAGTAGTGGGTTTTTTGTCAAGTGATACCAGAAGTGTAATTGAAATAAAATATTTTGATGTTTTGCCAAACATGTTTTGAAAATATTAGACATAACTCCTGTACAAAATTTGAGCTTCTGGGAATTTTTATTTTAAATTGAAGAACTACCTAATCAAACTACTTATATGAAATTATTTTGTTTCACTTTTTTACTTTTCTACCATAACCTGATTATTCTTAAATTTGACACATTAGTATAAGATATCAACAATCAGATTTCACCAAATATTATCATATGTTTTTTGTACATATCTAGATACTGAGGATGATTGTTTATTGGGTCCAAAACATTTTGTCTCTGTAATTGTTTAAAAATTTAAGTTCATAGAAGTCACGGTTGGACAAGTTTCAATTTAAAGGATTAATCAAACATCATTGATAAAAAAAACACAGCCTATTTATTTTCTTTATTTAGTCTGCTTTGTTAAGTTAATTAAAAATTCTGACAATAACCTAAATTGGACAACAGTTAAGGAGTACAGTTTATTCATTAAATAAAAACAAATTTCTCCCAATACAGTGTGTTACTAAGTAGGATACCTTTTACATTTATATGTAAGAGCCTATCTTATTATGAACATAGAAAGCTATTATAGTAACTATAATTTTTTCCTTTGTAAATTTATTATTTTTAAATAGATATAAATTATTTCCATTTTTGATAATTATTTCCATTTTTAATTATTTCCATTTTTGAATGCAGAGAAATGCTCACAGAATAACACATTTGCCTAAGCTATATATATTGAAGAAATTTTACTATAGTAGTTCATTATTTTGATATTGTAAGCAATATTAATATTGTAACAGTTTTGTATTATTATTTTAATACTTTTCAGCTCTTCGTGACATTATTTTTAGCTGTATGGATTTTACTATCCATGATGATTGGCAAAACTTTCTAACATTTTTGTTAACGTATACAAATAAAAATTTTACTGACAAAACTTTTTCTATCACACTAGGTGATCTTTAGTGTGATACTGACAATAAATTGAAAAAATTCGAGTAACTTTTGTCTATATATACTCACAATGTTCTTGAAGAGAATATTTAACTAATATATACAATTTACCATTATTTGTATTTACCTTGTAATTGTATTGTTGTTGTTATATTTTCATGTTTATTCTTATTTGTAATAAATTGTATTACTATAGACAACTACACAAACACATTATTAAGTTTGTGATTTGATTAGAAGGGCTTAAAAAGCTTATGAAAGAATCCGGATTTGAATATTAATAGGCAGAAAATGGTTTTTAAAAATACTTGTATAACCTTCCTTTCAGTAAATAAATTGAAATTATTTTGGCGAAGAGCATTAGAAGAAGTTATCTTCTAATGATTAAAACATTGAAAAAACAAACAATTAAAAGATAATTACATTCAACATAGTTACAAGAAAAATCGAATTAGAAAGATTAGATTATTAGAAAACAAAGAAATTTAAAAATGTAATATTAAAATATGTTTTCAGTTTTAATGTACTTTTAAAAATAATAATGACACTTCAATTATACCATATTCTCTGCTAACAGAAAGGGGTTTAACCTGCTATCTCACTTGGTGAGATAAAACAGCACTCTTACAAATTTTTAAACATAAATTTTTGTGTTTTTCATCTTGAGGTTTTTATAGAAACAAGTGTAGTAAATTTTTTATTTTGTCTACAAAAAAAATGTTATATCTCATGCAATTTGTTTTCTTATATCAATGAATGGATACTGTTTTTTCGTTATACATGCTAAGTAATTTCTGTGTTAACTTAACTTGGAAGAGGGGTGAGTGTAAATAACCCCTCTGTCGGCACTGTCGGCACTAGTCTAGATTCAACCACACGACTGTCATCAGTAGAGTGAAGATTATTTTCACCACATAGTTTTCACATATTTAGTATCATAGTTTTCTCATAAGGATATTTATACAGAGAACTTTACCTTTTTTAGAGAAATACTCTGTCAAATCAACATAAGAAATATCTTCCGTGACTCACAGCACTGACCTAATGCAAAACGTGTCTGCTGAAAAATATCAGTAAGTAGTATCTTTTTCCCCCAAGTAATACCAAAAGCGTAATTTTAAATAAATAATTTTTATATTTCATGTTTTGCCAAACATCTTTTGAAAATGGTTAACACAACTCCTGTACAAAATTAGAGCTTCTGGGGATTTTTATTTCAAAATGATGAACTACCTAATCAAACTAAATATGAAGTTATTTTGTTTTCCTTTTTTTGTGCCATAACCTCATTATTCTTAAATTTGACACATTAGTGTAAGATATCAACAATCACATTTCACCAAATAATGGCATATGTTCTTTGTATATATCTAGATACTGAAGATGATTGTTTAGTGGGTCCAATAAGTTTTGTCTCTGTAATTGTTTAAAAATATAAGTTCCTACAAATCACAGCTGCAAAACTTTCAGTTTAAATGATTAATCAAACAAACATCATTGACAATAAAAACCAACACAGCCTATTTATTTTCTTTAATAAAAACATCTTCTCCTAATACAGGCTGTTATAAGTATTATACCTTTTACATTTATATGTAAAATCCTATGTTATTATGAACATAGAAAGATATTATAGTAACTATAAATTTTTCCTTTCTAAATTTAATTTTTTTAAATACAAATATATTACTTCTGTATTTGATAATATTGAACACAGAGAAATAACTATAAATTAAAGCATTTGAGTGAGTTATATGTTGGACAAATTTTTACTATAACAGTTAATAAATTTGAAATTATAAAAGATATGAATGTTGTAACAGTTTTGTATCAATTTTTTAATATTATTCAGCTCTTAGTAACTCTATTTTTAACTTCTTCTCTGTATAGACCTTCTTTTCTGTCTATGGGCCATATATATATAAATCATAAACACTAAAGGCAGGCTTTGTAATTTTTCAGGCAGAAACCAAACAAGGCTATTTTAGTTTTACATTATTAATGTTTGCATGCGCCTACACTAGCTTAAATCGCTGAATGTTTCTGTCTCTTTTTCTAAAAATCTGAAAGCAATTTGGATAATCCACAATTATAATAGGCGGAGTTCGGATAATTGAAGTTTTACTGTTTGTCATTGTGTTAAACTATACCATGTTTGGAACATTTATATATACAGATTATGAGAGTTGGGATGTTAATAGTGACAGCACAGTAATTAGTTTTTACATATTACAAATAGTGCTTAAATATATTCTGCAAAACCTGTAAAGAGTCGGCTGCTGAAGAGTCCAACTGGTGGAAGGTAATATACAACTCAGTTAGGCATATGCATGTTGGAATGTTTTATAAATGAAGGTTGCACAATTAGAAACTTTGTATAAATCTTCATTCATTTGTCTGGATGATTTAATCTTTGGTAAAGTTCGGAGTGACAAAACACAATAAAAATTGAAATATTTTCAATGTATTCCCAAGAAGCCTGTATGTCACACAAAATGCAAATATTTGATTACACGTAATTTTCTTGTGCACATAAAAAGATCATTGCTAATTTTAGTTACATTGTGTCTTTTACAATTATTGTATTCTCATTATAATTAATGGCGTAGATAAAACCCTTTACCCTTGCAATTCTCATAGTGTGAGGAGCAAAACCGGTAAAGGGTCATGTTCCGAGATGCAAGACAAAAGTTATAAAGCCTATGATAAAGTAAATTTATTAAATACGCTGTTTGGTTTTACCTCATTAATTCCTCTAACAGTTGGGTGAAACGTAACTAGGGTAAGGTAGAACAATATTCATGTTTTTAACAAAAACCTATGTTAATGGTTTTTTAGTTAGAAAAACCTGCCCACAAAGAACGATGAGGTATTTGTTTAGCTATTTACCGCCTTTCGTCTATAATTAATACGGTGTAGTGGATGTTATCTACGCCACTGTTTATAGTGATAGTATTTAACAAAAGATAGAGTATAATTTTTATCCTTAATTAACACTTTTAAACAATTTTCAGGTGGCAGAAAATGTGAAGGTTACTCCTTTTGAATAAATGCCAACCCTTCATTACTAATTTGATTAACAAAGGTCTAGCCTCTCACCATACTAAAATAAATACACTTATTTATATGATATTAGTTTTCTCTATTTTTAGATACTGATCTGACTAAATGTAACGATTGTAATTATTTACTAGAAAAAAAATTAAATCATTGTGACATATTATGGAAATAAAAATAATAAATATATTATATTCCGTGAATTGTACATCATTTACTGAAAATACAACTGTTTTAAACCTTATATAGGATATAACATAATCTTGTAAGGAGCAGGTGTGAACATTGCGATTTTTTCACATGTTTACCCTAAGAAAATGCATGAACTATATTCATGTCTTTTTGTGAGTTACTTCAAAAAATTTAAAACTCATTTAAATAGCTTAAATAACACAGATTTAATCGTAGATTCACGTGGTTATCACCGAATTTATCTATTGTTTGTAGTTAAAGAGTTTTGCACGTTTTAAGTTTTAAATCCTACTGTTTTGAAGAGTACTACAAAACCATGTATATCTCCCAAACCATGTAAGGAAGGAGCTCAGTATGTTTTACCTTGTTACTCTGTACCTTGTATATGTAATAGTGTATAGACATCACATCGCCATTATTTTCACATTTTAGCCCTAAAATAATTCATGAAGTTAATGTATTTCAACAAATCCCTTCTAAAATTTGAAAACTCATTTAAATAGCTTAAATAACACAGATTTAATCGTAGATTCACGTGGTTATCACCGAATTTATCTATTGTTTGTAGTTAAAGAGTTTTGCACGTTTTAAGTTTTAAATCCTACTGTTTTGAAGAGTACTACAAAAACATGTATATCTCCTAAACCATGTAAGGAAGGAGCTCAGTTTGTTTTACCTTGTTACTCTGTACCTTGTATATGTAATAGTGTATAGACATCACATCGCCATTATTTTCACATTTTAGCCCTAAAATAATTCATGAAGTTAATGTATTTCAACAAATCCCTTCTAAAATTTGAAAACTCATTTAAATAGCTTAAATAACACAGATTTAATCGTATATTCACGTGGTTATCACCGAATTTATCTATTGTTTGTAGTTAAATAGTTTTGCATGTTTTAAGTTTTAAATCCTACTGTTTTGAAGAGTACTACAAAAACGTGTATATCTCCTAAACCATGTAAGGAAGGAGCTCAGTATGTTTTACCTAGTTACTCTGCACCTCCTGTATGTAATTGTGTATAGACAACAAGATGCCATTATTTTCACATTTTAGCCCTAATATAATTCATGAAACACTTCTAAAAATTGAAAACTCATTTAAATGGCTTAAATAACACAGGTTTGATTGTAGATTCACGTGGTTATCACAGAATATATCTATTGTTTGTAGTTAATGAGTTTTTCATGTTTTAAGTTTTAAACCCTACTGTTTTGAAGACTACAACAAAAACATGTATATCTCCTAAACCATGTAAGGAAGGAGCTTAGTATGTTATACCTTGTTACCCTGTACCTCCTGTATGTAATAGTGTATAGACAACAAGTTGCTAATATTTTCACAATTTTATATTAAACATATGCATGAACTAGATCATGTATTTTTGCGAATTGCTTCTAAAAATTGAAAATTCATTTAAATAGCTTAAATTACATAGATTTGATTGTAGATTCACTTTATTATCACGGAAATTATCTATTGTTTGTAGTTATTGAATTATGTTTGTATAAAGATTTATGTGGAATTGTTTTGAAAACTATTACAAAATGTGTATATCTCCTAAACCATGTCAGAAAGGTAGCTCAGTATGATATACCTAGTTACCCTGCACCTCCTGTATGTAACAGTGTATAGACAACAAGTTGCGAATATTTTCATATTTTAGCACTAAAATAAAACATGCACTATTGTTAATGTATTTCTGCGAATTACTTCTAAAAACTGAAAACTCATTAAAAAAATTACACAAATTTGATTGTGGATTCACTTGGTTATCACAGAATTTATCTATTGTTTGTAGTTATTGAGTTATGCATGTTTTAAGATTTATGTGGGATTGTTTTGAAGACTACAACCAAAACCATGCATGGAATGCAGCTCAGTATGTTTAACCTTGTTACCCTGTACCTCGTGTATGTAATAGTGTATAGACATCACGTTGCCATTATTTTCACGTTTTAGCACTAATAAAACTCATGAAACCCTTCTAGAAATTGAAAACTCATTTAAATACCAACACACACTAACAGACAATATGCACATGAAAATTAAACATAACCAACATCACCAAACAGCCACACTGACAAACCACACAAAAAACAAAAAATACATATCCCTCACTTACCAGAACGAAAACACACACAAAATACTTTACCAAAACTCTTACAAAAGAACAAACATTTAAAGATAGCATATACAACCCTTTCAACAAAGAGATAAATAAAATCTATCCGGTATTTACAAATTAACATCTAGCAAGTGTCCTAGCTATTATATTGGCCAAACCAGCATGGTCATTCTACACACGCTTCAATGAACACATTACCTAAAGAAACAACACAAACCCAAAATCCAGTTACGCAACACACTTAAAAAACAAATGACACACACACAGACACACATACTAATTTAAACATTCTTTACATATTAAAACAAAAACAAAGTAAAAGACTAACAACTTTAGGAAATAACAAATATACAAACACTACGCAACAGATAAAGAAAACATAATTAATAACCCCACACATTTTGAAGCACACCCTGTTTCATTACATAGCACACAACCAACTTAACCCACCTCTCTACACTCTTAATCTCATACCAAGAACCTTTGTGGGACGCCGCCAGTAGAGGCTTTGCTTTGTAAAAGGAACGATTGTTTCGAAACGCGTCAGAAAGTAAGCCCTTACGTATTCATTAGTTAAGTATTGTTGAGTTATATTTTGATTACTATCAGGTCTTTAAACGTGTTTAAAAGTGACTTTTACAGGTAATTATCAGGTGATTAAGCCAAGTTAAGTATATAATGGAGTATAGATAATTTAGTGTTAAGGGGGTTTACAAAGCCAGTGGGGCGGTGTCCTGATGGAATTACTAAATAAAAATAGGCCTATGTCGTAACCAGGGACCCTAAGAATGTCCATATAAAATTACAGCTCAATGGGTTCAGTAGTTTTTAGGTGATTGAGTAGCACACACACACACACACACACACACACACACACACACACACACACACACACACACACACCACATGCGTGCATGCACACATACACCATTAGATTTGTATATAATAATATAGATAACGCCTATTATAAGTTTGAAAATTTGTTAATTAGTTTGTAAATGTTGACGTTACTCCAATCATCAGGGTTAATCCATGAGTAAATTATTTAGTTGACTATTTCTATAATTCTTGGTACAAAATAGGAACATACTAATAACGAAAACCTAATTACAACTATTTTAAAACGCTTTTCAGTAACATTTTTCAATCTAATATAATATTTAAATTAACATATACTCAAAAAATTATACGCATTTATCAGTATATTTCTGTTTTTAACTAAGTACTGCAAAATTAATTATTTATTATTTATAATTTATTAATTGTAATTAAAATTAATTTTAATTAAAATGAAATTAAAACTATTTTTCAGACGATATTTTCTAAATCTCATAACTTATATTCTAAACTTCATTAAAAAAATTATTGATAATATGGTGTTGGTTTATAACAGCTACTTAGAACTGTTGAAGATGCTTAAAAAAATAAATAAAATATTGAAGTATTTAAACAACATATTTTACTATCAAACAGGATTAGTTTATTGCTTTGTTAATTAATATATATATATATATATATATATATATATATATATATATATATATATATATATATATATATATATATATATATTATATATATAGGCTCACCAAACAAGGCAAGTATGCTTGCAGATAAACTGTATGCTGCGACTATTAGCTTGTTTCCTGTTCTAAGTGTCACCTCACCATGCCCCCTTCCATAAAATCAAATCCTAAAAATTATAAAAAAATTTAAATGAAAATGAAATGATAACCAGATTTTATTATTTTATAAACAAATAGGGAGCCAAGGGAATAGATAGATAGTAGATTACAATTTTCAAGTGTTCAAGATTTTAAGGGCTTAATACTTTAGAACAAAAATAATGTAGAATAATCATAACTGATATCAGAAGCTACATTCTAAATACAGGAAAGGTTTTATAGTGTCAAGCCGCCTACAGACGATTAATAATATTGTGCAACATTATTTATCGTGTGTAGATCATATTGGAAGATGTGTAAAATCAAATCATTTTGAAATATATTGGACAACCTGGAAAGTATTGGACCATGAGTTGGTAATATTGTGTAATATCCCAACAGTTGGTTCCAACAAGTATTAGATAACGCATCATGATAACAGAAAGTTCATTGTAGAATTTATAGAAGTCTACCATGGAGTTCCCATCCTGTGGGAGATAAGGAGCAAATAGTATTACTATATAAATTTGTAAATTACTATCTATTTGAGAAGTAACCAAAGTGAGGAGTTTATCAAATAAGTTACCATTTATGTGTAAAAAGTTGCAAAAGTCATTCGGTTCACACTCTATCAGTTCATTATGAGTTCATTATCACAATTTTTTATGAAAGTAGTTCTGCCTATCAATAAACCACTGTTTGGGCCATTTCCTCCGTGCCTTCTGTTTCTTTTTCCTACATTTTTGACCTACTACAATTAACACACAAGTTTGATTTCAATCAACATGGGTCGTATTAATGTCAGGGATTGACAATATTGTAAAGCACATTGTATGCCTGTAGTTGTGATTGCGCAATATATTGCACAATCATCAATATTGTATCAAAACGATTCAATTTATTGCACAAACTCAATTGAACATGCAATAATATTGAACATCTATGCACGCCCTCTTTAGTATGTTGTAACAATAACATACACAAATGTGAACTCAAACATACACATTTACTTACACACTATCTAGCTACCATGTAGGTTAACCTTTTGGACACCATTAAAATACAGTATAGTGTCGAATATTGGTACATCAGTCATCTGAAGGTCAATTATCCAAACCACAATAAATGGAAAAATCAGGTATCACCAAACTATCGAACTTACAATTCAATGTGAAAAACTACAATAAGTTGGTATTACTCTATTTTATAATAAATGGCAACCCTGTTGTTGATACTAAATGTCTGGACTGTGTGTTGTAGCTGAATGTCAGGATTATACTTTGGTGGTTACACATCATGGCTAAATGTCAGGACCATAAGTCAGTGGTAAATATCAGGAACATAGGCCAGTGCTAAATGTAAGGAATATGGATCAGCGGTAAATGCCAAGACTATGAGTTTAAGCTAAATGTTGGGACTATGTGTTGTATCTAAATGTCAGGATTAGGTATTAGCGGTAGATGCTGAGACTACGAGTTGTAGCTAAATGTTGGGACCATGGTTTTGAGCTAAATGTTAGGACCATGTCTAAATGCTTAACATCATTTAAAGTTATTATTACAAAGTTTTTAGGCCACTCAGTGTAATAAATAGTGAATTTAAATTAAAAATCTGTAAAGAACAAACTCTTCAGATCACGTTTACTGAAAACATAGCAAATCCAATAAATCTCAAATAATGTTGTATGCACTTGTCAGACGATAGGAAATAGCCCATTTTTTAAATTTTGAGTAGCTAAAATAAATGACATATAAGTAATGAATGCTTATTCTTAATAGTAATATACAAAATGTTAATAATAAAGTGAGAGAAGACAAAAGCAATGATGAAAAAAAGATAATTAAAGAGCTATATTAAAGTACCATTATGTTTCCACCTTAATATTGAGCTACTTAACCTTAACTTATGTAGTAAAATTTCCAACATATAAATACTTCAGTTACATGCTACTATAATGATTATATTTACACAAACGTTTATTTAATGACGTCAGCAATAGAGACATCATACCATAATGATAACTGGGACTCTGTACTTTTTTAATTTTACTATTGTCACAAGAAACTGTTCATTGCATGTAATCAGGTTATCTACCTGCTTAGTAGACTACAACTATAAATAAGATGGTTAACCTGGGAACGCTAGCGCTATTAAAACTCCCACAATGGCTCATGTTGTTAGAGCAAATCTAACATTCGTAATAATTGTTAATAATGTGTTTTATATTATAAATTTCAATTGTATGAACTACAGTAAGCTGTAAACTTGTTCATTGTTATAAAAACAATCTATTAAATACATTTATAGCATACTTTCAAGTAAAATTACAGATAGAAAAATTAGAGTAATAACAGTTACACAATTACTCGTGTTGTTAGGCTGTTCCTAACACAGCACACAGCACTCACGTGATCGCTCGTACATGTTGGCGCTCCCTTACATGGGCGACGCATGCCACTTCTCTCACCTCTGGTTACCCTCTCAATCTTGCTATATACTAGAAATTTGGATAGTAACTGGCCAACATCCTCAAAAGAGCATATTTAGAAGCTCAGTCGCATACAACAAAAAGATAAAATAATTCCTTCACCGCAACTAAAAATGTTAGATTCAATCTAATAGCACGATTGTTCCCAGGTCAAAAAAAGCTAACTTTTCTGACATTACGACTGTTTACAAAATATAAATGTAGTATTTGTAACAGCTAAAAAGAATTAAGTAACTACAAAAGAATACATGTTACATAAATTACCAGGTGAAGCGAGAAGCTCATGACATTCAGGCATTCGCCAAAGCTTTACACTAATAAGGATTTCTATACTTTCTGATTAAATATTTTTCATAGAAAATTGTCCAATCACAAAGGGAATTACAGCAATGATGTCATCTGATAGTTTCATGTTTCTCATAAGTTTTGAAAGAGCTGCCAATGTTGCACTTGTTAAACCTGAAACAGTAGTATTTTTATCAGTAATACAAAATTTTCTTGTAGTTGTTCAGTTCTTAGTATAGGCCTACTGAATAAATCAATTAATTTGTAAAGAAACAATAAGTTACAATTGTTATAATTATATCTAAAAAAATAATTCTATCTTTCAAAAGCAAACATTGTTACATGTTTGAATCTAAGCAAATATTCTGTGATGTTGCTTTCTTACACAAAAACAACATTTTTGCACAGCACAATAAAAATAAAGTTCATTTAAAATTTTGTGCAGAAATTTTGAAAAATAAATATCTTAGAAATAAATACAGTTCACTTCAACTCATGCAAGAACTCCTACGACTTCTTGAGTTATCTGTAAAAATTGTTTAAATAGATTTAACATGTATTTACAGATATAAGAAATAACCAGTAAACTAATTTTTTAGGTTTTTACAACAAAAAGAAAATCATTTGGGCTCATCCTTTATAACATTGCAGTGTTTACCAATTGTTACAATAAACACAATCACAACCAAGACCTGCAACTTCGCAAAAACATATGAAGAAAATAAAAAAAATTTTGCATTGAATTACTTTAGGGAGATGGTACTTTATTTCTCTAGCTAACTGGCTTTTCTCCCAACAAACTTGGCATGTGAAGCATTCTTAAGAATGTCTAAAGATTTTTTTTCATTTTTGTACCATTTTGTTAATTTTTGAAACTATTGATTAAGGAGGCCATCAATAACTAAATTTTCTTATTACTTTTTAAATTTTCAGCTTAGTAATTTTTGTTTTGAAAAACACAAATTACAATAGAAATGTGATACATCAGACTCCGTTTATTCGGATCCCCGGATAATCCGGAATTGTTTTAAAGGAAAATGCAAAAACAATAAATAAGAAATATCCCAACTTTAATAAGTACAGTAAATACATAAAAAGTCCAACACAACAATACAAAAGGTCTAAGACCTACAGATAAACAAAATAATGAACGTAATGTTTTGTGTGCGTCATACTGAAAAGACTACAAGATCGCACAGCAAGAAAATGGCTCAGAAAATCAAACCAAACAGCCAATTGACAGATTTGTTTGAAGAGAAATAACTTACAGTGGAGTTTACGTGTATATAACATTTGTATGATCATATAGTGTGCATAGTACTCATAATTTGATAAATATAAAGGAGTTTTTCTATAAGTACATCTTCTTTTAATTCTTGCTAACTCATATTTTCGATAACCCAGATGGGCCACGATCACAATTAGTCCAAATCATCTAAGTTTCATTACAAGTACACATACTCTCATTTGGGGTAAAACTGTTCCTTGACAGAGATTGATGGGTAATTTAAAATAGGGTTAAATTTTTTTTACAGAACTAAATCTGAACAGCATTACCCTTTCTTTGGATTCACCTACACCTACATTATTTACTCCCTTAACTGTTTTCATTACAAGACAATAGCAAATACAGGTATAGCTCCATATCCGCGCGTAATAGGATCCAAAATTACCACGGTTACGTGAAACCTCGGATAAAAAGACGAGGTGTGTTATCCGTGTTAACACAAATGCTATAGCTACAGGCATTTACAGTAAACCTACAGTAGTGCATGTACATAGTGCACTGTATAATCTTTAAAATATCACAATACGGCAGGGGTTCCCAAAGTGTGCGCCGTGGTCTGCGGCTATCTCACAAAAACAAAATTTAATTTCATAAAATTGGTTGTTCACTTCAATGTAAATATAATCAACAATGTTTATAAAATATTGTTTAGAAATATAATTTTCAATACTGTTCTGTAAAAATAACGGCTATTTGGAGTTCTACAAGTTCTAGTAGAATTTCAACTAAGTCTATCTAGTCATCTAGTGATATAACAATAACATCGTGGTGGGTCAGTAACCGTGTGTGCAGGTGTGCTCGGCAGTGCCAGCCCACTTCTGGCTAAAAAATTCTAGTTCAGCTTTCGTGAAAAGATCTTGAAGCACCCACTAGAGTGTTCGTGTATATTCGGAACAACTCGTATTTTCATAAAACTGCACTAGAGTAATGAGACGAATCAGTCGACAGTCAGTGTGATCGTGCTGAGCTAAACTGAGAGTTTCATTATGAGGTGAGTGACAAGTGCTTTATAATTGTGTTTATTTGTTCATTATGAAGAGGTTTTTAATGCCAACGACGTCATTGAATAAAGAAGAGGTTTGGAGAAGATAGGAGCTCCATCGGGTACTCGTAAAACAAAATATAGAAAATATGATGAAAAGTATTTAGATTATGGCTTTACTTGTGTGAATGTTAATGGTGAAGAGCATCCTCAATGTGTTGTTTGCATGAAAGTTTTATCTATTGAATCCATGCTACCGAGTAAACTTAAAAGGCACTTGGAAACTCTTCACCCGAATATGGTTGGTAAACCAAGGGACTTTTTCACAAGAAAATTAACAGCAGCTGACAAACAAAAAAGTGCATTTTCTAAACATACTCAAGTCAACAGTAATGCACTTTTAGCATCATATAAAGTGGCCTACAGAATTTCCCAGGCTAAGAAGCAACACACAATTGCAGAAGAATTAATTTTACCTGATGCTGTCGATATGGCAAATATTGTGCTAGGGGAGGCTGCTGGTAATCATCTTTTACAGATACCACTGTCCAATAACACAATAAACAGGAGAATTTGTGACATAGCTGCAGATATTACTGATCAACTTTAAAATGCTTTGAAAGGCAAAAATTTTGCAATCCAGCTAGATGAGGCAACAGATGGACACAAAGATGCACATTTAATCTGTTATATTAGATATGTTGAAGAAAAACAATTGTTTGAAGATTTATTATTTTGTAAAGAGATTGAAGGGGGAACAACTGGGAAGGACTTGTTCGAGATTTTAGACAAGTTTATTATAGAAAATAACATTGGCTGGGGGAAATGCGTTGGTGTTTGTACAGATGGAGCAATGGCAGGTTGTTATCAGGGACTAAAAACTCGCATTCAGTCCAAAGCACCTAACGCTCTTTGGACTCACTGTATTATACATAGAGAGGCTTTGGTAGTAGAAAAACTTAGTAAAAATTTGAATGACACTTTAAAGCTAGTAATACAGCTGTAATAAATTTTATTAAAAGCAGACCCCACAAAGCTAGATTTTTGCCAAAATGTGTAATGAAATGGGTGCTGATCATTCATCTCTTTTGTTTTACAGCAGTGCTCAGTGGTTAACACAGGGAAATTCTTTGGTAAGAGTGTATGAACTCAGAAATGAAATATTTTCATTTTTGCTGGAAGAAAATCATGCTCTTGTTAGTGTGTTCAGTGATGAAGATTTTTTGGCTAAGTTGGCCTTTTTAAGTGACCTCTTTGAAAAGTTAAATATTCCGAACAGCTCCCTTTAAGGTAATAATACAACCATTTTTCAGCTCTTAAAGTTGAAGGGTTCAACAAAAAACTTCTGCTATGGAAGAACAACTTGGTAAAAGGTGATAATACAAATTTTTCTTCTTTAGACCACTTCCTCAAAGACAATGGATTGATATTACAACACGAACAAAAAAGTATGTTCGTAAGTCAATTATTGAATTTGGAGCTTTATTTTTAAGAATACATCCCGAAATATGAAATAAAGTCAGTACAGTGGGTAAATGATCTTATGAATGCAGAGATTCCTGAGACTTTCACAGACGAGGAAGCAGAACAGCTCATTGACATCTCCACAGATTCATCTTTAACTCCCAGGTTCCAATCTAAATCTTTGATTGATTTTTGGTGCAGTCTCGAAGATGAGTATCCAGTAGTAACAAAGAAGGCACTTCGAGCATTAATACCGTTTGCCAGCTCTTACCTGTGTGAATGTGGCTTTTCTGCAGTTGCCGTTATGAAATGTAAATACAGAGGAAATCTTAAAATCGAAAATGAAATTCGTGTCGCTCTATCAAAAATAACATCAAAATTTCACGAACTGATTAAAGATAAACAAGCTCATCTATCTCATTAGGGCTGATACTGTTGTGAAAACTCTTATTACTTGTACCAAATTATGTTTCAAAGTGTTTTCTATTTTGTATTAATTATTAATTTTTTTTTAAAATAAAATGTAATTTGCTTTAATTTTTGATTTATTTTTATTTAAGCTTCCCTTTCATTCACTATTAGCATTTTAAATTAAATAACTAAAAAGTAATCAATTTAGTCAACCTGGGAGTGAAAAAGTACTCGCCCGGCTAGTCCTCCGCACTGTTCTGCTTTACGAGAGGTAATACATTATTAGCAATTCTCAAAATTATTAAGAGCGCCGCCAGAAATAATCTAAAACATTAAGGGCGCCATGGACTTGAAAAGTTTGAGAGCTCCTGCAATACATTATGTAAGTATTGTTATGTATAGTAGGCCCATTGTGAATACTGTTTGTACTTACCATCACGTAGTGTACAGTACTCCATTCCCCTTGTAGCTACCAACTTATGTTTGTTAGCAAACACGATTGCAATTATTTGACTTTGTATACTTATTTAATATATCTATATAGAGAGTATGTATGAATAGTACACTTCACAATTTACACATTAAAAACATTTACTAGGTACGAAAAAAAAGTTTTAAGTTGCGATGTTAAGAAGAAGAAATATTTAGTCAGAAACATCATCTGAAAGTGAAGGATACTCGGTGTTCAAAAAAGAACAGTCTCTTACGTTTAGTGATGCTAAACCTCGCCCCCAACATCTCTTGCTGCTTGAATAATCGCTCTAACATCTCCATCAATCCTTGGGAAGTTATTCATATAACCATCAGATTCATTCCACAAATTCTTCCAGCTGGCTCTGACCATTTATGGTTTCAATTCATCCAACGCTGCTTTAATATAAGTTATCGCATTTTAGGCCTTTTATTTATTTTGTGCCCATTCAATATTAATCTTCTATCTTGACAAAAATTATTTTTACAATAATTTAATTTAATTTTCAAAAAAACATTTGTTTACTTCTCGATTTGTTCAGCCGCCATTTTGGCTTTGATGACGACAGGCCAAAATAGCGCTGCATCTCCCTATCTTCCTTCACCTCAAACTGTGGTAAAGCCATTATCTTTATAACATAGTGTATTCATCAGATTTTAAATTAAAAAGAATGACTTGATTTATCTTAATTCCCAGAAATAGGTGAGTTTAAAATTTATAAATTTTAGAGAGAAGAAAGCTAACGTCATCACAAATCGAGCTGTCTCCTGAACCCTGCAATCATGACCAGATTCCTCTCAACTTGGGTTCTCCTGATTTGGTGATGTGCAACATCCCTCCCGGTTCTTCTTTCTTCATTTCTTTCATTGTCACGGGTCATCACAAATTTAATTTTTTAAATTGTACTTTCAAATTGAGTTTCACTAACTGTATTTCTGATTTTAAAACAGTTTCTTCAAAAATTGATGTTTACTTTTTTATGGTTTACATTCAAAATGTTTTAAAATTTATTTTGGTGTATTTTAAAGTCAATAACTTTTCTAAAGAAAAATTTACGTTTAATAATCTGGCTATATTAGCCTTGAAAACCTTCCGTTTCTAACCTATTGAAACACACCACATTCTTTGTTGGAATTTAGCTAATTTTAAGGACCGAAATACCTATAAAAGGGTTGGGAATCCGTTACATTTTGGCAGCTGCCTTTCCCCGCACTTAACAAATAATGTTGGTAAAAAAAAAGTATTTGAAAGACATGGAATGTGTTTATAAATGTGGATGTGACAAATAACTGAGACTGCCTATTAAGATGGTTATTTAATTTTTTTTAAAGTTGTACAGCTGACTGGAAATGATCTACAATTGCTAAAAAAAAAATGTATTGAATGAATTATATCAAAATAAGCTTCATTAAAATCGTTTATGTTCTGGCTTTAAAATAATTTAAAATTAAAATTTATATAAAGTAAAAGAGGAAGAATTTTCACATTTATAAACAACAGTCAAGATACTCAGAAGCTTCTGAAGATTACAAAATTACTATTGTTAAACAAATTTAAATCACGTTAATCCAGTGAAATTTTGTAATTTAATTTTTTAAATTTAAATAAAATAATATATTTATTAAGTCATTAACATTATTTAATAATAACCTCTTTCCCTAACAATATTCAATAAATTATGTAACATAACTTACTTGTTAAAACAGTTGTTTTACAACATAACATATAACATTAAATCAACTGATATGTGAAATCATATGTTTTCATTGAATTCACTTTAAGGTGTCTTATGGTAAACTGATGGGGATTTATAGTGATGCTAATAATCTGATGATAAGTATAGGGACACAAAATTTTATGTCAATCTCCATCCAATAAGTTTTTGTAGGTGTCGCTATAAAAGTTTTCACTTGAAAAAAAAAACAAAACATCTTGTCACAGCAATATTCATCATCAATTTGTGGAGAGCACCAAATAGTTTAGTGCAAATTGTTTAGCTAGGGATATCAGAATGCTGACACACAATGATTTGTTTCTATTTTACCTAATTTAATTTTCATTTGGATACTTTATTATTTTTCATTTGTATTATGTTTATACATTAATAATATTTAGTTTGTGTCTTATGGCGTTATGTAAAAGTTATTAAAATAATGTTATAATGAAATGTTATGTTAGAGTTATGTTATGAAATATTATGTTATTTTAATAACAGAAAAGTTGTAACAAATGGGAAAAAATGTGTAATTGCTTCTAAAGTATGAATAATAATAGCAATATTTTGATATGTGTAATTAAACCTACCACATTTTAAACATTTCTTATTCGAAATCTTGTTGCTGTTCATGACGAGCTGGTTGTAAATTACAAATTACACTTTTGCTATTACTTGCGACCAGACATTTGTTAACTAAAAGTTGTTAATTGTTAACTTACATTTGGAGGAAACGTTTTCGTCTTACGACTTCTTCAGCCTCGTAGACGGAAAAGTAACGATTCAGCATTGTCAACTCAGACTGTAACTCTAACATAATGGGACACATCTCCCGAAACAGATGTCCTCAATATAAGTAAGTGCTACTATAGGCAAGTTTTAAAATATTTACAAGTGTTTTAGTGAAAACTAATAGCTGACATGAAGATCGAATCAACAAATATTTCTTTTTATTTAAATAAAAGTTGAAGTAGTTGACAAGACAAAGGTTTCCATACAACCACGCTATAAAATTGTTTAGAATTCCAGGAGTAATTGATATTTTACTATTGAGTTTGATGTGCTAACAAATAAGTCAAATATTCATCTGTTTTTATACTTTATACGGCTCTCTCTCTCTATCTTTCTCTCTTGTTTTAACAAAGTATATATGTTTGTGTATATATATACTTTGTTAAAACAAGAGAGAGAGAGAGCCGTATAAAGTATAAAAACAGATGAATATTTGACTAATTTGTTAGCACATCAAACTCAATAGTAAAACATCAATTACTCCTGGAATACTAAACATTTTTAAAGTATATAATATATATATATATATGTTTTTAACAAAGTATATAAAACATTTGCAAATCCTGAAATTCTTCAATCTCTTACATACCATCTAATTGACTCATTCCATATCTATTTCTGTCCCTACATCAGGTAGTTTGACAATTTTTGTTTACTTATAACCTTCTGAAGTTATTGTTGCAACAGCTGGGAAAGTTTTTACCCGGTGCGAGTTCTAACGTTACAATCCCAGATAGCTTGCCTTAGCAACTGGGCGGGTCCACGGGTGACGGATAGTGGAACGACCTACAGATATGTAGGTTACTTGTGGATAAGGATTCCGGAAGGTTTCTGAATAAGCAGGCCCGGACCAAGGCAATGGTTCAAAGGTGAGGAATTATCTCTTCTCGTCAGTCAACCGGTTGGGTGTGGTAGAAATAACTGCTCTGACTGGGGACTGGGGTAGTTGGGAATTAAGTCCTCACAATGCTACTCTCACCTCCCAGGTGAACCAAGGGCAATGCGGCAGTGAAGTACGGGCGGGAAACTGCCCTAACGACACAGTTGTAACAAAAGAGAGTAAAGCAGGCTGTTCGCTCCATGAGCAACAGTTAATAATGTCCTGAACTTGGGGTGTGCTTCAAGGTCAGTGACTGAATACCCAATCCAAGGTGGAAGGCATCGTGCCGATGGATGAATGGCTGCAGGGTATAAAATGCAGTAGCACACGATCCCCTTGAGGAACCAGACAAAACCTCATTGTATGTTGTCTTGCCAGGGCAGTGGGGGTTCTGCTCTGGTTGACCGTTCTTTCCCCCGTACTAGGGAAGCTAATGGACCAAGTAAGTACACAAATTGATGTTGAGTCTGCACAGACAGCGGGAGCCAATGAGACGGCAAACCGTGAGTCTGTAGCAGATGTGTCAACGGCAACCACCACTGGGGGTGCGGGGCGGCCACCAAGCTGCCGACTGCAGAAACCAGTGAAATGGTTGTAGAGTTGAGCACGCTTTCTCTACGAAGAAAGCGTATGAGTGGAGCGGCCAGAAGGCGGCTCCGAAGAGAAGGGCGAGAGCAGCGGGAAAGCCAATAATCCTGAGCACACAACGCAGGGGAGGCCAAAACCGAGCCTAGCATGTTAACGTCCAGGGCTTGGATGTTGTGAGGGGTGACGTGCAACAGGTGGTAAGCAATCAAACACGAGCACCAAACCCCAGCATGGAGATTGCATAACTCAAACAACTGGGCTAATCTCCAGATGTTTCGGGACATATGAGTATCGAGTGCGTGGTCAGAGAACCTCTCCTGGAGATGTGCAGTGACCACCTTACTCGGACGTTTGCACCTGACCAGGCCCATCAAACTATGATGGAATGGTCAGGGTCAGTAACATCAGGAGCTCAGATCTGGTACACAGATGGCTCCAAGATGGACTTCGGCACTGGAGCAGGGGTGTATTGTAAAAACGCAAGGCTAAAACTAGTTTTTTCCTTGGGGAGGCATACCTCTGTCTTTCAGGCCGAAATATAGGCTATAAATGCCTGTCTGGGAGAGATAGCGAGAAGGGGAATACAGAGGACCCGGATTGCTATTTTCTCTGATAGTCAGGCAGCAATTAAGGTACTAAACGGACATGTGGTCACCTCGGCCATAGTCAGGGAGTGCCTAAATAACCTAGAAGCCCTGGCAAGGCACAATCAAATCAAGATAGGTTGGGTGCCAGGGCATAGGGGAATATTTGGAAATGAAGCCGCAGATGCACTGGCCAGAGAGGGGTCTTCAACTCCCCTAATTGGACCGGAGCCAGCGGTAGGTATTTCCAAATCCATGGTCAAGATGGCAGTGCGAAGGTGGATGGCTGAAAGACACTGTGAGCACTGGGTCAGGACTGAAGGAATGAGACACAGTAAGCTAACCCTTAGGAAACCTTCCTTGGGGCTGCAGGAGAGTCTCATCTATCTGTCTAGGCAGGAATTGACACAGGTCTACACACGGGACACTGTGGACTAAAGAAACATCTGCATAATACGGGTATCTTCAAAGATGAACCAGTGTGCAGATTATGCGGGCAAGAACTGGAGACCGCCACACACATCATTTATAGATGTGAAGCACTTGCCGAGAGGCGCTTCAACCTCTTTGGTGATAGCACAGCTCTGAAGAGGATGCTGAAGGTAAAACACTAGTCAGGAAACTTCTAAACCTGGTAAGAGGGAAGGGGCTCTATGACTAGATCAGGGAGGTAAGTACAATATACCCAAGGTAGCGGTGCTTTGTGCAGTTTAAACCCACTCCCAAGTTAATTAAAAAAAAAAAAAACGTTACAATACTGATCCATCTAAGTGAAGACTATTTTAATTTGTATTTTGTGAGGATTTTATAGGTGGAGTTCATTTTATTCGTATATTGTGAGGTTTTTATAAGTGAAGTCTGTTTGTATTTTTATTTTGTAAGGTTTTTATAAGTGAAGATTATTTTAAATTGTATTTTGCAAGTTTTTTATCAATTAAATTAATTTTAATTTTTTTTTGCAGGATTGTTATGAGTGAATTGTATTATGTTTCGTATTTTGTGAGGGATTTATATCTGAAGTTCCTTTTAATTTATAAATTTAATAATATATTTTAAATTATCTATGTTCGTATTTTGTCATGGCGATAAGAGAGTACACAAATATTATAAATCGTTTGCTACAAGAGACGGGAAATAAAGTATAGGGAGGGGCTTCAAGAAGAATGTGAAATTGTTGAGGAGAGTTTTCATTACTTAGAGAGTGAAAAAATTTCCTACAGTGATGTTGATCAGGCTAAATGTTTATGTAGACGTTACCCAGATTTAGATTTCGGAATTGATAATCCAGGTAACTGTGGTAAAATAAATAACATGAATGTTGGTTTAGAGGAAAAATACGCTAAAAACTGTCACTTAGAACTGATATTAAAGGAGTACACCTCTGAGGAAGAAGATATACCTTATAGTGAACGCATTATTTGTTACTATGGCAAACCTAAAATTGACAAAATAAGTAGAGTTATTGTGCCACCGACATAATTGTATCGCAAACGGGTTGTCAAAATGTAAGTACACCTTCCCGTAATTTTATAACTCATTTGCAAGGCGTAAAGGGAGAGCAAAAAATTCGAATACACCCCTGAAAGCATGGAATCAGTTGCTTTATAATGGCTTGAATTATTACATAGTGTTTTACACTAATAAATACATACTCAGACAAAGGAAGGTAAATTTTCAAGGGAGAGATGCAAATGAAACTTCTGTTGAAGAGATTAAATATTTGTTTGGTGTTTTGTATATTTGTGGAGCAATGATCTCTTCATGCAAAAATTCTAAAGGTATATGGACAACAGATAGAACTGGTTTGCATATAGTAACGTGTACAATGTCAAGACACAGATTCTATTTTCTCTTGCAAGTAATAAGTTTTGATAAATATTCTGTTTGTAAACTATTCTTGTTTATGAAATATTTTATTTTCATGATTATTGAAACAAAAAACGTTTATTTAGAATATAGGCTACAGCTTTATATTTGGCAATATTACAAACATTTTAATGACAGGTGTGACTTTTGCCCTAAGAACTTACACAAAAAAAACAACAAAATGCTGTGCTAATTGTAGGAATAGTGTTTGAAAAGACCAATCAGTTGAAGTATGTGAAGAGTGTTTTGACGTATAAAAAAGGAAATAATATTGCATGAGTTTATTCATATCTTTTATAGTATAATGAAATAGTTTTTTTATTTATAACTCCAATTATTTTACTGATATTGACCTGAAAATTAGTTGGGGTACAAAATTACCCCGCACGAGCTCTGGTGTAACGGGTGTTAGCACGAATCCTTTAGGGTTATTTGGGTTAGGAAATGTAAGTAAATTCTTAATTCAACTTTAAAATGTTTTAACTTATGTATCACTCAATTTTTTATTTCATAAGCATAGTCACTGTGAATAAATGGGGAAACTGAACACGTTTTCTTTTAAGAGCTTGGGATGTATTTTAGGACTAGGACATTAAATAGTGGTCAACCATAATTATTTATATTTGTTGAATACATCTTCATGTGAGCTACTAGTTTTGACTAAAACACTTGTAAATATTTTACAACTTGTTTAGAAGCACTTACTTATATTTGTTGAGGACGGCCGCTTCAGGAGATGTGTTCCATTGTCAACTCAGAGCTTAACTTTTCTGAGTTGACTGTAATTCGAGTTACGGTCTGAGTTGAAAATGGGACACATCTCCCAAAACATCTGTCTTCAACAAATATAAGTAAGCATTACTATAGGGAAGTTGCAAAATATTTACAAGTGTTTTAGTCAAAATTATTTGATAAACAACAGTGATTCATACATTATATAAGTTTGTTCTCAAATAAAAATTTACTTTGGCAATATTTTAAAAATTTATTTTAAAATTTTTTTACCAGAATAATAATTAAGATATTATAATGATAAATAATTTTAAACATTTTTTTGAATTACATTCATGGTAGTGATTTTAAAATTGTTATAATAGAATTATTACATTAAAATTATATGAAATTTTATCCTCAATTTTCATGGATTTAATTCAAACAATTTTAAAAGCATCAATAAACATTATTTGATTTCAGAAAATTAAATATTTAAAAACTTAAAGTTTTTGTGTTGTACATCTTGAGGTATTTTTAATTCATTACAATTAGTATCACTCAGCAAAAAAACACTACTTGCTGATATTTTGTAGCAGATGCGTTTCACACTAGATACGTGCATTGTTCATTAGTGTGAATCATGGACAAAATGTTGCTCAGGTGTGTTGTACTAGTGTGAGTCTGTTGTGTATTGGTGATCTGTGGTGTGATTTTGTTCATAGAGTAGTTTTTTATTATGTGTTCAAATATAGCATTATATTGTGAATGTGTTTTGTCGTTTGGAATGTGTTGAAAATGGTTTTTGTGGTGTTTGTACATCTTGAAGTTTTCTGTTGTGTTTAGTTTGTTGCTTTTTTATACATAGTAAAAGACTTTTAGATTAGTGTCTATATTGGTGTATGTGTGTAGTGGGTTCTGTATGTGAATGGTGACGTTTGATTTGTATTGTGTGTTCTGTGTATTGTGTGATGTTTCTCCTTGTTTGACCTAGGTAGAAACTGGGGCAGTCGATCTTGTATACTCTGCCTTGTAGTGTTTGTTCTGGAGTGTTTTTGTTCTGTGTATGTGTTTTTAGTAGTTTTGATTTTAAATGCTACTTTGTATTTGAATTTGCGGAATGAGGAAGCTATTTTGTGTAATGTGTTGTTGTGTTATGATAATTTTATGTATTTGTGCTATTTTATTTTTTTGTGTGTTTTATGTATGTGTGTGTTTAAACTTTATTCTATTTATTGTAACTGTTATATTCTGATTTTCTTCTCAGAAATAGGTTTAATGTTCATAGTATTTCAGTTCCACTATCTGTCTCCCGTATTATACATCATTGTAGGTGTCCGTCAGTCTAGCTATCCTCATACAGCTTTCTTGTATCTTCCTCCTGATATAATAATAAACTGTTCAGTTTATCACTTTCTTACTGCAATATTCTCCGAAAATTTTTCTGTTGCTTGACCTCATTGTAACTGTTTAGTTGTGTATCACGTTGTAACTGATATTATTTATATTGATTGATTCCATCTTCATAAAAGCTGCTAGCTCGTGACTAAAAACACTTGTAAATATGTTACACTTGCCTATAGTAGTACTTTTATAGTTGTTGAGAATGACCATTTCAGGAGATGTGTTCCACAGTCAAGTCAGACCGTAACTCAAGCTATTTACATGAAACTTTACTCAAGTTACTGCCTGAGTTGACAATAGGACACATCTCCTGAAATACCTGTCCTTAACAATTATAGAAGTAAGTGCTAATATAGTAAAGTGTAATATATTTACAAGTGTTTTCAGTGGTGTTATTCATTACATCATTATTGTGGTAGTTGTGATAAAATTTGCTGATATATCATCTATTTGCTATGCACGTTATTAAGAAAATCTATTTCATTATATTTTATCAAATGTTACTTCAAACTTCTTGGATCGTCAAACTATATAGTAGTATACAACTGGTCATGTTTTGTAAAGTGATTTTTTAATTGACTTGAATATCTTGATATCTGAAAAATTTCTATTTTCTGTGTGTGTAGTATCATGAGTTGATGTTTCTCAATTTAAATAATGCAGCTTTCTATTTCTGTAGTAGGAAACTCTTCTTTACATTGACCAACATCTAATCCTTCATTTGCCTATTGTGTAAAACTTGTAGCATTTCTGTAATGACTTTCAAATCCTCTTAAAATAGTGCCAATGGCCAAAACTGCTGACCATGCGGTTAATAAATATAAAGTAGTAAATTAAAATTAATTAGAAATTGGTTAAATTATTTCACATATTTCATTTCAATTTTGGCAAGGAATATTGTTCCAATTGTACACATTAAAAAAAAGTTCTTGTTATTTGTATTGATTTGTTTTGGATTCTGATATTACTGTAATAAGTTCCATATATTGTGCTCCTTTGTGAGTTTCATAATCATCAAACGTTCTATCAAAAAGAATTTCTTAGGATCCTTATTATATAGAAATAATTATAACCTAAGGCCTAGGAGCGATATGTTTGAATCTAGAGAATGCTTTTAACATCATTATAAGATTATCAAAACAAAATACTCATGTTGAAAGTCAGTTTAATTTTCATGATCAGTGATGACAGAAAACGAATAAGAGTTGTCATCCACAAGTTCCACTTTAGAACGATGTTGTAACTACTACAGAGGCACCAAGACACAGGAGCTTAGTATGAAGAAATCCTATTCTTCTTTTACCCAAATATTTTTTTATACTAGAAGGATATCATGGTGTATGTATTAGATGTTCATTATATTCATATTGCACTGCATATTAGCAATATATGACAGCTTTCAACATATTTCAGATGGAACTGTAAATAGTTTCAAAAAATGAGTTGTAAATAATTATCTAAATTTTTATATATATTTTAGGTTAGTTCTGGTAGAGCTTGAAGCTTATTTTGTTATGAAGTCTGGCTCTATTGTTATTCTTGAACATAGTTGATGAGCTTCTTATTCTAGGGCTGAAGAAGGTATGACTTTACCAGCACATGCTTCTTGGTTACATATGTGAGCTTTCTTGTACGAGGATCCTGTTTATGCACTGAGGGAATTGGCAGCAGTCAGTGGTGGACTTTGCCATGGTGCCGTCTCTAGGAACAATTCGGCCGCCCGCCCCTTTGCGCCACGCTCGCGAATTTATTGGAAACGTCCCATAATGCTTTTAATTTTTCATCATACGAATCCGTTTTCATGCATGTTCAAAGAAATGCATAATAAAAAAATAATTAACTTTTAATATTGATGCTTAATATTCATGCAATATTGGATTTTACGTTTAAATTAATTACCGATTACCGTGCCGACCATAGTTTACTGTCCAAATGCAATATTAATAAACGTAAAGTACATATTAAATAATAATGTATAATAATATACTATATATTGGGCACTATATTTCAATGAAATATATTTTGAAAATATACATACATTACTTCACTTTCATATTTGTTGATGAAGACAATTGAAAATAAGGACACTTTTGAGATTAGAAAGTGTTATTTATTACACAAAAGATTAAGAAGTAATATTTTCAGCCTCTTAGTATTAACAAGAGCAATTAACGTATATTTTTACTTTTTTGGATAATAGTTTATAATGAAAACATTGTGTAAAAATTAGACTTAATATACTTTCTAAGTGGAATTTGGTGGTTTAAGGTTTAATATTTATATAAATATTGCAGAATCAAAACTTGTAGCCTAAGTATGACTAAAAACATTTATTCTTACGTTAAACGTTTACGTCTTGCTTTGTTGATAGAAAACTCTTCAAAAGAAAAGTCTTTGGCGTTAAGGATATCAGCTTCAATGTTGAGAATTGCAAGAGAATTCAATTTGTCTTCTTTGAGGGTAGAACGTAGATATGACGTGATTCTCTTGAGGGACGAAAATGACCTTTCCGCAGAGCAGTTGCTAACCGCAGTACACAAATACATTCTCAAAGCTATATCTACGTTAGGAAATGTATCCTACAAGTTGTCTTCTTTGAGGGTAGAACGTAGATATGACGTGATTCTCTTGAGGGACGAAAATGACCTTTCTGCAGTGCAATTGCTAGCCGCAGTACACAAATACATTCTCAAAGCTATATCTACGTTAGGAAATGTATCCTACAAGTTGTCTTCTTTGAGGGTAGAACGTAGATATGACGTGATTCTCTTCAGGGACGAAATGACCTTTCCGCAGAGCAGTTGCTAACCGCAGTACACAAATACATTCTCAAAGCTATATCTACGTTAGGAAATGTATCCTACAAGTTGTCTTCTTTGAGGGTAGAACGTAGATATGACGTGATTCTCTTCAGGGACGAAATGACCTTTCCGCAGAGCAGTTGCTAACCGCAGTACACAAATACATTCTCAAAGCTATATCTACGTTAGGAAATGTATCCTGCAAGTTGTCTTCTCTGAAAAACTTGCACATAGAAAGAGGTGTGCATGTCCAATTATTGAACTTGATCAAGTTTGAAAAATGTACGCACTCACTTCCAAAGAATGACTCCAGATCACTACTGTAAAGGTTTTGCAGTTTTGCTGCATGCTCTATAATGTCTCTTGGTTCTCTGTTTGAAAGGTCAGAAAATATAGAAGATCTGTCAGCTATAACAGAATATGCTTCTTTTTTTTTATTAGTTAACTTTTAAGCCTTTCAATAATAACATTAAATGTTTCCGTTTTAAACTTGTTTCTCCCTGTAAGGACAACTTCTTCTCCACTCCCTTCATCTGGTTGACATTTTCTCTTGGGCAAACGTTTATAAGAAGTGTCATAATCACTCTCACACCATTCACATCGATCCATTGCCTTCTTTTCATATAGATCAAACATTCCACGAAGAGAGTCCATATATTTTACAAGAGAATCATAGAGTCGGTTGACTCTCTCAATGGACGTATCAACGCTTTGAAGAGTTTTACTTATTTTTTGAAACCTTTCTAAGATGTCTGTACAAATCTCCAACATGAATGCGGTTTCTAATCTGTAAATTCCATTAAGAATGCCAGATCCTTCATTTCTTGCAAGAGGTTTTTAACACGGGTTGTTCTGATAAATATGCAGGACTTCTATTACCGTTTCCCAGTTTTCACACAAGCTTCTGCAAGCATCTTCACGTGCATACCACCTCGTATCAGATAAACCCTTTATAGTCTTACATTTATGTACCTGGTGTTCCATTAAATTCTTCCAACGTTTTGTAGAAGCCGTTTTGAAGAATGTGTATACATTTTGTACTACATTAAAAAACGTGCATGCCCCTTGGCAACAGCTTGCAGCACATGTGCCCACCAAGTTTAGTGAATGTGCACCACACGGGACATAAAGTGCTTTAGGTTTAATTTCCTTATACGAGCTTGTAGGCCGGAGTAAATCCCAGACATGTTACTTGCGTTGTCATATGATTGTCTATGACAATCATTTATGTATATGGAATTTGATTCTAAAACTTTTAACACAGCAGCAGCCAAGTTCTCTGATTTGTGTTAGGTATTGGGAATAAATAGTAAAAACTGTTCAACAGGTAAACCATCTTTTCCAACATACCTTATTATAAAGGACAATTGATCGGTGTGAGAGATATCTGGGGTTGAATATGGCGTTGAATATAGATAAATGCGAGATACGCATTTAACGGTACATGACATCGGATGTGTTTAGTTATCTCCTTATATGGGGATACTTAAAACATCCGATGATATGTACTCTGGAATTTTTAAATTTTCTGTCGGGCGCAGCTCGAAGCGCGTATAATACACATACACACATGTGACGTCACACATGCACACTCAGACATTACACATACTGACCTTACACAAGTATAAATTTTTAAACATTTTTGATGATTAATTTATTAAAAAAATTGCAAGATAAGATATTATTTAAAGACTATTTTTATAAAAATAAATGAAAAAATTTATTTTGGTTCCATCGATAAAACTAAAAAACAATAAAATAAAAGGAAGTTTTCTATTCTCGGGGGGGGGGGGGGGCGCTTTCCTGCTGGACCCTCCACTGATTTAACTGAGGTTCACATTTTGAAATTCACCAACTTTAACTGGGTACTATTACTATTGTCACTAAAACTCATCGGTACAAAAATAAAACGGCTGCCGCCTGCCGCCTGCCGCCCCCTCGAGGCTGCGCCCATAGGCACGTGCCTAGTGTGCTTAATGGGAAGTCCGCCACTGGCAGCAGTAAGTACAAAAGTCTTTAAAATGTTTTGTTTTGAAGTGTTCTGCTGATCTGAGTGTTATATTTAGACTAGTGCACATATTTGGCCTAGGAGAGTACCATACCATGGTCCTTTATAGGCAGACGTGATGAGTGAAACATTGTCTTTTAAAGAAGAGTAAACACAGAAACGTATCTGTGTCGATGAATGAGGATATGAAATATAATGAATTTAGAATATTTTACCAGTCTTTTCTTTCTGAAGTAAATCCTACACTAGTTGGCTCTAGGATGCCTGGAAAGAAAAAAAGTGAGGACAAAACAAAGAAGAAATTAGTTCTAGAAGATGGTTAGGGAGAGTATTACATACTTTATACTTGCAGATACAGAATGATTGGGTATGTATTGGTTAGTTTTACTTACAGCGAAGACTGGCTTGGAGGAGTATAACATATGACTGTTCCTATAGTTTGATACAATTATATTTGAATTCTTTCCAGCGCACACTTCCTGGTCCCAGCTCTTGTAAAGACGAATTTTACTATTAATTGATTTAATTTATACAAACCTCTACTGCAATTTCCCCTTGTTTGCACATTCACAGGATGTAAAAACTTTGGAAAACTGGAGAATACTTTCTGTCATGTTGAGGTCCTATGCAAGGTGAGCTCATAGAGAATGTTTTTATAAGGTTGAGGTTACATTGCATCAAAATTTGTATGAAAAATATATGTGTGCAATTTTATAAGTATAGATTGTGAGACATGGAATGGCATGGATTCCAACATTTGCGAAATTGTATGACTTGTGAAAAATGACTCCTGCTGAACTATTATTTGGACTCTCCTACACTGTTTTGGTGGAAAAGTTCAACAGATGTGAGCGGATTCATAAATATTTGTAATGAAGAGATGAGAATGGGGATTTTGCAAGATCCTATGATGTGATGGGAATAGATGATAAAAAGTACTTCAAATTTCTTTTAATGGTGACGTGGAGTGTGGCAGTGATGTTTTTGTGTAATTGACTGAAGCAGGCTTTTGCTTGGAGCCAATTGTGCTACAATGCTTCATGTTCTTTAGCAATAATTTGTTGAATTTTACTAACAAGCATCTTACGGTGGGTTGGAAATTGCCTGAGATATGGAATAAAACTTGAAGCAAAATGGTGATAATCGTCATTAAAATACTGACGAAACCACAAATATTTTGTTCTGATACAACTAAGCGTACGACTTTGTAAGAATTGGCACAAACACATCGGAATCAAATTATCCACGCCCATAACGTCATGACGATTGTTTACTTCTAACAATTTTGTACGAACTCTTACAAATACTCACAACCAATTTTTGTACGAATTCCGATTCAGTATAGCCGCCCACCAAGAGCTGGTGAAAAGTCTGGAACAAGGTAAGTCTGCTGTGGTACTTTCTTGCTTTTCATTAGAACTGGAAAATTACACTAGTAGAAAGAAATTTTCATTGTTTTTTTTATGTAACTGTATGAGACATCTTTGTATCCAGATACACTGCCGTATACACAACTCACCAAAAAGACTATAATGGTCGAATTAACTGTAGAACGAGAGGATGACGTTTTTTAACCAGCACTCATTTAAAATGGGTAAGTAAGACCAAATGATACTTGGTTTGAGAACGTTGATTTCCATATTAATATGTTTACAATTGAAACTTAAAGGGTTTACTTTAGAAGTCTGTTAGAATTGCCCATAAATGTTATACATTTCTTTACTGGAAGATTAACCAAGGCTTACTTCTATTTTATTTGATTTATTTCTCTATTCTATTTTTCTAAGAAAGAATAAAGGTGCCTTTTGTTAACTGGCTGGATGGTGGATGACAATGGAAAACGTATGAGGGAAGCGTTTAGCTAGGTTAACTCTCGAAGCCTGAGCCACAAGTGTGGAACCCTCTACGTATATAAAAATAAAGAAATCATAATGGCTTATTCCTCAGACAGTCATAGTTAGCCCATTATATGGTGATACTATATGTTTGCTGCTTTAGAACATCATTGTGTCTCAAATCAATATTCTATGACGGGACCTTATATCTTCAATATAAGCATAGTACACAACCGATATTTGGAAATGAAGAGTTTTTTGTTAATGAACAAATACACCTATCTAGTGCTATACGATTGTTCCTCTGTTTGGTTACAGTATTCTATACACCATATCATCAAGTAGCAGAATGTGTCTATAACTTTATGGATAGGATATCTAGAATGAATGAATGTGAATGAATTGAAAGAAATTTGATTTATATTTTTGTTTTATAGAATCATAAAATTGTAGTTCTCTTTAAAATAAAATTATATGAAATGGTTAAAATCTAACAGAAATCCTAATTTGCATTATAAATTCTAGTTTCGCATGGATTGATAAATTACACAAGAAAGATTTTATAAACAAATGGTTGAAAAACATTTGATATTTGTTATATGTTAGAGTTTTATACATTATATTAACCCTAGAAAGCTAACATGTATACCATATGTAGAAGCTAATCAGTAGACTCTCAGACTATGGGTACTTTCCAATGAGATAGAACTTCAAAAAATTACAAAATTATTTTATTACTTATATACTTGAAGGTTGATATAAATATAATGTCTTTTTATCCATCTACATGTTTTGAGTGCACTGGTAACAGTACTTTGATTGCTGTTCTCTACACATTGCTCTGGAGCGTCTTGATACGGGCATTTCCTGTTTATTTAATTTATTTTCCACATATATTACGTGTGTATTGACCAATATGGCATTTATGATACCAAAGAAAATACACAGTGGCCATCTTCTTGATGTTTTTATGGTGAATGTATTTTATAATAATAATTGTATATTATGTTTACTTGAAATACTGTATTTGTAATTGGTATAACAAAAATGAAAGAAATGTTAACAAATAATTTAGTTTCATCTTATGTTTTGTTCTATTCTTTTTTTAGTTTACTATGAATATACCTCTAAATTTAACAAAAGATGTTTTTAATATTTTAGGAAGTAAAATATATGTTTCAAAAAGATTATATAAATTACTTTTAACCCTAGAAAGCTAATGTCGAGTCTGCCAGATGATGCGTTTTTGTCATTTGCTTCTCCCTCTCATACCAGCCATCGCTGTACTTTCACATTCCTTCTTCCTTCAGTTGGCCTTGAAACAGGGATGGAGAGTTGGTGATATCTGTGTGTTATAGTTCTCACGTCGTCTCACAGATGAAACATTAGCTTTGACGGTACCTTTAACTTGAATTTCTCGCCGTTCCATTGACCTAATATTTGCCTGATTTGGCTGTGTGTGAGTTTAGACGACTCTCTTATTGTGTAAATATGAGTGTAAGTATTGATTTTAAATAGTATATTGTATAATAATACTATAAGAGTCTAATAGTGTATCCGTTGGTTAGGTTTTTTCATAATGGATAGAGAAATACTTTCAGACAAGCAAATTTCAAATTTGCTAAATGGATATGGATATCTTAATGAATATAAAGGGGATGAATAGGATCATGCAGAGACTGAAATCGTTGAAGATATTCATGACCCTGATAAGGATCCAGATTTTATATTGGAACCAGAACCTTCAGAAAGCTCCAATTCTGATGAAGATGAACTGTCAGAAATAAACAGCGTTGAACTGCTGATCCTCTGAGTAATACAATATCCTTTGGTCCTTCAACAGCTGTACAAAACGCTGTTGGTCGGATTACAAGCCGACAATTTTGGGAACACTACGCAGAGACAAACCAGAAATTCCGCCTGAGATATTGACCGCAAAAAGACTGTTGGTACATCAATGTTGTGTTTTGATGGTGCAAAAACATTAATGTCATACAAAACTAATAAAAATCGAATTGTCTTGTTACTGTCAACGTGTCATGAAATGCCTAGGATTGATGAACACAGCAAGAAGCCCGATATGGTAGAATTCTACCACTCAACAAAGGGTGCTGTCGACTCGCTCGACCAGATGTGAAATAATAGGTCTTGTAGTCGTTACGATAAATGTTTCCAGAACATGTGTTTTCAAGAAATGGTGATCTTTCCTGGCCTGCTCGCTCCTCAGATCTTTCGGCGTGTCACTTTTACTTTGAGGTTATTTGAAATGGAAAGTGTATGTCGGAAGGCCACAAACAACTTAAGATCTGAAGCTAGCAGTTCACAATGAAATAGTAGCCATACATAATTGTGAAAAAGCAATTAATAATATCCCAGTACGATTACATGAAAGCGTGCTGAATAAGGGTTGTCACATGACTAATTTTTAAAACAAAATAAGTAAATTTTATAATTCATGTGGTTTAATTAAAAACGACAAGAAATGATGTTTCAAAATGTTTGATATTTTTTTTCTATATTTTATTTCTAATTTATTTTATTCATTTCAAAATCATCCTTTTTTTCTGACGATGCCTGTATTTTGAAATGTTCGTAAATTATTAAATTAGGTCTATTAGATGTTACATGAGTATTTATTAATTAATCATTTCCCAAATAAAAAAATTCTTGAAAAAATATTTTTTTAAATAATTTATTTATGGCTCAATTATTGGGCCCGTATTGTTCAACATCTACATCAATGACAGGGTCTTTTCTATTATACGACCGTATGTCTCAAAATATTTTCTAAGGAAATTAAAACACTAATTATTGCCACATATTGCTTTGTACATAAAATAAATATCTAATAAACCAGATAAGACCATATAAATAAAGCAGCAAGTTTCCTTATCTTATCAGTTACTGCGAGACTTTCACCGTACTTTGACCAACAGTGTCCTGTTAGTGCTTCAGTATTGATCATGTCACTGATACGTTTAGTTCGTGAGATAGATAGTAAGGAAACAGTAAGTTATTTTCGTAATAAAGGAATACTACATAACTCGCGTAATTGTGATGACGGGCACGAAAAGTCGCTAAGTTTGACAACTGCTCATGATTGGTGGTGGTGTAACAAAAGATTTCCGCGTTAAAGTTGGCCTGAGGAAAGATACGTGGCTCGAAGCAAGTAAACTTCTTTTTGAAACTTTTATTTTTTTCATATACTCCTGGTCAAAAGAATACACTACCACTAAGTTTTGTGCAGAAGAATTAGGTATGAGTGCAGGTTCAATAACCGATTGGAAACATTATTTAAGAGAAGTATGTGCACATTCCATTCTTAATAATAAAACGAAAAATGGCGGTGTAAATAAAACTGTTGAAATTGACGGGTCGTATTTTTCGAAAAGAAAAAAATCATGTTGGCCGAGTTTATCCTCAACAATTGGTGTTTGGTGGGATCTGTAGGGAGGATAACAAGTGCTTCCTGTACGCTGTACCAAACAGATCAGCTGAAATGCTACTTACAACTATAAAATACTGTATTAAGCCGGGAACTACTATCATTTCAGATATGTGGAACTCTTACAGTGGCATAACAAGTAGACCTATACCTGACATGAAGTATATCCATTTTACAGTTTATCATTCTGAAAACTTTGTTGACACCATAAGCGGAGCTCATACTCAAAGAATAGAATCATTGTGGTAATCTGCCAAAATGCGTAACCGTAAAGAGTGTGAAACCAGTAGAAACGTAATCGACTCTTACTTGTGTGAGTTTCTTTGGCGAAAACATAACCAAGGAAAATGACTCTTCGAACAAATTATCGAGGATATTAAAGTATTTTGGCCACCAAAAGCCTGAATATCGTATCAATGTTTAATTTTATTAAATTCAAGAAATAAATTTGTGTGCTAAATTTTTTTTCTTTATGTATTTTGAGAAATAAAGTGTATTACTATTTTTGGTTCATAGAAAATATTTTGAGCTATGACAACACTCAACACACAAGTGGCCATACTTGCAGATGACCCCGCGTTATCCGCCCAGTCATGGGAGCCCCATCTAATACACTCAAATTTAGAGAACCACCTTAAGCTCTAATATCATGACTGAGCTACTGGAGAGTAAGGAGAACGTAGCCAAGTGCCAAGCTCTGCTTCTCTCTAAACGTAAAACACACAAACTCAACACACTACTAAAACTATTAGGCGAGGACATCTACCGGGGGAATCAGGTAAATATCAGGGAGTCATACTCGACAGAGGCCTAACTTGGAACCCTCACATTACCAACACGTAAAGAAAGCAACAATTAGTTTAACACAAATATATCCCATGTTTTTACTACAGGCGGCCCCTACTATATACGTATCTATGTTGCGCAGCATACTCACGCACGCTTCATCCATCTAGGGCAATGCAAACTACTCACGTACACGCAGACTCCAGTTATTCAAAAACTAGGTTTTGCGAATAATCACAAGGTCACCTAGATGTAAAAGGTTAACATTGCTTCACACTGATTTGAAAGTGCCTTTCATCAAACAACAAACAACATCTCCTACACTTAGCAACAAGGTTCTACAAACAGGCTCATGCACATACAGCACTCACTCATTTCCTCACTTGGTAGATACGAACCCACCCACGACAACCACCCAGACGGCAGCTGTCCCTACTGACCGCCAAGCTCTAACCACAATACAAACATCAAAAATATACATACTAATAGATTCTGCTTCACAATTATGTTCCAGGTGACGCAGGGGCACTTCTCCAGGGCCGCAGCTTTGCCCCAACGGAAGTACTAACTTGACTGCATGCCTTTTGAGTTTCGAGTAAATAGCAGAAGAAGAGGTGCATGCTATTCCTGCCACAGACTCACTAACAAGATATTTGTAAGGTAAAACCCCTCCTTATCCCTTAGCATACATATATATATATATATATATATATATATATATATATATATATATATATATATATATATATATATATCCTAGCCCCAAGATACCTGCATGATCTCTCGTGGGATTTTTCCAGCAGGTTTTCATTCTTGCCATATTTTTTTATTCCTCTCTTAGCGCGACACCTACCACACTGTTTCATTTCACTATCTCCTAATTCTCCATGGAAAGAGCTTATGAGCTTGGTACATGGGCAATCAATCCCGTTGCCTTCACTTGCGGTAAGTATACTAACCGGATGAGCAAGTGAGATAGTGGTAGCTCGCTAGAGGTTGGCTGTCACCAGGGCTGGGCGGGTTTCTGAGGGTCCAGACCCGAGTTACAAAGAAGCAATAGTTTAATACAATAAACCCTGCACAAAATGCAAACAATTTGCAAAATATTTTGAAAAACTATTAGCACCACGTCTTTTTACCATTCTGCTACTATTTACGTATTTTAAAAAAATCTGATATTTCATCGAAACGTTGGTAAAACCGACAGTGAAAAATTTCCCCCTCAACAATCCGCAAAAGTCGAACATTACTCATTTTCTCGGGATAATTACTCAAACATTGTTAAACTGTAGAAGATAATTTTAAAATGAAAGCAGCAGATGAAAATACAAGCTTTCTTCTTTAGTTTCGTATAAGAAACATCTTGGGTCGAATATTTCCAGATAAATGACGGTTTAAAAATAAAAACCTTGCATTCTGCTACCCTGGAAATGTAAAGAAAGGCTGTGTTTTTATCACTAGAAGTGCGTATAGTTCCTAAATCGTTAAAAAATATATCACCCTGTAAAATTGTTCTCCCTATACCAATTATCAATAATATACCTACCCTTATCCCTTAAAACATGTATCTATAAAAACCTTTAACAAGTATTAAGTTTTATTCCAACCCTAAATTTTATATTTATTCATAGGTAATAAATAAACCGACTGCATCACACGTTCTATTCGTATGAACGGCAGTAACAATATCGGAGGCAAACTGTTAATAAAGACTTCAATGTGTTTTACTTTTCCCAGATATACTAAATCCCCCATTCCCTATTGGGTTATACAGGCTAGGTATTAGATCCCACAGGAGAGCCTACAGTTTGTTTGTAAAGCCCATTGTTGAACTGAGAGTAAGCATTATTTAGGTAAAATTGTAACTAACTCTTATTAAATACCTAAGTTTTTAAGTTATTAGTAGATAAACAGGAGGTTTAGTGAATAAAGGTGTAACATCAATGGATGTCTAATAATACTCCTTGGGGACCAACATCTCAGCTGTACTTAATAGGGATAGTTTTACAATCTTACAATTAGTACAAGATTTACCTTTATAAACAATTTCGGTCATTTATAATATATGATTTTCCGGCTCTAGAAGTTGTCGCATGTTTTCCTTTCAGAAGCCTGTTCTCTATGTCTGCATCTGCAGCCTGGAAAGTGTGTTTATAATTTTTATACATATTGTTACTTCTAAAAGAAAGTTTTATGAGTTTCAAAACTGTGAGTTGAAGATTTATATTTTGACCATTAATAAAAAAAGGATTAATAGTTAGTGCCTTGTAAAGTCTTGTATTACAAATCTGGTAACAGAAATTTGTTTATGTGAAACCTCATTTATAATAAATAAATCTAATATGAGATAGTTTTACACTTTACATGTCATGGTAGATTCATCCCCTGCAATAAAAATGTAGATAACTAGCAACAAAAATTACCTAAACAAATAGTCTACGAAGCAATAACAAGGGCAAACCTTGAAGTGTGTTATTAAAAAAAATATTTTAAGGCGCCTTTGTGATTTATGTAAAAAAACTATTAGAGTTAGCTAGAATGCAAATGGAGAGGAAAATAATGAGAAAAATAGAAAATTATCCACGTTAACTATGTGTGACTATATAATGGTAAAACCCTCTTGTTTTAGTAGTACAATAACACACAAATTTGCAATTAGTAGGCCATAAAACTTACCGTTAATAATCAACTTTTGGTCCTTTTTAAAATATGATTTTCTGGTTCCAGAAGTTGTCGCATGTTTCTCTTTCAGAAGCCTGTTCCCGACGTCTGCATCTGTAACAAGGAAAATGTTTTTATAATTTCAATCATATTGGTTTTTATAAAATAACTTTATCAAACATTACAATGATATCCGTTTCTATCCTATGAAAAACTACCAAATTTTAACCTAATTATAAACATTATTTTGGGTAAAACACAAAGTTTACATTACAATATTTCAGCAATATCAACCTAGGAGCGACCCTAAACGCCCTATATAATGAGAAGTTATATACCACCATAAACTTCAAAAATTAGAAACGGAAAAAGGCAAATAAATAATAACAAACAAACAAAATAGCCCATCTCAATAATCCAAGCAAATTCTCTTTCTATTTTGTCACTTAATATTATGATTTTTATAATCACTTTAACATTAGTTGATGACTATCCGAACTTTAAATTTTGTAAAAACTTACGAGACAGAACGTTTTCGATCGTAATGTGGCGATGTACAGTTAACCTCACTAATACCAAATTCACACAACACGAAATGAATTTAATTAACAAAGGCCTGAAATAGAACCTACAATATAAATCAAATAATATATCAAATAGAAACATTATGCGACAAACTCCATACAAAAAAACGTCACCAAAGACTAAAACTTACTTCGATATGACACAAAAACATAACCAACAAAAGCGTAAACAACAAAGCGTAAAGATAATACAGAAAGCTCAACTAAACACCACACTCACCACAGCAGAAAAAGGGAACACCTAGGTAATTATTAATACAAAAAGCCTAAATGACAAAATCAATGAATACATATTAAATAATAATATAATACAACTACATACAGATCCAACTGAGAATAATCACAGGACCTTATAAAAAACTAATTAATACATTATCAGCAATAACAAAAAATACCACTTAAAACAAATCCAACCGAAGGCGCCTACCTTCCGCGCTCTCCTTAAAATTCACCAACCCAATGTCCCCATCCGAGCCATCATCAACTACTAAAATGCCCCTGCACATAAACTAACAAAAAAACATGGACAAAATAATCACACGATCTGTTAACTTGAATACAGAAGCGCACATAAAAAACAGAACAGACCTCATAAATAAAATAAAAGACATAAAACGTACTATACAATTCAACACTACTACAACTCGACATAACAAATATGTACACCAACATACACGTATCCGAAACCCTCAACATCCTATAAACCCAATTAATACAAAACAACATACCAAAAACCAATCCGAAATCCTAAACATCCTCTAAACCATCACCAAACAAGACTATTTCACCCACAACTGAAACTTCTATTCACAATCAGATCGCATACCCATGGAAAGTCCTACCAGCAGTATCCTAAGGAAAAGTTTGTCCTACAATACATAGAAAACACCAAGATATTCACAAACAATACACACACACAAAATCATTTACTAGTACAGATACGTCGATGATATCATAACTATACATAGAAACAACACCCGACAATGTGAAAAACTCCTTACCCACACTAATAAAATACACCCAAAACTTCAGTTCACCTAAGAGATTGAAACCAACCTATCTCTAAACTTCCTCGACCACCCCATAATAAAAAGCCACACACAAAAACATAGCTTCAACATTTGCAGGATACTGACAACGACAGACATACTTATCCACAACACCTCAAACTACTCTATCCAACACAAACACGCTGCCTTCAGATCCATGCTCCATATACTTATAGAAGTTCCAATGACCAAAGAAAATATATACAAAGAACTAGATACCATTAAATATTTAGCATACATAAATGGATGGAATACCACAATAATAGACAAAATATGGCACAATATACAAAAAAAAAAAAACACTCAAGTCAACACAGAGAGGGAAAACAAATACATCATAACACCATAAATAAACAAATTATCAAGTAAAAAACTCACACATTTCAAAAAACAGGATTCAAAACTAATAACATTTTACAATTCTAAATACGACACGACACCAACACCAAAAAGATACACTATAAGCACCAGCCGTATACAAATTAAACTGCAACAAATGCAACAAATTCTACAGTGAGCAAACAGGTCGCAGCCTTAAACAAGACGTCGAGGAACACAAACAGAAAACCAACTCAGCATTCTACAATCACATGAAAGAAACAGGACACAAAAACACAGACATTTACCATAACCTAGAAATCTTACACATCAACAAAAAAGGATCACATCTCATCACACTAGAACAATGTGAAATTTACAGACACCCAAAAACACAAAGTACAAAGATAATAAACGAACAAACCCAAACAAATCACACATACTCTTTGATACTATCGAAAACCTTTAAAAGTCATTAAAACCGTCACAGCCTGACATCACCAAGCAGCTCTAACGTCACTGATGAAGCTCTGTCTCAGTAAGGTTGCACAAATTTACAAAATTTAAAGTTCGGTTACAAAACTAATGTTAAAGTGATTAATTAAGATTCACTGAACGTAATAGACTACCTAATTCAAGAGATTGTGATTTTGTTATATGTATATATATTTATGTTAATTGCAATTATAAAATAAAAAGTAATTACAATTAAATATTTCTTTGTTGACCTTAGTAGGAATTTACCCACATTTGTTTCTCTATTACTTGTTTTATTTTGCAGAACCAGAAATCTCATGTTTTAAAGCAATCGGTTTAGTCTCTGGTTTACTTTCCGTCAACCACTGCTTTAGTGTAGTTTAGCTGATCTTATGAAGTGATGGTAATAATTCATTAATAATGCTCACTGACTTACAATTATAAAACTTATCGACTCAAGCGCGTTTCGAAGCCAATGCGGCATCAACCCTTCGATGGCGTCAGATTGCAATAGTTATAACTCATTGATGATGTCACTATAAACGGAAGTTAATAAATTAATACTTGCGATTCAATGTGCATTATCAATAATTATTAAGAGTAGTCTATTATAAGATTTAAAAGTGTACAATTACACCCATATCTTTAACTAAACAGTTTGTTCAAACAAGAGTAAAAGAATAATAAAAGAATGGGTAATAAAATTATGATATTTTAAGAATGGATAATACACATTCGTACAAATATTTAACACGGTTAATCTGGATACAGTGACCTTTAAATGATGTTTTTGGAGAGCGTAATACCTAATTAAACAAAAATTTGTACTAGAATCATCATTTAACCCGCAATACTATTTACTCGCATTATTGTTAAAAAAATATATCGGACGATGTAGACGATTTAGGTGACAACAGAAAGATATTGCTCTAGCCGTGGACGTAGAGAATTGGTTATTCTACGAATTTAATAATTTCTGCTTGCTCTAGTTATTGCCGTTATGGTAAATCATAAATATAAATTCCAATTATTCTACAGTCAATTGCAGGCAAATTAGCGTCGTACATCTGTATTCTTTATTTTTATTTAAGAAATCAAAATTTAAGTTATTATTGTCTTCTAATTCGAGGGCGAATGTTAGACTTTGGTATGTGGTGTTGATGCAATTGTGTATTTTTTGGATTTGCCATTTATTGCCTTTGTTTAATAGTAAAATGTCTTCTACATACCTATGGTAGTACATATATTTGTTTATCTGTATGTTTGTTGTTCTACAGGACGTATTATTGTTCGATGTGGTTGAGGAATATTTCAGCTATTTACCTGAGATGGGGAAACGCAAGCAGGCCATCGTTTTGTGTGTAGAATTTGTGTTATGAGATTGGTGAGTATTATGATTTTTTGGGTAAGTTTTTGTGGAGTTTTGTTTGTTATGAGCAAGTGTTCTAGTATTTGAAGTGTTTGTTCAATGGAAACAGAGGCAGTGATGGGCAATCGGGAGCCACCTGGAGAAAGGAAATGCGGGGAGCCCTTCAATAAAATTCTTATGAAACAGATTTCTAAGATATAAAGCATACAATATTTTCAATTATTAAGCCCATTGCATCACTCATCGTCCATAATTGAAAAAACTATTTAACGTTAACGTAATAAACAGCATAATGACGTAAATAAGTCATTGATTGAATTTTGCGAGAACGGGCAGGCCGTCGTAACATTATATGGGATTATATATTTTTGCCCACGCCGAGCCTAGTATAGGTAACACAATTTGGATACACTGCATTCATTCATACTCGAAGCGGATTTTCCGGCCACGGAGTAACCCAGAGACGTACGGACCGACACGCCGGCGACTGCCTCAGTCTTGTGAGGCGGTCGGAAGTTAGACCGGTAAGGCGATCCAACCGACTGTTAGTAACGGTTGGAGGTTATTACGTTGTTTCCATTTCCATTTACACTTGATTTTGTTAAAATTTTGATGGGGGCCCTGAGACTGGTTTTTTATGTCGAATTACGGTATGATGGGGTGAAAGCTTTATTAAAGTCATTTGTTTAAGTCTCAACTTAAATTGTTTGAGCCCTAATTAGTTTATATAAAATTCAATGTTTATGGTGTTTATTGTGCGTGGGTAAAATTGGTTGTAGGTGTAAAAAATGTTATTGTTTTGAGTAAAAAGCTTATCTGATGCTCTGTTGCTGTCTGTGTGTATATTCTTTGCTGTATTGAACGACTTCTTCGAGTACTAATGGCGAAGTATCAACGATTATGTTCAACTACTGTTTATATAGGTCATTAAGTAAAACCTACACATCCAGCTTTATATGTAACTCTTTGAGCATTTTAGGATATCTAAAACACTAAATAAAATAAAATACAACTAAAAAATTGATATTAAATATAGTCTTCGGGAATGCATCGAAAAAAATCGTAAAAGATACTTTATCGAAAATAAATTTATCGAATTACATATACAATTTGTTGGAAGATTATTACGTCGTTTTAATCCTAATATTAGGTTTAAATGGCTTCAGTTTCTACGTCAATACAAAGCAGAACAAATTCATTACGCTTTATGTATCTTACTTTTAGACAAATAGGCCTATTTTAATATTTAAATCGGTGAATAATACAAAATTCTGTATTGTAAATATATTACATATTATTTTCTTGTAAAGATATTAAAAATGACTAATGTATGGTTGGCTAGTAGCATGCACTGAGGTTACATTATTGTTTCCATGGAAACATTCATTGTTCCTGGAATCTAAGCTTGTTGCTAGAAAAGTGGTAATTTTATCTGGGCGTGTAGCTAAATTATTTTATATTTACTAATAGCATAAACATGGTATGAATAGATTTAATTTTTGCCAGACGTTCTACCACCACTCTTGGGTTATTTTAGCTTAGCTTGTTTAATCTTATTATTTTCAATCCCACCAACATCTGTACAACTTCTATTTCATTAAAAGTCTTTACATAACAGAACACAATGCAACCAAATTCCCAACTATTCGTACATCACAGCAAACATAAACATCCCATCAACTCACCTTTACATAGAGCACGATGTGGGGGCTCTTGTATCCATCGGAGGGATGCAAGGTCTTTCCTAAGTCATCCTATGCTTGGCTCACCAATAGTCTGCTAATGCAATAGCAACATTAATTTTTTCCATATAACTTTGTATTACACTATGGGAAGTTCTTTTTGCTGTTTATTATCTTAAAGTACGTTAAAGATGAACGTTTTTCCTTTTTTAATAAAATTTCATCTAAACTTTTAGTAGTAAGTGTTTTACTTTAGATTTTTTTAATTATAAATTTTCCCGTTAAAATTCTTTGAATTGTACAAAAGGAAGACATCAATATTCAATTCCCTCCTAGATATTACACACAAATAAATATGGCATAAACTCCAAACATAAACATTCCCAATAAAAATCCAGTGTAGTTTTTTTCCTGTTTTATATGTAATCACATCGTTAGGATTGTGTTTATTTTTCCTAATTTTCATACACTTTTTTAAACTAGAATTCTAGGAAATGTCCTACACTAGTGTTTAATAGTTATTTCCACACAGAATGGTCCTTCAAAACCTAATGTATTTAGTAACACAAACAATGTTATGCCTTTCCAGGTTTTCTAAAAGCTGTTTTCCAAAGCTTTATGCATACAGCAATCATAGCGTATATGAGTCAACATCCAAAATATAATTTAGAGCAAACAACCCAAATATTTAACTCCAAACCTTTTCCTTTAGTAATACCAAAAGTCATTAATGATGACAAAGAATAAAAATCTCCAATAGAAGGCAGCACCAATATGGGGAGAAAGGTTTCGCCCGTTTCAACATTTCCGGATGGGAAATTAGAACCTAAAGGCGAAAAATATCCCGTTGAAAGAGTTTCCGTAAAATCATATGTAGGGTCAAGCTCTAAAGATAATGAGAATCATAGAATCACGAATATATACTCGGAATTTCAAAATATTCTGTCAAACCTGAAACCTTCCGGAAACCGATAGACAAGATAATAATCCGAACAAAATCAAAAGACTTTCACTGCCAAACTACAAAGGCCAAAATCCAAAGTATTTCGTCAAAATGCTATGTAGAAACAGACAAAAAGATAATAAACCGAACAAAATCAAAGGACATTCACTACCAAACTACAAAGAACAAAATCTAAAAGATATTTTGATTAACGTAAATGGCACTTTAGCGGAACCTTATATAGATTCGGAATTTCAAAATATTTTGTCAAAATCCTATGAAGGAACAGACAAAAAGATAATAAAACGAAAAAAATCAAAGGACTTTAACTACCAAACTACAAAGAACAAAATCTAAAAGATATTTTGACTAACGTAAATGGAAATTTAGCGGTACCTTATATACATTCGGAATTTCAAAATATTTCGTCAAAATCTTATAGAGAAATAGACAAAAAAGATAATAAACCGAACAAAATCAAAGGTTACTACCAAAACACAAAGACCAACATCTAAAAGATATGATGTCCAACGTAAAAAGCACGTTAGCGGTACCTCATACGCACTCAGAATTTGAAGATGTTCCTCCAAAATCTTATTCAAAATCAGCCTCAAAACATAACAGACCCTACGAATGCCCAGGAATTTCACTACCCAAGTACAAGAACCTAAATCTGGGTAGTCTCGTGACTAAAGTCAAAGGCACTATAGCGGCACCTTACACGTACTCAGAAAATGAAGTTTCACAATCACCTACAATAAAAGAAGGTGAGATGTATGATATAAAGGTATTATCGTCCGTGAACTACCAACAATGACGACTTGAAAGGAACAACGTCGTTCCTGAAATCTACTTACCAACCTCACAGTAGCAGTGTTTACCTTTGCCGTTTCCCTAGAGCTTAAATCTTGAAAATGTTAACTGTAAAATAAATGGAAGTTCAGGATCGCATCTTAAAAACCAAATCGGAATTTCGGGATTACCTTATACAGAACCTCTAGTTGGAGATATAAAGGACAAAATAGAAATAAAAGATTTGATTTGAATACGCCCAAACAAGTAGGGATTGGATATGATGAAGACAACTCAAAATTACCCCATCCAACCCTTGACACAAAAAACATATAAAACACTATAAAGGATTTGAGGGTCATGGCAATCTTGATATGCAGTGAGTTAACCTAACAGTAAGAAATCCACCACCAGCCAGTGCAAATATCATCCCCAATAAATTCTTCAAAACCATAAGTACTTCACCCCTAAATCAATTGAATATCTCGCAACTAAATGGAATCGCAAAGCCGAATGATTCTGTAAAACCGTACTAAGAGAAGCTTCAATGTTTGGTATTGAGAATATATCTTGGGGGCTATGGTGTGTTTCTGTAATAAGCGCTAGTTTATAGTCATTTCATTGTATATAGCAAAGAAGCACTAGTTTTTGTTTTATATTTAACTCTGTTGGCATTCCACATCAGGACTGGTAACTTATCCATGGTTTACAGAAGATACTTGCTGTAAGAAGGAGGTCAGGAATTCTGAGTTGGTTTTGGGGGGTGAGAAGATTTTAACAATGGAAGGACCCAGATCGCCTGTGCAGAGCAGAGTTAATAACTCTTAGGAGAGGTTCAAAGGTTCTTTTCGCCTATTCTATAGAAGCGGGCGAGGTAGGTGCGGTCACGAATGGGTCAACGGGTGGTGCAGCGGAAGCATTGCACACGATCTGTGGGCTGCCTGAAGGCTTCCACTTGTACCCTCATTAAACAAATATTAGTGAGCACCACTGCTTCGAGTGCGTCTTTTTCGGACGCTAGCTCCACAAGGAACATGGGAAAGGTTCCTTGGTAAAGAGTCCCTTCATTTGGGACACTTTGAGCAATGCCCCTGCTTTTAAGGTCGTTTCCGACCTCTATGGCTTCGGTGGATTCATCCAGTCCTCTAACTACTACTTTAAAATTCCTTATTTTTCGAGACGGAATATGTGGTGGGACACTCCTTTTTCCCCAAGGTTACTTTGAAAATTTATATAGTCGTCATAGGTACTGGTTTGGAGCTTCACTCCATCCTTCACATTGGTTGTCATATAAAAGTAAAGATCGTATTTGGACTTACTTACTTACTATTTGGAACTTCTTACTTATGTCTATTAAGAGTTGATCTGGGTAGATTGCAGTGATTTTGGCCGCTGCCCCATCAGTGTTTGTGTTTGCAATGTATCAGTCTTTGGTGAGGGACGACCTTTTGTGGAGCTCTGTGAGTCTCTGCGCTGGCTACAGCGCCGGCAGTAGTCACAGGGTCCACGGTCTTGCGTTTCTGGCGGTCGGACTGGCGAGTCTGCTTCTTCCTGTTCCTCCTTACGACGGGCCGATACCCGACATCATCATAAGCGGATTCGGCAGCAGAATCCTACCTGAGTGTCTAGTTCTGATTGGGAGTAGGTGCAGATAGGAGTGTCTGGTATAGATGGTCCCTCAGAGAGCTTGTCCCAATTGTCTCGGGTCAGCCGATTGAGGGATTTCGCATCTCTAGTCACCATTTCTAGGAAAGTGTAAAGATAGCAGAGCTTGTATAGAAGGTGGGGTCACTGCAGGTGCAGAGGTTGTCTACTATAAGATTAACTAATAGAACTAAGTCAAAGTAAAATAATTGAACTGAGGCTACTTAGACTGCTTCAAGACAGCCATAGTCTGTTATAATCTAATACAATAAATTTAACCACACTTTTCTAGACTGAAAATGTTTTCATAAGTAATGTTTATAAAACTTTGAATACGAAAACATCTTATTGATTAGCGGTTTGGTCGTTTTATGTCAAAATGTGAGTTTGAACAATCTTTGACCACTCCAAAGAACAAATAATAATTCTACCGAATATCTATATAAGAAATAATAGTTCAAAGTTATTCTTTGTAGGTAAAATAAAAAAAAATTGTCATAGATTACCTTTAAAAGAATGTAGCTGTCCGCGAACAATTCTTTCCCGACCAATAAATGTGGTCAGAATATTCTATCAAGTGCTCAGTTCTCTCATTACTAACTACTATATCTCCTGTGGTCCTGGGAAACCTTCTTTAGGTCGTGCTAAGTTATTCTGGTCCAGGTTGTCGCCAGTGCTTCGGTCACAAAGCCGTCCTCTGACCGAAATAGTGAAACTGATTGGTCAAGTTTAAATCACAGAAAATAATACAATTTTATCATTTTAATTTTAAAATTAAAGAAATGGTTTGGTTACATTAGCTGAACCTAATTTAGTATTTTATTAACATAATAATAGCTGAACTTATAGTAGTCGATCGAGAAAAGTTCTTGATTGAATGTTATTTATTGAAGTGCACTCGGATATACAATATTTTTGGTTTTTCTTTCTGGTGTGTATACAAATAAATCAGGTTTTCCGACGCGTGAGTAAGCCCCATACATCACTGTATTGTGAGAAGCATGGATTTTTAAAATTAAGTCCAAATAATCTTAATTTGTTGAGTGTTGCTTAGCAACCAAAATTTGAAATGAATTCAATGAAATGTCTAAAGAAATTGCTGTTTTGGTACTTAAAAATGTATATGTTATCTCATTGGAAACCTGTTTTTATAAAAACCTAGCACCAACTTATAGGTAAATATATTTCTGCTGAAATTATTTGGTTTTGGGGGTCAAGTGTCACCCCCTTGGACTACGCCTCTAAGACCTACTTACCTCAGACACCTTACCAGGAAAGTACTCAACAATATCCCTCAGTTTCACGGCGATCGGATTAGTGTTTTAGTAATGCATAAGGCTCATACATACATACAAACATTCATTTTTATATCAAATATAACACTCCTGCTAGGAGGATCTAGAAAGGTTAAAAAAAAATCATACTTTTTGAGAAAAGATTGTTTTTCGTTGAATTTCTTCTAAGTGTATATGAATTGGAGAAAATGTAGTAAATCGTTATTTTGTTCAAAATATATTTTTTAAACCAGAATGTGTTAAAGTGGTAAATAAAATTTTTGCTTTTTCAACCTGCACCTCCCATTAAATGACTCCGAACTAAATTTTAGTTGGCTTGATAGAATCAATTAATGTTTATATACTACAGTTTCTGAGTGTAACATAATTCGATATATTAAACTTTTTTTACAGATTGGATTTTAAACTATGAGCATATAAGACAATAAATTGAACTGTTATAATACAACCAAGCTGTGTTGCCACATTCACTTCAATGTAATGTCTCGAGGAAACAAACTAAAGGAGGCGGCCACGGGTAACAAATTCTTATCCCTACGATACAGACTTTGAACTGCAGGGGATCGGGCCGTCAGCTGTTTGTTAGACAAGTGGGTTTATTTTATTTTTTCTTACTCGTTTAGAGTTGTGATGAATTTAGCTGTATTTTCGCATTTTGTCTAAAGGTTTTTAAATTGAAAGTTTGTTGTCAAGTGTAATTAGTTTATAATAATTGGGGCAGTTAGAGCGTTCCCTTCATTGTTTTCTAATAAGGCAAATATTTTACAATAAGCACATAGGAAGAAACATCTAAATTTCACAAGTAACTATGTCTCGCTAAAATCGCACAAAGAAGACAACTTGAAGTGTTGCAGAAACATGTATGTATAAGGAACTATTTCCTGTTGTGAGTTTTGTGTTTTTATAATATTTCTTATAAATAGATTTAACGTTGCTATATGAAAGATAATGTATACGTTAGGCGAGATTTTATATTTCTACTGTTTAATAAACCGTTGAAGCATTTACCTAATGCAGTCTATGTACGCAAAAGTAATTTTTTAGTCTGGTGTTGGCATTTTAAATTTATTGAATGTAATTCACAAACACACACAGTCTCATAGTTACACATGCACACAGAGACACACAGAACACAGTCACACACACAGCAAACCAGCTGACCTAATATTGGTAATATCATTTTTTTGGGATAAGAGAAAATTTAGTTTATAACCTGTTTTATTCTCTAGGTACAGCTTTTTAAGGAACAAAAGCAAAAAAACCTCATATTATAGCAAACGTTTGCACAATGTAAAATTGTTACATTTGTTGTTAAATTGGTTACTTTTATAGATATCATGTGTGTGTAAGGGTTAAGTAATAATTGGCTATGATTGCTTTAAGCATGAAGTTTTGGGAAATAGGTTTTTGGAAATCCTGCAAAGGAATAACATTGTTTATGTGATAAAAATTATTTGGTTTTGAAGGGGAATTTTGCGTTGAAAGAACTATTTAACACCAGTAAAGGACATTTTTCAAAAATCCAGTATAAAAAAAATGTATACAACTTTGAAAAATTAAACACAAACCTAAAACTATGTATTTAAATATAAAACAAAGAACAATACAGTGGGTTTTATTTGAAATGTTTACGTATAATGTTCCATGCTATTTTTATTTGTGTATAATATTTAGGAAATGAGTGTTAACTGAATGTGTTTTATGCTAAATTTATTTGTGTGTAATATTTATTATGCGAATTAAATATAGAAGTCTTGCTTTTGTATAATTCGAGGCATTTTAACTAGAAAGTATGTAATAAAAAAAAACTAAAGTAAAACATTTACTACCAACATCCTAGATTAAACCTTATTAAAAAAAGAAAAACGTTTATCTTTAATGTACTTTGAGATACTAAAAAGCAAAGGGAACGTCCCATATTGTAATACAAAGTTGTAGGTGGAAACAATTATTGTTGTTATGGCATTTGCAGACTGATGGTGAGCCAAGCAGAGGATGACTTGGGAAAGGCTCCTCGAAGCCATTAGAGAAAGAGGGCCCGCATCGTGAACTGCTAGAAGGTGAGTTGATGGGTTGGTTATGTTTGCTGTAATGTACGAATAGTTGTGTACTTGGTTGCATTGTGTTCTACTATTTAAAGACTTTTAAATAGAAGCAGTAATGATGTTGGTGAGGATGGGAATAGTAAGATAAAACAAGCAGAGTTAAAAATAGTCCAAGAATATTGGTACAAAGTTTGGCAAAATGAAATCCATTTACGTTAAGTTTATGCTATTAGTAAATATAAAACTATTTACCTATACCTACGCCCAGATAAAATTACATTTCTTATAGCGCAGTACCTAGATTCCAGAAACAATGAACGTTTTCATGAAAACAATAATGTAACCTCAACGCATACTACCAGGCAATTATACATCAGTCATTTTTAATATGTTTACAACAAAATATTATGTAATATATATACAGTAAAGAATTTTATATTATTTCCCAAAATTAATATAAAAATATTTGTCTAAAAGCATTCACGTAAATATTTTACTCCTATATTTCGTATATATACTATTTTTGCCTCCATAATATTTAATGTACGTTGATACGATGTTGTAAACTGCACTTTTCCAGCGACAAACCAATAAGGCCTTTACTTAATGTACGAGGCAAGGTTACATAAAGTATAAAGAATGGTTATGTTTAAATGGCCCATTTATTGTTACATTGATATTCTCTACGGTGTTGTTTACAGTAGTGCAATAGGCTTCATTTTATGCAGTGAAACTATGCGTTATGAAATTCCTAACCCATTTAAGTGTTTCTATGATCCGAGTCCTTCTCCATGTATCTGTGGGAAATCTCATTTCTTTAAAACATGTTTTTAATTACCTTCTTATTAACTTGTAAATATTTATTAGAATAACGACTATAAAATCAAATAATTATTTATTACCATTTTCATTAATATGAGCAAACGTTTTTTCTCAAGAGAGACATGGCTAGGATGGAGGCAATTCCTAATTAGCTAGAAAGTTCAATGTATGTAAAAACGTAATTCCGTTTGCGGAAACCTTTTATAGAGACTCGGCACAAATCTTACTGAATATTTATTCCAAGAATAAATAATTCTAAGCTTCACATATAACAAGGTACACACTAACTATCACCAAGGCCTTTGTGATGTTACTAACTAATTGACCTTCACACATGCCATAAACGGTGACAAGATGATAAATAAAATAAAATTACATATATATTTAACAGAACCAGTCCAAGATCCCGGAAGATATTGAGGATGGACCCTATTACTTGGATAACCGTCATCTTCCCCCTCGCGGACTCCATGGGATGAGTTGAAAAGGCTTTAAGGTATGTTGCCACCTGTCTATTTACTTGTATACAACTTTACACTGGTACCTTCGTCTAAACAAGCGAGTCGAATCTGTGATCTATTTATAAACATCTTCAGTGGAAGTGATTTTTAGGTTAAATTTTCTGAGCTTTGAACCTACACGCTTCATTTGCTATTACACCCAGTATAAACTATTGGACCTTTTAGATATTCTAATTATACCAAAGTGGATGGTGTCAAAATATTGCTGATAATTTCAAAACCCCACAAAAATTAAAAATTATAACACAAAACCCTCCAACTGCACGTGTAAAGAGAAGGATGAGACCAAATTTGACAGTTTGTGCCCAACAGACGATCATCGCTAAGCGTTGTATCCTTGAATCTTGGGAGTTTGCTGATTTTATTTGCATTATGTGCAACTGTTATAAACTATTTAGCCCATAGTGTGATTTTTGTTGTTTCTATAATGCTTGTTTTAAATAAAATTGTGTAAATGCTTATAGTAGCAGAAATATTTTACAAAACGATTTCTCTTTTTGTAATATATTACATCACATGACTTTTTAAAAAGACTTTGAATTGTTTGTAATTCGGAAAAAGGATTTCAGAATTATTCTTTTATTCATTTTATTACTGATGTGCATGATTCCCAATTAAAATCAAAATAATCTACTTATATTTCATAAGAATCACCGATTTCATACTTCTATGGCCTCTGAAATAAGTTTCTGTTGTCAGCTATTCGACGTCATCCGGTTACAGCCAAAGAAATTCCTCTTTTCCTATTCCAAACGTTAATCTGTCCAACAATGAATCCGCTGTTTTTGTCGCCAGAGTTGTGTTAATTTAAGGTTATCTTTTTGACTTACAAATAACTTTAATGAAGTTTATGTTTGTTGTGATATAACTTGGAATTATTCAGAAATGTCGATATTTAAGTAAGTAAATTTTATCTTGTCTTATTTGCCTAGATTGCTACATAAGTAATTCAATTTATACTTAATAGAATCTAAAGTTAATATAGGTTCTTAAAACCTAATGTAATTTTCTGGTATTATGGTAATAATCCGACGATGATGATATTAACGATGCAAAGTCATTCATGGATCAAAAATATAGGCATTGTAACACAACTACGTATAGGAAATACTGTACACAGTGTCCAAGAATTACTCTAATATAGCTTACTTGTTTAGTCTTCCGCATGTCTGTCTGGGACTTTTTACAAATTTGTATTTCTGTAAAGATGATAAACGCATCAAATTCCAATTTTAGTCTGTTCACAACTTATTTTTAAAAACGTTTTAGAAGATTTGTTCTGAAATATCTCGAAGATTTCAATATGATGATCATACAAAGTTAGAGAACTGCTCGAACTATTGCCGTAGGCCGCTTTAGCTGTGCGCAAAGATCCACTTTTACTGTACCTAGGGAACTGCTCGAACTCTAACTAGAGAACTACATGAACAGTAGCCAGAGAACTGCTCGAACTCTAATCAGAGTACCGGATGAACTATAGCCAGAGAACTGCTCGAACTATAACTAGATAACTGCTCAACCTGTAGAAAGAAATTTGCTGACCCTGTAGGCAGGAAACTGCTGGAATAATATGTAGAGAAGAGCTTAAACTGTATCCATATAACCGCTCAAACTGTATCTAGAGATTTTCTCGAACTGTAGATAAAAACCGCTCGATTTTTAGCCAAAGAACTGCTTTATCTGTAGTCAGATATCGTTCAAAGCTGTAGGGAGGGAACTCCTGGAACTGTAGGCAAGGAACTGCTGAAACTGTAGGCAGGGAGCTCCTGGAACTATAGACAGAGATTTGCTCAAACTTTATACAGAGAACCACTGGAACTGAAGCCAGTAACTGCTCGAACTGTAGCCAGAAATCTGTTCAAACTCTAGACAAGGAACTACTTTATCTGTAGGCAGAGAACTGCTTTAAACATGGGCAAAGATTTGACAGAACTGTAGACAGAGGACCGCTTGAACTTTAGCCAATAGCTGCTCGAATTCTAGGTAGGAAATTGTTTTAACTGGTAACAGAGTACTGCTCGAACTGTATTGAGACAACTGTTTGAACTGTAGCCTGAGAACTCCTCAAACTGTAGCTACAGAACAGCTCGCACCGCAGTCATTCAACTGCTCGAATTGTAGCCTGAATCTCTTCGAACTGTTCCCTGAGAACTCCTCGAACAGTAGCTTGCCAAATCTACTTTGCTTTGGTGTCTTCTATCCAGCTACATCTGGCTCCACAACCCCGCAAAGTATAATGGGTTCAGTAACAAGGCGAAGAGTCATCGCACCTCCGCCGCTTCTATCCTCTGATTAGAGGTTCTCTTCACGCCTCTGCAGGAACGTCTAGGTATGACTACATCCTGAGCTTGCTCAATCTACTTTGCTTTCGTGTCTTCTATCCAGCTACATCTGGCTCCACAACCACGCAAAGTATAATGGGTTCAGTAACAAAGCGAAGAGTCATCGCACCTCCGCCGCTTCTATCCTCGCATTGGAGGATCTCATCTCATCGCTGCAGGAAAACTTAGGTCTGTCTAGATCCTGATTTTGCCCAATCTGCTTAGCTTTCGCGTCTTGTATCGAGTTACAAATGCCTCCACAACCCCGCCGTTCTATTGGAGGCAGTTAAAAGGCGAAGAGTCAACCAACCTCCCCCGTTTCTATCCTCTGATTGGAGGATCTCTAGAAGTCTCTATAGGAATACTTAGGCCTGACTACATCCAGAGCTTGCCCAATCTAGGTTGCTTTCGTGTCTTGTATCCAGTTATACCTGTCTCGACAACGCCGCAAATCTAATGGGTTCAATCACAAGGTGAAGGGACATAGCATCTCCGCAGCTTCTATCCTTGCATTGGTGGATCTCTTCACGTCTCTGCATGAACATTTGGGTTTGGTTATAGCATGAACTCTTCAAGTATCTCTTACACCTCGTCTACCTCCTTTATATGTTTTGTGTGTTAATTCTGTGAATTCCTTGTGTCATTAGGCATTAGAAGGAAAAAGGGAAGGAGACAATCCATACTACATGTTAGTGGGCCTCGAGTTACATCTTTATTCTATCCGTACAAGTAGCGCATAGAGTAGGAATATAATCTTCAGCTGGCTAGGTTCTAGACTCGACATCTTATTGTGGATACCCAACCCCCAATATATTGTGTGTGCAATATTCTTATTGTTTTTTTTTACTCATAATATATTATTTTACAATTACAATTTTTTATGTATAAATAGTATGAATGTCTGTGTTTATCAGTGTATGTTTTAAATAGAAAAATCTAATCAATCAAACACACACACACACACACACAAATACACAAACACACACATACAGACACGCAAACGCGCGCACACGCGCGCGCACACACACACACACACACACACACACACACACACACATACACACACACACACACACACACACACACACACACACACAACTCACACACACACACTCACAACACACACACACACACACACACACACACACACACACACACACACACACACACACACATACACACACACACACACACACACACACACACACACACACACACAACTCACACACACACTCACAACACACACACACACACACACACACACACACACACACACACACACACACACACACACACACACACACACACACACACACACACACACACACACACACACACACACACTGTAACGGGTTGAAATGTCCCGTCACAATTCAATAAAAAATTGAAATAATCTCAATTTATAAAATATAATTTAACTAAAATTTCCAAGCCATGAATATTGATCATTAAGTGTATAACTCTAAAATAAACTGTAATTGTACAAAAATCATGACTTCGGGAGTGTTTATGTGCTACGTAAAATTCAGGTTTCTACAATATTTTAAATAAACAGTTTTAAGACAAGAAAAAACGGCAAATCCAAGTCAGACAAGCAAATCTAGGGTGGGGGAATAGACGATAACTGTTGCTGAGCGTTTAGGCGCTCTCTCGTGATCAGGCCACTGACCAGAAAGGTCATATTTTCTGTTAAATTAGAAAAAATACCAAAATGGATTTCTAGAGCATAAACTCGAGGCCGCGGAGTGCGGGAATAATGTAGTATGTCTTAATTTTTGTCTAGTGAAAACTAGACATCGAAATATGAAAAATCACGGGTAAAATTTTCATTTGTTAAGAAACTGGCTTCGCCGAATTTGTCCGTTCCTGCTTCCTGGATGAAACGAATTCCAAACGAGAAGAACTACCAGTCTGGAAGCATAAAGTCATCTCCTAGGACCTTGGGAAGTATCTTGGAAAGTGCGAGATTTGGGCAAGTCATGATTTCTATACAAATTTTGTAATTAAATAAATTTTGATCTTAAAATACGTTCCAAAGATTCAAATAAATGCTTTAAATATGTAAAATTATAAATAATGGCTTTATTTCCTTGAAAAATAAATTAAAAAATTGAAAATTTCAAAAGTATTTAGTTATAAAAATGGTTACGTAAAAATGTTCAAATGATTGCAAATAGAGAAATAGTAAAGTATATGGAAAAAGATATAAAGAATATTAGACATATTTATAAAATAAATGCATTCATAATAGCTAAGGAAATGCAGTTAAGTTTGTTACAACCAGTAGTTAAATAAACTGAGAAATAATATTTATCAATATTTAACTTGTAGAAAAATATAAATTATTTCCCAACCAGAAATTACTAAACAAAATCAATCACAAATTATTCAGTATTTTCTGAACGAGTCATTAAATTTGAAAGTTAGTTTTAATTAAAATATTTCAATATATATATATATTTATATATATATATATATATATATATATATATATATATATATATATATATATATATATATATATTTATAAGCTTGAAAATCAATGTTTTCTGTGGTAGTAGAATTAGTAACAAATTTGGTTTAAAATAATACAATATGTAAATTTATTGAATGTCATTTAACTGCTGGCACAAAATAATATCATAAATTAAATTTGAAACTCATAATAATTAAAATAAACTTAGCCAACCTCTCTGCAATAAATATCAAAGTAACTTTAGTTTATTTAAGGAAAATTTAATTTATGTTTTGTTAGCTAAGGACTTTAAGATAGTACCATTTTAAAGTATATATTCAATTTATTTCAGTTACAAATTTCTTTATTATTAAATTCAGTTTCCAACAACAGTCAAAGGAGTAAATTTTATTGAATTAATCATGTGTACAAAACTAATAAATTTAATTATGTCCCAACTAGTAAATTATAATAGTAAATTAATAAAATCAATACAATTATTAAAATCCAGCCTATTAGTCAGCCATATTTATTTAATAATAAATAGCTAGAAATCAATGTGCAACCTAAAGATAATCGACCAACCCATTCAGAGAAATTAATTAAATTAAATTATAAATTATGAGCTAGCTTAAGGACTAGTTGATTTTGCTTTAAAGCCCAGGAGTTGATACTCACTGGCAGGTTTTACCATATGAAACACAGGACCTCTTTTAGGAGGATATGGTAAGACTCTATCTTGCACGGACCTCACTAAAGCAGGGGCATGGTGGAGAGATGTCTTCAAAGCATGGTAAGGCAAATTTATGATGTGATAAATTTTATGTGTTTTCAGCTGACATAAATTAGACCATATGACAAATCACTGACCTTAGCATGACTTTAAATACACTTTATAGACAACGTTCCCAGGGTATACTTATTAGATGCGATTTTAAATACTTGCTCATGTAACTAGGTGGTAGGCAACTTTCGACAGGTAGAAGGTTGACGGGGTGAAACACCGTTGCAACACACACACACACACACACACACACACACACACACACACACACACACACACACACACACACACACACACACACACACACACACACACACACACACACACACACACACACACACACACACACACTCACACACACACACACACACACACACACACACACACACACACACACACACACACACACACACACACACACACACACACACACACACACACACACACACACACACACACACACACACACACACACACACATACACACACACACACACACACACACACACACACACACACACACACACACACACACACACAATACATTCTACATTGTAGAAGCCTTAAATAAACACTATTAAGCTAATTATCATTTTTGTACAGGTGACCCCTGAAAACATCTGACCCCAGTGGTTCCCAAACGTTTAACCTGTGGCTCCCCCGAGGTAAAGTGTATTTAGTGTGACGCTTGAACAGAAAATTATCTTTACTTCGTTTTTAATAAAGTGTTAAGTAATTATTTTAGTGCTGTTCTTCATACAGTAGTAGCGCATAGCCTATAACAGTGTATTCTTTACAATTTCTTTTCTTAAACTGTAAAAATAGACGGATGGTTTAGGTCTGACGTCAGTTATTACAAGAATTCTACGGGGAAAGGCAGACCATTGGTATATAGTCAGTAACTTTTTACTCTTAAACAAATTATTTTATCATTTCACTGCCACTACAATCTTGGGACTCGACCAAGATATTTTAAATTCATTCGTTTAATTCTGAAGCTCGCCTCCGGTGCTTCTGATAAAGATGTAAAGGGTAGCCACGGCTTACACTTTGGGAACCACTGCTTGTAAACTGTATGTATATTATAATTTTCTTCAAATTGTATTCTAGTATTCAAAAAGCACTTGAAAATGTGTGAAAAGTTATGAAAAATTATATTATTAATATTATTATTATTATTACTACTATACGGTTTTGTTATTTTGTAAAATGATATGTAAAACGTATTTAGTTTTACCAAATATTTTTATAATATGTAATTAAATTCGCTAAACACCTTCAACACTAAATGTAGGGTAATTAATCACAATTGAGTAAAACTGCTCCGATACTGTTGGAATTTATGGCTTGGATTATAGTTAGACATTATGGCAAAATAGACTACATAAGGTAAATGGTTGCTTCAAGTGCTAAATAAACAGTATATTATAATAAGTTAATATGAAATATCACTCAAAAAGACATTATATTTCTTATAGCACCACTATCTATTTAGAAGTAATATTTTAAAAAACAACAGAATGTAGTTTTCTATTCATACATGTTTCGGGAAAACTGCAAGATGTCTTCTTTGTGCGATTTTAGCGTTCTAAGGTTACTTGCGATATTTAAATATTTCTTCCTATGTAGTTATTGTAAAATATGACACAAACTTTAAATTTAAAAACCTTCAGACAAAAGGCGAAAACCACTTAATTCATCACAATTCTAATCGAACAAGAAATGATAAAATAAAAGCACTGGTCGAATAGACACAGCTGACACCCGATTCCCTTGCAGTTCAAAGTGTAGATCACTGCGATAGGAATTTTGTCGCCTACTCTAGTTGACAATGTATAAAGCTGACAATGTATATAGGCAAACTATAGAAGGTTAATGATTCCAGCTTTACCCAGGAAGTTGTGAGGGAGCGTGAATCAGAAAATAGGATTTGTGGATTGTGGATGTGAAAGCAATGGAGATGATGAAAGGCTTTGTGATAATGTATATGCTAGTTCCGTGCTCAATGATAATAAAACCCGTTCATTTCAATATTTTGCTTTACCACAAAACATACAGGCAGTGTTTATTTCTGAATGCATTTATTTTAATTAGTATTGACATTACACGGCTATTATACTTAGTCGATACATACATGAATATTTTTGAAAAATATTATATACAGGAGTCCCGGGGGCGCTTTGACGATTCGCCATTAGCCGCCCTTTACGTTAACGTACTTGATGCGCTTCAATAAATATTGGATATGGCGGGAATATTCGGTGTAACTCTTATTGTGGCTACAATTTTTTCATCCTTGCCCCAGTATCTGTTATTGGATATGGCGGGAATATTCGGTGTAACTCTTATTGTGGCTACAATTTTTTCATCCTGGCCCAGGTATCTGTTCCATGTTTAATCACTTTTCAGTTGTTTACAATCTTTAAATCTAAATTTCCTTTCTGTGTAATTTATATGACTTTTTATACAACGCGTTATTTTATCATTTTAATTTTTGGTTAAATTTAAAAGTATATTTTACAACACTTCCCAATAAGGTATGTTGTATTCTCCTGGCATAGCCTAGGGCCTAGAGCTATTGTGTTACAGGAGGAAAAGCGGATCTGGCATAATAATGTTCAGAAAACTTAAAGTTAATCCCCACAGCGCGCTAACACCACTCGCCACTAATCCTGAGGCAAATACATTATGTTTCCTTCGGCAAGCATAACATGGGCAACTGCTGCAGATTGACAAAGCAAAGGAAAACGCCTAAGCTTACTCGCTGAGAGTGGGCGTAATATAGCTAAACACTTTTCAGTTTTTTACTATCTTTAAATTTCCGTTCTGTTTATTTTATATGCATTTTTATACAACGCGTTATTTTATCATTTTAATTTCTGGCTAAGTTTAAAAGTATATTTTACAACACTTCCCAATACGGTATGTTGTATTCTCATGGCATAGCCTAGGGCCTAGAGCTATTGTGTTACGGGAGGGAAAACGGGCGTAATAAAAAAAAGTATATTTTAAAATAAAACTGCAGCCTTGGATTAAAACTTAATGACCTAGTTGTATCTTTTCATTAAAAGCCTTTACATAGCAGAACACAATGCAACCAAATACCCAACTACTCATATGTAACAGCAAACATAAGCAACCCCATAAACTCACCTATGCGCACTGCACGATGCGGGGGGGGGGGGCTCTGAAGAGCTCTGAGGGTGCTTTTTCAAGTCATCCTCTGCTTGACTCACCATCAGTTTGCAATGCAAACTTTATTAATAGCGTTTTATGTTCTCCTCTATAACCCTCTTTTATTTAGGTCTATGTTCACTATGTTGTATGTCATTAAAGCAACTATTTAGAGGCCACATTAAGCTGTTACTTGAATTACCCTTTGAAAATATTAATATTTCTCTTTTACAAAAAGTAAATTTGTCGAAATTTCCATAATGTTATACAAACAAACGCATATAACATAAACACGTAACAAAAATTTAAACAGAAACAACACTTTTCTATTTCCAACAAAAAGTTTTAAATTTGTGGTATTTTCCTTTTTTATACATTTTTATGAACACTTTTTTTGATAAAATTCTTCAAATTTTTATTTATGCATAATCTTATTTAAATTATCTTTGATTTATTATGTAAATGTAAAGTCTTTCTGTTATTAAAATCAATAAAGACAACTTTATAACTAATGTCAAGAATTATGTTTGTAGAATACAGGCCTAACCTAATCATGTGTGAGCATTTAAGTAAAAGGGTAAAACACAAAAAAGTTAAACTAAATATTCGTTTACTTTATAATGATAGTTTTTAAGAATTATTTGTTTAGAAAAATTATCGCCACAAGGAATCAAATGTTTTGAAGCAAGTCATTTGGGTTATATGAATACCATAGTTTTGTCGCTAATAAATACAAACCGCGTTGAGAATACGAGAAATTTACATTCAGTTGTAGAGAATCTATAGGTAAATGTGAGAGGAAAGATAAAACCGATGATATCAACGGATCAGAACATTGCTCCAAACATACTTTGCACACATGTTAGGATATTTACAATTAATTGTAATTAGGAAAAGATAACCTCGCACTACCTTAAAGCACATGTAAAGTAATTGCCGTGCATGCATAGTAAAGAATAGGAATAATATCAAATAATACTTATCAAATACAATATCTTTCTTTACAATAGACTTAGGCTACATAAATGTGATTATGGCGTAATAAAAGTATTTGTGTAATTTACATCTTATTCTTTATAACTAATGTCAAATCTTTGGCTTGATGAAAACAATTTTACAAAACAATAAAGAAACCTCAAAGATAATTAATATTGGAAACTAATTAAACTTACACTAAACTTACATTTAATCTGAAAACCTTAACACAAAATGCCAAAATACCAACGCATTCACCAAAGTTTCAAACTATTAAGAAAATATAACATACAACCTAATAAACGCACTGGTCCAATGAACAGTTTAGATCGCGGCGATAAGAATTCTCACTCGTGTTGGCTGTGGCCGTCTCGACCTTCTGTTTGTTGTTTACTGACTCACGTTAATACGTTGCCAATGAATGTGATAGCAAGAATGGTTTGTTTTATATTTATACAGGTAAATATATTGCGTTATATATTCATGCTGGCTTTTTTTGGTAAATATTGCATATGGAAAAAAAATTAAGAAGTGTTAATATAACAAATATTTCGAAAAACATGAACATATCCGGATTGTTGAGAAAAATCATGAACCCTTCCCTTAGTGGAGTTCCCAGACATCGGATAATCAATCCTTACTTTTTAAACTTTCCAAAAATAAAAAAGACGGGTGTACACCCCTAATATTTCATGACGTGTGTAAACCTCCTATTAAACCTTGTCAAATGGTAATATAATTTTAGTTTTAAAATTTTACATTTCAAGTTAGATAATTAAGATATTAAAAACATGGTGTTAGTAGCGAAACTATCTTTTTCAATTTTTCCTAATTATTCACTCTATTTGCCTTAAAATGAATGATAGACCTAACATATGATTTCATAAAACATAAGCTTTAGTCTATATGGTAGAGCAGCTGTGTTAACGCATATGGCAATTTACTTTATTTATATTAATTGTAACTTTCTATATACACAAAATTGGATGTTTGTATGTATCTATGTATGAGTCTTATGGAATTCTAAACCACTGATCCGATCGCTATGAAACTTTGGGATTGTTTAGTACATTCGTGGGAAGATTTCCGGCGTCATAACAAATTTTTTTCCCAAAATGTAATTTTTAAGTGCCAAAACAGCATAAAATATGACTTACTATCTTAACTTATCCTATTATATTTCATTGAATTCACTCCAAATTTTGGTTGCTAGGCAACACTCAATTATCTAAAATTATTTTCCAACACATTTCAAACAATATACAGAAAATATTGTACATCGGAGTGTTCTTCAATATATAAATTTAATCAAGAACTTTTTCACATTTTTCACGATCGACTACTATAAGTTTATCTGTTATTATGTTAATAAAATACTAAATTAGGTTTAGCTAATGTTAAGACGCCATTCATTGACTTTTAGGCGATACGAAGTTCGGTGGATCAGCTATTATTTAATAAAAAAGTAACCAAAACGAAATTGTTCTATATAAATTGACTTTAAAAATGTTTTGATTCTATTACTTGTCAAGTTATCTGGTGCGGTTATTAATATAAACAAACTGTTTCAAGATAGCGCTTTCAAAAAAGTTTGAATAGATTGGCCTTGGCACAGGACATATGGAAGATCGTTATATCATATCGGCCGCAGTGCGTACCTGAGATAGATGAACTCCTTATTGAGGTTTGCGGGTTACGTGTTGTGTATCTTGAGGTTTGTTAATTTACTACTATTGCTATCACTTGGCAAAAACACTTCTTTATTGAGGTATTAAAGGGTGTTTATTCCAATACCCCTTGTAGAAGGAAGGATAAGGGAGGGTGGGTGGAATTAGGGACATGGCCTAGTTGTCCCCACTAGTATGAATAGGAGGGATATTAAAGGACCAAGTAGAACTGCTCATACCCGGAGGAAGAAATATGTCTACAGGCCACACGGAGATGCATGTTTTTTTTTAAAGAAAAACGGCGGATAAAAATTCAGACTTTTTTCGTTTCGTATAGGAAACATTTTGTTGGGTTGAATATGGCAGACATATGGCTGTTTTATAAACGGCTTGCATCGTGCAAACTTGGAAATGAAAAATCATTCAAGAAACAATTTGTGAAACATTCATTGATAAAAACAACTAGACATTTCAGGTTCCACTTTAAAAGGTTTTTAAGTCATATCTCTGCAAATATTTAACAAAACAAGATATAATATATACCAAATGAAGGAAGAAAATTATATTTTAATTTATTGTCTTCAGCTTTTAAATAACAGTTTTTGAGTAATTGGATATAGAAAACGAATAGTTTTCGATTTTGTATTGTATAAAGCATTCTTGTACTTAATAAGTCAGAATAAATTCGTTTGACAGAAGTGCCTGACGATTCGTTGTTACAATAATTTAATAGACTTAGAAGCAGCACAGTTTGCCTACTACCCTACAATATAGCCAAACAGTGACACTACAATCACAGAGATAAAGTGGCAATCTCACAAAAAAAATCCAGAAAAACTCCTGGACCAGACACCATCACCAACACAACGCTGAAAAACCTCACGGAGAAAGCTATCACTTATCCCCCCATCATCTACAATGTTATACTCCAGACACAACACGTCCCGGACGCTTGGAAGGTGTCCAAGATCTTGGTCTTCCCCAAACCGGGATAATATCACAGCAAACCTGACTCATACCGACCGATAAGGTTATTGAATACGATGGGAAAGGTATTTTGAAAAAATCCTGCTCAAATGTACCAAAAAGCATATTCACACACTCAACATACTGAGGCCAGAGTAACGTGGCTTTAGGATAAGATACTCGGCCACGCATCAGCTGATGGGAATGGTGGAACTTGCAACCGCATTACACTCCAGTGGACCATTTTATATGCCAATACCCATTTGAATAAAAAATCTATTTCGAGTTTTTTTTGCGCTCATTCCTTTTGTTAACCTCTGTATATAAAAATAACACCCAATCAACAGTATTTACCCAGAAAATGGTTTCTCGGAAACAGTTCATTATACAGGCCTATAAAAAAAAAAAAAAAAAAATTATTTTGGTGCCTAGGATTTTAGAACTGATTTTAGTAATATTTGGGGCGCTGAATCCAAATATGAAATCAGTTTTTCTCTACCAGCTCCACTTTTTCAGATAATCGTTTTTTTAATGTGCAGTTTAATGCAAATTTTGCAGTTTTAACTGTATTTTTTGCAGTTCTAAAGCTCATATACATATATTGCTTACATACAAGCTTATCTTGGATACTTTGGTGTTAGGCTTGGTGATCAGGATAAAACGTGGGCACCTCATCAGGTCTGTAAAACTTGTACAGAACATTTACGACAGTGGACTACCGGAAAAAGAAAAAGTCTGAAAATCGGCGTACCGATGGTTTGGAGAGAATCCCAAAATCACTTCGATGACTGCTATTTCTGCTTAGTAAATATTACTGGAATCAATCGAAAAAACCGTAACAAGTGGACTTCTCCTGATTTAGCTTCTGCAAGACGTCCAGTTCCTCATTCAGAAGAAGTACCGATTCCAACTTTTAACGAGCTACAAGAGCTATGTGAGGACGAGTATTTTCCCTCTAATAACTCTTCTGTTTCTTTTGAAGGTGGCAGTAATTATGAGGGGATGTCGTCAATCCCTCAACGTTTCAACCAGGACGAGTTAAATGACCTCATCAGAGATCTCAACCTGTCAAAAGAAGCATCTGAATTATTGGCTTCCAGGTTGAACGACAAAAATTTATTGGAACAAGAAACCCCAAATTTCTTTTTACCGCACAAGAGAAAAGGATCTGTTACCCTTCTTCTCTGAAGATGACAATCTGGTATCTTGTCACGATATTAGGGGACTATTGGAAAAATTGCTCTTCCTGAATATTTTCCAGATGAATGGCTCCTATTTATTGACAGCTCAAAGGGAAGTTTGAAATGCGTCCTTCTGTAAAATGGCAACAAATATGGCTCAATACCGATTGCTCACTCAACAAAAATGAAAGAAGAGTATAACACCATAGCTTTGGTCTTGGAGAAGATGAAGTATCTTGAATAACAGTGGGTGATTTGTGTGGACTTAAAAATGGTAAATTTTCTCCTTGGACAGCAAAGTGGCTACACCAAATATTTTTGCTTTTTGTGCCTCTGGGATAGCAGAGACAAAACACACCACTGGGTTAGAAAAGAGTGGCCCAAGAGAGAAAACATGTACGTTGGGGAAAAGAATATAATTAACGAGCCCTTAGTTGGGCGAGAGAAAATCATCTTTCCTCCATTACATATCAAGTTGGGCCTTATGAAGCAGTTTGTAAAGGCTCTTGATAAGAACGGATCATGCTTTTCACATGTAGAAAAGCCTTAGGTTCAGGATTGTTGCTATATCTATTTCAGCCTCTCGACTAAGACAAATACCTCCATCAATTCTTGGGTAAAGCTACCTTGGAGTCAGACCATAGGTAAATTCACCCAGGAGCCGTGCTTGAGGTAAAGCCACCCAGGAGCTAGGCCTTAGGTATAGCCCCCATAGAGTATGGACTTAGGTTAAAACCATCCTGAAACCTGGCCCTAGCTAGAGGGCTATGCCAAGCGATGCAGAAGCCTGTATAGTTGAAGATGAAAGGGATGATATGGTAAACCAGCATGGCATTAACATTGCACGTTTGAAAGGTTCTGTATTCATAGACCAGGAGCCAGTCTACGAATATGAAAACGAGCAGCGTGAAAGCAAACAAAAAGAGGGAAAAAAGGTTACTACAGCACGAGAAAAAAAAATGTCCCTTATAAATGTTACTATAAAAGACACTACATCGAAAAAGACGTGCTCGCATGATTCCATTGCTGACGTGACGCAGGATTCATTTGAAAGTGTAGCTGATATAGCAGATGCTGAATGATCTGGCAGAAAAACCACACCGACATAAGATTCATGTTGTAAAAGATGGGCAAGTAAATATAGGTGGAAATAATCCTATAGTTGTGCAATATATGGTGCTAGGTGTGTATATAGATCCCGGTAACATAAAAAGCAGTGCTAAGCAATACGCAAAAGAAATAATAGAACTGGTGCATGCAGGTTCGGAGTTAGTACGAATTTCTTTGAATTCAGTGGGAAGAGCAATACCTTATATAGTAGAGGAAATAAATAAAGAAGGTTTCGACGCTAAAATATTGGTAGGTTGCGGGCAATATGAATTGGACAAACTAGTTCAAGATTATCCAGATAACATTAAAATGCTAGGTAAAATCAGGGTAAATCCAGGCAATATAGGCTTTGGCAACAAGTGATGTGAAATTTGAAAGGGTTATAGAATATGCAATAAAACATGATCTCCCTGTCAAAATTGGAGTAAATTGGGGCAGCCTAGATAAATACCTTGCACAAAAACAGATTGATGAGAACTCTTCATCCAGTGATACAAAATCTTCTGATGTTATATTGCGCAAGGCACTTGTTTTATCAGCTCTGAGGAGTGCAAAAAAGCAAAAGAAATTGGCCTCAGTTTGATAAAATAATCATTTCGTGTAGAGTGAGTAGAGTGCAAGATTTGATTTCAAGTTACTCGGCGCTTGCAAAATCTTCTAATTATGCTTTGCACTTGGGCTTAACAGAAGCTGGTATGGGCAACAAATGCGTGATAAATACCACAGCAGGGCTTACTTACTTATTACAAAATGGTATTGGAGATACGGTACGTGCCTCTTCAACTCAACGCCCTAATGAGTCACGAATTAATGAGGTAACGGTGTGTCAAGAAATAATGCAGTCTATAGGCTTAATCCTCAAGTTAGCTCATGTCCTGGATGTGGGCGCACAAGTAGCGACAGTTTTCGTATATTGACTGAAGAAGTAAATGATTATATAAAAACTCGCATGCCGATCTGGAAGAAAAAAAATTCAGGTGTAGAGCATACGAACATTGCTGTTATGGGTTGCATCGTAAACGGTCCTGGAGAAAGTAAACATGCAAATTTAGGAATCAGCTTGCCTGGATATGGAGAAAAGATAGTTTCAGCAGTCTATAAAGACGGCAAGTACTTTAGAACTTTACAAGGCAACAATATCTTTGAAGAATTTAAGACAATTATCGACAACTATGTGGAGGAGCGTTATACATAAAATCAGTCTAAGCTAAAACGCAATTATTTTTGCGCCTTTAAATGTCTTAAAAGCTGCATATCCAAGTAGTCCCCTCTTCTGTCATTCCAGCGGCCTTTTCGTGTCATGTCAGTGCGTGACACTGGCATCCATCCTTTCCATAATCATCAAAGACATTGCATTTCTCAACCCAATATTTTACATTTACAAAAAATTTCTGGATCCCAGTGTCTGAGCACTGGGATGACACCATCATAAAGCGTCACGCGCTGGAATAACAAAAATTCAAGTAGCCCTCTTCTTGTTATCCCAGTGCCCTCTTCTTGTCATCCAAGTAGCCTCTCTCTTGTCATCCCAGTGCCTCTTCGGTGTCATCCCAGTGCATCCCCTCTTGTCATCCCAGTACCCCCCTATTTGTCATCCCAATTTCTTTTTATTGGTATTGTCTTTTTTGTAGAAAACACTTCCTAACTTTTTACCGCTTTTGCGGGATAAGGCCACAAATGATAATTTTTTTATGAAAAATTGTTGTACTACGTAAAATATTATTGTATTGGTAGGTAAGAATTTTCTATAGCTAGAGAAATTTGACTGCAAGACTAATAGATACTTGATGAGAAGCTAGCTTTACTTCTTATTCAACGGTTATGGCAGTAAGAAAATTATATTTTTATTAAGTGAGGGTCATGTTTTTATGAATAAAGAAGATGGGGCTAGTCTACATAGACTACCTTTAAAAATAACTGAGGAGAAAAACCATTTAGAACATGTAGGAGGAGACATACTGAGATTCTCGCAAGAGAACCCAGCACTAAATAGAAACAATAGCCAACCACTGGCTACCATCGGCAGGAATGTGGAAGGTGAACAAGACTCAATACCAGTGCATTTAGTAGTTGGCAAAGGACCTAAGCAAGAAAATAAAAATGCAAAAATATTACAACCAGATAATCAATTGAAAGATAAAAGAAGTGAAATTAACTGAAAGTGAGGAGGGTCTAATTAGCGAATTTCATAAAGATCTATCTAGTGTACCGGTAGAAAACGATAAATGTTGTGAAGGTAATAGTCCCATAAGCAATGCTTTAAGGTGCATATTGAATATAACAAAGACATACTTAAAAAAAGGAATAATATTAAATGGTGGTAAGCACGTTATAACAGATTTGGTGTTCTCATGAGCGCGTGCCAAATGTATTAACGAGTGATAAAGAAAATGTAAAGATCGTACATAATATCGTGGATAACTTACTGCTAAGGGGTGGAAAAGTAGAATACAATCTTTTTCATGAGAGTAAATTACCGAGCGTAGTCCTTAAGTTCAGTACTGAGGCTACTTTAGAATGTAAAAAAAACTCATGAAGAGCTAAAGAGTTTAGCACGTGAAGGTGTTATAAATGGTAATACTCAAGGTGAAGTTTTAAACACAGAAATAGATAACACATATTTTTATGTGAGATATTCGCAAGATAGTATTATTGATGTTTCAAAGATTATAGATAACCCAAGGATAAAAGAAGATTTAGATTTAAGATGTCACATATTTCACATAGGGAAGAGTATAGTAGAAGTTGATAACACACGAGAAAAGAAAAACTATACAAATGTTGAAAGAGGTAGTATTAAAATGTCTTTTAATACTGAGATAGGACAGATTAGTATTTACTTAAGTCCTGATGAAAATAGTAATAAAATAAAAGTAGAAATTGATGAGAAAAACAGAGCAAAGTTTCAAACAAACTTAGGGAAGAACTCCCTTTTAGGAGGAAAAAGCGTCCTGCAAGCTATAGAAGACGGAAGTTTTGAAAGAAGTGCGTCTATAAAGTCAACTGAGACTATAACACAATTAAATGATGCAAAAACTGTATCTACTTCTATGGAGCGAATTTATGTAAATTAGCAACAAAAAGAAATAAAAATAAGATAGTATGTTTTGTAATGGTGAGATAAATAACGCTGGTAATTGATTGTGAATGAGTAACCTTATCCAGATGAAATGGGTTGTTACTGCCAGGAAGCAAACCATCAGATTAAAAAAAAAATAATTCTCACTGGATTATCTTTTAGCTGCTGAAAATGGTTTTGTTTAAATTTTTTAGCAATATATATCAACGAATTAGTGTTATATTTATTTAGAAATAGTAGAGAATAATTACGGTAATTTTTATACTCCAGTCAGTGAAACCCACACCCCGGCACTACATTTTGAAAGCACAATTCAATGAATTTTAAAAAATTTATGTTTTCCATCTTGTCACTCAACATGCACTTGTAGTTTGAAAAAATATTTAAGAAAGTTTTATGTGAAATGCGCTGACAAATCGTATAAATCCCGCCCCACATATCTGTATCTAATAGTTTAGGATAAACCCTATGTAAAGCAAAAAAAGTTACGGTCGAAAACAGTTTGTGTGTTTGAACTACAATAATTTTATTAGATTGCTTTTAAACCTTAAAAATAAATAACAAAATTTATAGAAAATTTAATTTAAAAAAAAAATAATAATATAAAAATCAATAAAACTAATGCAGTTTTCTTCTAAATAAATGTTAACACTTAAAACTAACAAAATAAGAGTATCGCGGATTGCTAACGAAGTAGCCTAATGATAAAATGTAAGTCAACTTCTCTCGAAATAATTTTATTACAAATCGAAAATATATTCAAATAATCTACATAGTTATTTATAAAATTACTTAATAAACTTATATTCATACCAGTATTACAAGAGCTGCTCAAAACGTCCATCTTTAATTGGTAATACGCATCAGCCCGACGATTTAAAGAGGCCTATGAATTCTCTAACATTAGAATGTTTTTTATTTCTTAGGCTGCAATCATTATTTAGTGTGAAAACCCATGTACTTTAACCCATTTTTGAGCATACACTAAAGACTCCGTGTGTTTCAAAATTTTGGCCTCGTCGAGTTACAGGGCGATACAAATAAGTTGGCGTTCAGTCATGTTGGAAATACATGCGTCTTCGTCTTGTCAGTGGTACATCCACTAAGAGCTCAGGTATTTCTGTTTGAAGAAAATTCGACGACTAAGGATTTTAGTTGAAGGTAACAAATAACCTTCACTGCTTCGTTACCAATGAGTGATTTTCATAATTTTTAGATAATTTGTGTGTTTCTAAATAAAACTGAATTTAAAACAGACTTTTACGATTTATTGACTCGATTTAGAATTTTTTTGTAAATAAAGTGCTCTACGAACTTAATTTATCACTTTTGTTTGTTGGTACAACATTTAACAGAGGTATTGTAGTTTAAACGCAAAAAATGTTTCTGCGATGTATAATTTTTTGTTTTAAAGCAACATTTTCCTAATCTATTGAACATCGAGTTCAGGGACAAGTTTTATACTATTTGACAGCTCATTTTACATTCAACCCATCTAATAAACAAACTCAATTAACGACCTAAAATTATCAAAGAGAGTTAATTTAATGTCAGGAGTTTAATATCATGTGACATCTTTGACTCTGCATAACTAGTCAACGAATCATTTTTGAACACATGTTTCTATGAACCTTTTCATTTTTTTGGCGAGAGGAGTAAACTTGTACATTTTGGCGAATTCCTTCTGAAACATTTTGTAGTCCATAAAATCGCTAGAATCTCATTTATCATTTGCAGCTGAACGCAAGAAAAGATGAGGAGTGACTGAAAGACGCACACAACTCTGCTCCTATAAAGAGTAGACAACCAAGCAATATAAATGGAACGATGTAGTCTGGTACATGAAAGGATTGACAAACTTTGGTTGGCTGATCTGCCAACTGCTTCGGCCTTTGGTCAGGATGTGTCCGCGGTGCATAGGTGTCGGAGCCTGTTCACATTATTACAAGTGTTCGATGCTCATCCAGTCGAGCTAATGAGAAAAGTTATAGATCTTAGAGATTGGGAGTTGGAAATGATCTTTATATGATCAAATGCTGTACCCGTTCCTATAGTCCCACCCGTGAAACGATGTCTGACCTAAATACATCTATGGAACCAAAGCATACGTCTAATGGAACTATTTTGAGGAGGACACATCAGGTCCATCTGATGAGCCTAAGGGTGATGAGAGGAGTATAAAGTTGAGGGGGAAACGTCGCTGACATTGCCATCTCCAAAATATTAGCTTAGGTACTTTCAAGTGGCGAAGAAGGAAATGTTCTATCTAAAGTATCTCCCTTCCCTATTAACAATGCTATCACTGCATACGCCTGAGGACCAGTCAGTTCTATTAAAAAATTAAGAAATGGAACACTGCTTGCTGATGTCAATGTAGTGATAGACAAACTCTTTCTCTTGGTTAGAAGCGACAGTATTTCTCCTATTGAAGCTTGGTAAAGTCAAAACCAATTACAGTATTTATAGGTCTATATCTCTTACAAGCGCCATGTGCAAGCTAATGGAGAAGATGGTCAACCACAGTCTTGTCTGGTACATAGAAACGAACTGTCTTTATTGCAACGAACAGTGTGGTTTCAGACGATCATCTGTTTACCAATTTATTTTGTCAGAATCCGCTATTTAAGGTGCCTTTCTCTTCCGTTAAACACTCTTTCCTAGCATCCATCGCTAGGCTCACGTCAAGTAGATCTTTCCGCCTTTGTCTTGAAGGGATCTATTCCAACCGTTATAAACAGGAAAATGATGTACCGTAGGGCAGCGTGCTGAGCGTAACAATGTTTGCCGTTGACATTAGTATTATAACATGTATTATACGATCTACAGTACACTGTCCCCTCTTTATAGATGATTTCTCTATTTATGTGCCTGCTCGAAATATGGTAACCGTGGAAAGATCTTTCCAGTTAGTGATAGGCAGACTAGAGGATTGGTCAAGAACTACAGGTTTTAAGTTCTCTACTTAGAGAACCAAATGTATAGCAATTAGTCAACACCAGGAGCACATCCTTTATCTTGATAAAGTTCAACTTCAAACCACGGATGATGTTCGATTTTTAGGTTTTTATTTGATAATAGACTTTCATTGATCTCTCATGTTCATACTTTGAAAGTGAGATGAAGCAAGAAATTATATATGTTGAGAGTCCTAAGTGGTACGAATTTGTTAGCTGACAGAAATAGTATGCTTCGATGCAATCGCACAGTCGATATCTCGTGCATAGACCATGGCTGTCATTATGTCCTATTCATCCGCACGACCTACAGCTTTAAAAACTCACGATGCCTTCCACCACTCTGGACTTAGACTTGCTACTGGTGCGTTCACAACTAGACCGATCTATAGCCTTCTTGTCGAGGCTAGGGAACCTTCCTTGTCAAAACGACGTCAAATGCTAAACATATCTCGTTTATTTCTGGACATCGAAGTAAACTTAATTATTCTTCATTCAAAATGGTCTTTCACAACCAGTACGCACCTAACTATGATGTACATGAACGATCAGCCTCGCCATTCGTCATAAGAACGTTACACATAATCGATATCTGTGAGTTGGTACTTCGTACTACATTCGAACGAACAATGTACCCCATCTACATCCTTGGATAGTAAAAATGCCAAATTTCGATATTTTTATTGTCCAGTTTTATCAAACACACTACTGCTGATGGGGTTTAACACCTGGTGTTTTTGACAATTTCCAGATCCCACGAATACAGTGAATTTATTTTCACTGACTGGTCTAAACTGGACAATGGCGTTAGGTGTGCGGTTTATGCGTTACTACGTACCTACACGTACGGATTAGCCACGACTTGTAGTGTTTTCACAGCAGAACTGTTTGTCATTTGTAAAGCTCTTACCGTCATTTAATCTAGATTTTCTCATTACCTTCTGTGTTCCGACTCTGAAAGTGCACTTCAGAAGTTTAAGGATGTGTTATCAGTGAACCCTTTAGTTGGGGATATTTTGTTTGCATTACAAAATCTTACATTGGGATGGGGGGGGGGGGTTAACATTTTGTTGGGTTCCTGGTCACTGTCGGATTACCGGTCACATAATAGCGGATGATGCGCCAAAGTGTTATGACACACACCGAGTTATGACATCTGATTACATTAGTTATATTAAACTCTCATTGGGTGATGCTAGGAATGATGAATGACATTGTGTCAATCAAAAAGGGCTAATGGATATTAAGGATACCGTCCGTAAATGGATATCTTCTTTTCGTTCGAAACGTAAGGAGGAAGTAGTGGCTACCTGCCAAAACATCGGCCACTCTTATCTAACTATATTGTTTATCTGATGCGTTGCGAGGACCCGTCGTTATATCAGTTCTGTGGATAAATACCAGTCATATACTGATAGATTTTAGTGGTTTGAAACATGTTTGCGATAGGTTTATTATGTAAGGCAGTTGAAAGCTGGTGTTAAAGGACTATGCCGCGGCTGTCGACCGTGTCATCGCGTTCATCGCCACCTAAATATACTTTTTAAAAGTTGATATTTGAACTTTTAAAATTCATAATTTACATTTTTTACATTTAATGTGGTATAGAAATATTCATCTTATTTTGTGTTTAGAGTTTAATTATTGTTAACAAACAATTTTTTTAATATTTTTATTTATTTTCTACATTAGGTGTTAATTTTTATTTTTATAGATTTATTGTTATGTTGCTTTGTTACTTATTGTTACGTGTTACTTATTGTTGTTATATTTATTTATTGGTATGTTTTTCTTTATTGTTAGACATTTATTTTTCTGTAATTACTCTTATGTTTAAATTTTGTTTTTTAACATTTGTAATTTAAGTTTTATATAAAATTTTATATTTCAGTTCTATCTAAAATAATGTATTTTTCTTTACTATTGATTAGCGATGGTAACCATAATTGGGTTTTCGCTAGATAAAAATATCAGATCTATGAGGTCAATAAAACAATTATGCTTCATTATTTCATAAGATAAGATATCCTACTATATTTTCTTTTTTAGACTCCTACTAAGTATTCATTTATGATTCAGCCTCAATTTTATACTTTAGTTGAAAATTTGTTTACATGACTTTAAACCATTTACACGATTACATAGGTCCTAGTATATTAGTTTTTATTTGGTTAACCTGTTTATCGGTTTTTGTGAATCCTGATTTATTTTTCATGTAATGTGTGTTATATAAATTTTGATATCAGCATTATTATCTCTCACACCATACGACAGTCATGATGTGAGAGATAATAATGCTGATATCAAAATACACAATTACATTATTAATGTAATTAGGGCCTAACTGTTTGAAGATAGTATAAAAATAACAACATATATAGCATACTGGTATAAAACCTTTAGATTTAAAACAAAGTAATGGCGCATATAACTATGAATCATGTGCAAATGAGTTTAAAGAGATGGCATATTTATGATTCCCCATCAAATTCTTATAATACTAATGTTATACTTGAAATTCTGATTATACCTTATCTTGATCAAATATTGTATCTTTGATGTGATTTGTCAGCGTGAAATATAAAAAACAATTAAAGCTATTGCATACAGATAATAATTATGACATAATACATTACCACGTACCTATTCAAATGTGTTTATTGTATATAATGCAGGCAAAGCTTTTATAAAATTTTTATGTTTATAATCCCAATAAAATAAGTTATATTTAGTAAGAGGAACGCAAGCACTTTGTAGTGTAAATCGATTTTAAATTAAATAAAGTTAAAGTTCAAAAAGTTTAGAGGACCAAGGAAATTACAAAAATCCGTTCTGTCGCAGAAAGACATTCATTATGCCGTAAAGAAGAAAGTCTAAAACGGCGTTCCCTCGGTTCTAGAATTAAATCTAAAGGGATAAAGTTTTTCTTTTCGTATTTAACGCAACAGTTTAAATTGTTTTTATACACAAAGAAGTTAAGTTTACCTCGTTGTTCACTTTTTCATTATACAGCTTTATCTCTCAGATGATGATAATGTGTACCGTATTAACAACATAGAAATAATTACCAGAGGAATTCAATGTTGTGTTTGAAAGCAAATTGCTACTCCTTATTAATTATTTGTTATTGGAAAGCTATTATTTTCATTTATATTTGTAAGTTCTCATAAAAGATTTTTGAAAAGGTTATTTAGCGGGAAGATGTTTTATCCTTAGTTATATCGAAACGTGAGGATTCATAATGGTGAATGGCATAATCTGGTCTGATACCATAACGTACCGGCTTAGGTAGATAACGGGTTTCCGATTATCTTCATGTTTTTTCAAGAATATTTAAATAGGACAGGTTTTGAAACTACATAATCAGTATCCATCGAATGCAAACTTGGTTTTAAGTAGGCCTACATCCCGTTTCAATTTACAAATATAATATATAAATCCATAAAGTATTGCCAATTTATTTATGCTGTAGCGATATGTGCATCAATAAAACCGTATATTTATTTACTATTATAAATAATTTAACTAAAGTGTGCAAACTCAATATTTACGGTGTAATTACAACGATCACAGGTTTCGTTTTATTGTTTTACACGTTTTATTGGCAGTATGAGATATATCCTGACATGTTTTTATTTTAACCTATATAAAAGTTAATCTTCAACAAGGACATGGATTCATTTTGGAAATATAAACAAGGTGTTTATTAATATCCAATTACTTCAAGTAAATTTCAAACTTACTTTGCTTTACTCAATTTTCTACTCTTAATTCTATTATATTGCTATACCATTTCGAAATCTATTTGTTATCACCTATTCCTAGAGCATTCCAATTACTGTGCTAAAGAAATGCTTTACTTCTTGCGGAAACTGTCTAGGAAATTAGAATTCACCTAGGCACTCTATGGGACGCTGTCTGGCGCAAAATTCAAAGACAAAGATTTCATTAAATCGACCTAAATAGAGAGTAAATAATACAAACGTAACACAAGTAAATCATTAGTTGTTTATTAATGCATATGCCTTTCAACAACCCAGCTAACCGCACCTTATTTTGTTGAACTACATTATAATAAAATATAAGTAAATAACAACAAGGTTTTAAACCAAGTCCGTAACTCACAAGTAATGTTAAACATCACTGATATCAGTAATGTTGTCTGTTAGTAATTCGGACCCAAATAGAAACAGACTTACATTCAAGGGACCGTTTTGCCATTAAATTTTAAGATACTGATTAACTTTAATTCGTTAATACTAATAAATTACCTCTTAAATCTATTACATATCATAAAAAGGAAAGTAGAAAAATAAATAGATACGAGTGAATAAAACAGGTACTTTATATAAAATTATTAAAAATATAACCAACTAATAAATTTGACACCTCCAGTGATAAAAGTAGAATTTATTTGAATATATTTTACATAACTTTACACGTGGCTGATAATTGAGATTTTATCTTTTGAATTTTATCTCTTTAACTTGAAAACCTTTTTACTCAGAAGATAATTAGAGTATGAAAGCCTTGAATGTAATTTAGAATTAAAATAATAACCAGTTGGTGGTAAACATTGATCTGGGACGAAAATATTGGTCGTAATAGTGAACATTTCATAACAGATGAGAGTGATAATTCTATAATAATGGATATATACATTCATTTGGATGTGTGTGTGTGTGTGTGTGTGTGTGTGTTAGCACAAGAATATGTGAAACATTATGGTGCGGAAGAATAAGTATTAGCTCATATACGTTGTTATTGCTATGGATATCGATAATCACATAATTCCTCTTCGTAAAAATAATATTAGTGACTAGGGTATTCGGCTCAACGATAGAAGTCGCTGTATTAAAACAAGTCTTTCCGCTCTCGGAACTTATATTAAAGCCATATGTCACACATTTTAATAGGGCATTCTTTCTTGACAATGTGAGGGGGAGGAGGTAGGCTACATGACATATTTTTACAAGGTAGGTTTTAAATTGTCTTGTACTCTATTGGTGTTAGAAGGCTATTTAAACGGTAATACAAACATTTATTATACTAAGCATAATAAAAAAGGAATAAAGTTGAATGATTTAAAAAAAAAATTTTAATAAATCAGATAGATAGAAAAATAATATTATATGTTCGGACATAGATGCCGTCACTTTGAGCCCGTAGTTAAGGCATGATATCCTTTTTTTAAATTTATTAAAAAGATGAATCTTATGATAAAGTTTTAGGAAAATAAATTAATCGAGTTTCTAATCACTGAAAACCTGTTGCTGTGTGGCTCTTGCTACGAAGTTTATTGACAGTTCGGTAATCATGTCATCCTAAAATAGTCTATAAAGCGAGCGATACAAATATTAAATGATTTGAGAACTGTCAGACCAAAACACACATTAGTATAAAAAAATCATTTTAAGTAAACATTGTAAGTACCAAATGTAGAAATAGGGACAAATGGGAAAATGTTTCTACTTTTAATAGGTATGATTGGAATTATTATTATAATAAATATTCCTCGTTACTTAATTAAGTGTTCAGTAATAGTCAAAATACCAGCCAAGCGCTAAAGTAGGCCTATTAAGTAGTAGATTCCAGGCATTGGAGATTAAGTAAAACATAATAATTATGTGTTTTAAATAGCTTGTCATGTCTGATTGTGACGAATGATGATTTACAAAATATGCACTTTTGGTGTGAAATAGTTTGAAATAAATAACCGTTAAATCCAAGTGATATTCACCAATTCATCTAAACCTTTAGAAACATAAATAGACAAATAACAATGTTGTCGCCTATATTTTCAAAACGTTATTGATGCTTGTACTTCATCCTCGTAAAGCGTCATATTTTTGTTTTAAATCAATTTAACGCCAGTACAGGAACAGTTTAATTGAAAAACACATTTTACTTCCGAGTTTAATTGTTCCCATGGTTACAACATTAATGTTTATCGCTTGGCGGAAGTGCGGTCGTTAAACTTGACAAAATCATAAGCAAATACTAAACGCAAACTTTTACATTTTTCTCCGGTAAAATATTCCAAATAGTAAAACATAAATTTAAATTTTTGCTTGATTTATATCTATGAAAACATTGACTGATTAATTTAGGCCTATATTTCGATAATGAATAAACGTCTGACAGACACAAGTGGTCACACGAGTCATAATTACACTCTTGTGATAGTTCAGTAACAATTTTAAAATCATGGTAAAAGCCTTGTTTTGCCATTATAATACTTCTTTCACTGCACACTTCTTTGTTGTGTATCGATCAATCATATCCATCACATTTCCATGTTCTACAATCTTATTATAGATATGAAGGTGAGTTATTCAGGCTTTTAATTTTTTCTAAGCTTCCCATACATGTCTGAATAAAAGTTTATGCTTTTTTAAGAAAATATACAAACACAACTATCGCCTCATGTATATAAAAGTTGAAAGGTTTGAAATTAAAAGTTGGAAGGAAAAAATGTTAACTAGAGTAGTATTTAAAATATTAGGCATAATTAATTTGAATCTGTCTAATTAAAGTTAATGTGATTAGGAAACCTAAAACAAGCAAATTCAGTAAATACCATTTACATAGTTATGATCATAGTTTATAATTGAATCTTTTGGGGTAAGTTCTTCCCGAAAACAATTCTTTGAGTTTCTTAGCATCTAATTGCTAGCGAAGTTCTAGTAAATCCTCCATGAAATAACTTAACTAAAGTTTAGCAGATAAACTAAGAATCGTACAATAACAATTTAGGAAAATGTAGGCAAGAGTTATCCTAGATTTTCACATAATATTTGAAATTGTTTACCAATTCATTAGGAACAAAATATGAATCCATAAAATAGGTATTATGAGTTCATATTCAATCGGATATAGAGGATTAGAAGTAAAATGAGCCAACTATAGTTTCAATATTGCCAATCTTAAACTAATTATTAGATAAATAAATTTATTACCGCATAGTAATGTTTTTGACAGGGCAAAGTATACAAAACACAAGATTGAGTGAGAAGGGAAATGAGTGTATTAAAAAGAATAATTTATGGCTTTAGACTTGCAGATGAAAGTAACATAAATAGAGATTCATGTTGATATAAAAATAATTTATAGTCAAAGTGAACAGATATATAAGAAGGAAGAATATAAATAGAGATCAATACTTTAAGTAAAACACAGAGAATAATTTCAGTTTAATTAAAACTAAATATACTCACTTCAAATTATGTTACGTTCGTAAACAAAATAAAATTTACTGTGACTTTATTACAACATATTATTATTGAAGTTTCTTGATGTAATCATCTCGAATTCAATGGTTAAACTATATTTAAAAATACATAATTAAGTGAATACGTAATTGCGTACTTTCTGTCGCGTTTCAACACATTCGTTCCTTTTACGAAGCTAACCCTCTACTGGCAGCATCGGTTAGGAGTAAAAGCTCTAACGGAATTGGATTTATGACTGAGGAATGAGGTGGGTTGTTTGTGTTGTGTGTCATATAATAGAAAAGGCTGTTGGCTTCAGAGTGTCTGAGATAAATTAATACGTTTCATTTATCTGTTGCGTAGTGTTTGTAGATTTCATATTTTTCTAAGATTGTTGTTGTTTTACTTTGTTTTAATGTGTGTACATCATTTAAATTAGTGTGTATGACGGTGTATGTGTATTGGGTGTTTTTTAAGTGTTTTACGTAGATTTAGGGTTTGTTTGTTTTTCTTGGGTAATGTGTATTTCTAAGCGTGTATAGAATGACCTGCCGGTTTGGTCGATGTAATAGTTGGGACAATCGTTACAAGTTAATTTGTAAATACCTGAGAGCTTGAATTTGTCAGTTTTTTTGAAAATGTTGTTTATGCTGTCTTAAAGTGGTTGTATTTTTGTAGGATATTTGGTAATTGAGTTTTTGAATGTGGAGGCTTTTTTGTGTTTGTTTTTGCTGTGGTAGGTGAGCGATATGTATTTGTTGTTTTTTTGTGTGGTTTGTTTGCGTGGCTGTTTGATGGTGTTTGTGTTTAATTTTCCTGAGTATGTTGTCTATGAGTGTGTGCTGGAAGCCATATTGTTGAGTGATGTTAATGGTAGGTTTATGGTATTAAGTTCTTTGTCATAGTCTTTCCGTAGCATTGGTATATTGATTAGGTGGTGTAACATATGATTAAATGCAGCGTGTTTCTGTTGTATGGGGTGATTAGATATATTATGTATGACAATTTCGGTAGGTGTGGTTTTCTGTATATTTTAAAATTGTGTCTAGTGTTATGTTTGGTGATGGTAAGATCTAGAAAGTTTACTTTTATGTTTTCTCCTAATTCGAGGGTAAATGTGAGGTTTTGGTGTATGGTCTTAATGTAATTGTGTAGTTGTTTGATTTGCTATTTGTTGTATAATATTTAAATTTCATCTACACATCTATGGTAATAAATTATTTTATGTGTATGTTTTTGTTGTGTAGAATATATTGTTGTTGGATATTATGTAAGAATATTTCTGCTATAATGCCTGAGTTGGGGGAACCAATAGGGAGGCCATCTTCCTGTGTGTAGAATTTGTTTTGGTATGTGAAGTAGTTTTGTGAGTTGATGAGTTTGGTGAGTGTGATGATTTCATGTGTGAGCTTATGATACATAACTGAAACAACATATTCCATTCCTCAGTTATAAATCCAATCTCGTTAGAGCTTGTACACCTAATCGATGCCGCCAGTAGAAAGTTAGCTTCGTAAAAGGAACGAATGTTTTGAAACGCGTCAGCAAGTAAACAATTACTTATTCACTTAGTTAAGTATTTTTAAAATTAGTTTAATCAGTTAATTCAATATGAAAACATCAAACAACTTCTATAATCAAACACCAACGGTCTTCAATAATCTACCTCTACCGACGGACGAAGCTCGAGGTATACTAAACGTCCCTCCACATATCCTTTAACATTCAATACCTCAAACATAAACTAACACCTAAATACTCTAAAATTACAATAATTAACAAAACAACTGCTGCACTGAAAACAACAACACAATCACAGAAAATATTTATCAAAAACAGCCTCAAACAATTATATTCTAAGAAAGACAAACCTAATAACAACATATAAAAATTACACAAAATTACAACAATGCTACACTACACGGAACTCGAAGAAATAAATCAATACACTAACAACTATACAGATAAACCACTACAATTTATTAGAAACAAGCAAAATCTAAAGTTACACAACCTCGCAACACAAAACAATATCACTATTTACACCGATCACCAATTTCACCCGCGCACCATCCACACCACAAATATCAATATCAGTTAAATAGAATTACACCATTAAAAAAATGCCTAAAATATAACCTAAACCCCAAGAAATACAACCACAAACAAATGTCGAACATCATTTTAGACACTGAATCAGGAATACAATACACAGATCCCCCGCTCCATGAATATATTAGACAAGACATTAAACTTAAAATGCCCTACATAAACAACTTAAACAATAACCCTATCATAAATAATGACATTCAACCTTTAAATCAATTATACAAAAACGCGACAAAGACAACCTAACTTTCTTAAAAGCAGACAAAGGTAATTCCATCGTAATTATGCACACACAAGACATCGACAAGAAAAGAAACAGTTTCATAACTGAAAACTAAATATCCTTACTCCGATCAGACCCCACACCTAAATTTCAAACAGAAATTGAGAATCTTCTAAATAAATGTACCGAAATAATGAAAAGTGAACAAAAGAAATATTATAAGCAAAACCATCCCCAAGCTCCTACATTAAATGCTTTACCTAATATCCACCAAGAAAACACACCCATTAGTGCACTAATGAATCACCCTCATACACCATCACATAGGCTAGCCAAATACATAGACAACCTTATCAGAGACAAAACAAACTTTCAAAATCCCACATCCATACACAATAACATAGACCTCATACACAAAATTCAAGACAACCACATACCCCACAACTCCACCATAGCCTCATTCGCATAAAAAACGTTTACATTAATGTGCCAATATTACAAACACTAAACATACTACAAAATAATCTCACAGCAAACAACACTCCACATAAACTCACACATGAAATCATCACACTCACCAAACTCATCACATTACAAAACTACTTCACATACCAACACAAATTCTACACACAGAAAGATGGCCTCCCTATGGGTCCCCCCATCGCAGGCATCCTAGCAGAAATATTCCTACATATTATCGAAAAAATATATATTCTACAGAACAATAATCATACACATAAAATTATTTATTACAATATTTGTGTAGCTGAGAATTTAATATTATACAACAAATGGCAAATCAAACAACTACACAATTACATTAAGGCATTACACAAAAACCTTGCATTTACACTCGAATTAGCAGAAAACAATAAAGTAAACATTCTAGAACTTACCAATACCAAACGCAAAACCAGACACAATTTAAAAATATACAGAAAACCAACAACCACCGATACTGCCATACATAATATATCTAATCACCCCATACAACACAAACACGATTAATTTAATCACATGTTACACTGCCTAATCAATATACCAATGCTACGGAAAGCATACGACGAAGAGCTTAATACCATAAAATTATCACATTAACATCGCTCAACAAAACGGTTTCCAACACACACTCATAGACAACATACTCAGGAAAATTAAACATAAACATCATCAAACGGCCACGCGGATAAACCACACAAATCCCTCACCTACCACAACAAAAACACAGACAAAATAGCCTACATATTAAAAAAAAACTATATTACCAATAATCCTACAAAACTACAAACACTTCAAGATAACACATACAACATTTTCAAAAAAAACTGACAAATTCAAGCTTTCAGGTATTTACAAATTAACTTGTAACGATTGTCCCAACATTTACATCGGCCAATCCGGCAGGTCATTCTATACACGCTTCGAAGAACACATTACCCAAGAAAAACAAACAAACCCTAAATCTAGCTACGCAAAACACTTAAAAAACGCCCAACACATATACACCGTCATACACAATAATTTAAATGTTGTACACACATTAAAGCAAAGTAAAAAATTAACAACCTTAGAAAAATATGAAATCTACAAGTACTACGCAACAGATAAAGAAAACGTATTAATTTATCTCAGACACTTTAAAGCCAACAGTAATTTTTATAATATGACACACAACTCAAACAACCCAGCACATTGCTCAATCATAAATCCAATCCGAGCTTTGGGCTTATAACAGACTAAAATTTGCGTTTGGATAGTTTTATATTTCGTCAATCAAAAACAATCTTTCAGTCTCACGTCAAAGTCGATACCATTTATAAATGAATCAGATACAAGCTTTATAGTCATTGAATGTGACTTTTTATAAGTAAATTAATGTCAGCAGTGCCATAGTACGTTAGGACTGAATGGGAAATTAGTTACAATGGTAAACCTTTTGGTTAAAACCAATCTAGATACAGTTCAGTTAAGTGTAATTTGAAACATAAAGTAGAATTAAATCACGTTTATTTCAGTACTCGAAATTAGTATTAAATATATGAGAAAATGGTTGATATTTGACCCATGTTTTGGCTACTACCTCTTATCAAGCCTGAAAATAAAATAACATTGCTTTCAATTACCCATTTGAAAATACTAGTAAACTGTTAACAATAAAATAAAACTTCAAAAACTCAATAATATTTTAGTCCTAAGGTAATTACAATAGCCTACCAAAGTAGTGGAGTCATGAATTCATCAAAAAATGGAAAACATAACAATACTTATAGAAAAACAATTCTTGCATGTAAAATCATACCGAAAAATTCAAAAAAAAAAACAACAACAAAAATATCAACTATACATAGAGAGACTAAATAGCTCCTGGAAGGTTTTAATACATACAACAAAGGCCTACACATACTGCATTACTTAATACAATTAACTTATGGATAGTACCGTTTTTTTTTGTAAGTTAATAAGGAGAACTTCAGACTAGGTACGATCCTATATCTGGACGCAATGTCCTACGTAATCAATATTTTACAACTAAATTAATGTAAGGCATTTTACGGGGAGGGGAGGTGAAGAAAACACAGTAAGAAGAGTGTTTATCACTCTTACTATTAATCTCACGTTTACGTTTGCAACTCGATTATCAATCGTTTTACCATTTATTTAAAATATAGTCGTTTTCTTTAGAAATGGTTTGGGTGATATTCTTGTTTTCGTCTTTTACCGCCGTTGAAAGGAAGCATTTTACGATTGGGTCTAATAACTCAGTCGTGTCTGGTTCCGACTGGGAATAGCCGTTGGTCCGAGGGTTTATTTAGAGAAAATATGTCAACGAAGGCAAATATATTCTAAAAGCGGGATCAAGTTACATAACGACCAAGCCGGAGTTTGTTTTTGTATTATAAACAGCAAATTATTATTTCGAACCATTATTTTAAATAAAAATATATATCTATAGAACTTACTGAAAACTATTTACTAACTGAACTGACGCTTGTCTTTGTCTAGCCCACCCTGTTCTACAGCAATCAACTTTAAACTTTGTATTTAAATCCTTATGTATAATTGAATTGCAAAGCATTCACCCTCAAAGGTATTGATTACTAACATAACTTTGGAGTAATTTCCCCTGAAAGTGACTGTTTTGTAATTGAAATGTACACAAGAACTCAAATGAAACGTTTAATTTGTGATTAGAAGGATTGGTTTATTTAAAATTAAATAAGAAGAATAAATTCTTAACATACTTGATATTATTGTTATTAGTATGATATTAAAGAACATGTGCTTATTAAATACCAGTATGTTACTGCTACTTTGGTTATAGAAAGTAGAGCCAGGTCGGGCTGATGTTTTCAACCTCAATCACCATAAATCTTCCAGTTGATCGTATTAAATAGTGAAAACTTCACTTAAATTTAAACGAATATTTAAAGTTTCAAACACGTGTGGACAAAGCTTACATCTCAAATAGCATATTAACCTGAATATGTTTCCAATAAATATCGTGTTTTTCCATAGCTGTGGTAAAATATAACGTCAGTTTATTTTGATTCCTCTTTGGCAAATTAAAATGATTTTCAAATGCTGATATTTATTTTATGGTAGGCTCATACTTGAATAAAATATTATAATTATTTCTTTTCTATCCCATTTCATCAATAAAAGGATTGTTAGGGAATAATTACAAAACTTTTTATGTAAAACATTAACTTCAGAGATTAGTTTCGGTTACTAACTGTTTATATCATTTCAAATCTAATGTTTAAAAAAATGTATTCTTATACAGAACCTCTATAGTTATTACAAAAACAGCAGAAATTCCTCTTTTAAATACAAAAAAACTTAATACGTGTTGCTATTTATATTGACACTATCAATAGTGACTATTGTGTAAGAGTTTTAAAGATAAACATTAAAATCAACCACCATTTATCGTAAATACATGTGTTATTTAAATATTAACCTATATATATATATATATATATATATATATATATATATATATATATATATATATATATATAGACACACAAACACACTAAATATATATTGTACATAAAAAACGATCCTTAACAGTTTCCCGTGCATGGAACTGCCTTGAGGATGACGAGTTCATTTTTTTAATCTACCTTTCGTTAGATAACCACATAACCAGTGTTTAATTCGCCCTAAAGCTAAAACTGTTACTGAGTTTACCTTTCTTTGATAGAAGCAAGGTCTCTTCAAATAAGCAAACAAGTCCTTCCAATTTTTAATGTTTGTTTTAATATATCCAGCTCTTTAAACTAGCCGCAACTCTAACATATCATGTTTTTAGTCCTAGGTAGTTCCATCTATAAGTTTTAATCCTTACTCTTATCGGAATGTGTTACAGTCCGAACAATCTCTATAGTTCCTTTTAGTTTGTAATAGCACTTTTATTTTCCGACTCTGTAACGTGATGCTATGGTCTTTCACAATTCTTTCCCTACTTCTATTCTAAAGGAGACTTAAGTAGCTACGCTTATTTGTCACAACCGATTCTGTATGATTTTGTATTGTTAGCAGATGCTTCATCGTGGAAATGCTGCTTTAAAGTTATAATTCCGTATAACTTTTATTATCCTTTCATAAACTCTATTACAGTGTCGACAGTGCCCTGCCAACAATATCGACATAAGTATTCCTACTATCCTAAACGTTAAAGATGGAATATTGCAAATAAATTCAATTGCAATATGTTTATATATCAACGAAACAATCCATTATTTTCCCAAAACTATCTATTGAGGTGAATTATTCAGAATGAAACGTGTTTGTATCACTGATTCAATAAAACTATCCCGTTTTGCAGTTTCTACTTCAATTATTGCCGGTAATGTTACCTGATGTGAACCAGCAGGTTAAACAATATTCTCTTTCACAAAGCACACATCGACATGTTTGATACCAAAGCTGTAGTGTAAAAGCTGACTAATGCAAGAGGTGAGTAATAGAAAATATAGGTCAAGTTTAAAGAGAGCCCTAGGTTCGCTAAGAAATCCGAACTATACGTATTGGTTTCGTGGTAATAATACAAAGGCACATTTGTTTATAGGCATTATAAATAACGATAAACAACCGCTCCCTACAATAATTGTGAGCGTAGTGATTGTTAGTTTCTGAACTTATTTGAAAGCCGTATGAAAACAAAAACATCAATTCAGTAACTAAAATTTGTAAGTCTGAGGAAAAGATTGATCTTGCAGAGATAGTATTAGAAATGATAGTATTAGTATTTATTTTGCCTTCGGTAGTTTTCCTTTTTCTAGACGTATATTTAAAATTTTTGAATCTATATGATATATATTTATATATAATTACGTTGCACTGACTTTATGAATTTAATATATTACTATTGTAAATACTTTTATCGACCAATGATTCGACATTGGTCAAATGACCGAACGATGCCTCATCACACAACGTAAAATTATTGCACTTAGTGATGGATAAAAGTATTTACAATATTAATATATTAACCTCATATATATATATATATATATATACTTATTTATTTATATTTAACCCTTGGGTAGGCGTGCGGGCAGAGTTTTTGTTTAGGCTGCAACGCCTCTCTTAAAACTAGCGGAGAAACCCATACACTATTAGCTGTATTTTATCATCTACCCTACTCACTGAGTCGGTGATTGTCACTCAAAGTGTGTGCGTTTTGTAATTGTTTACGACTAAAGTTGTCTGGGCTACACCTATATCATCAAACAATATAACATGCCCGTGGGACTTTTTGTGTTATGAGTGAACCAAAGCGTGCCCAGTTATCATGTGCAGGTATTTAGGATGAACCTATGCATGATTGCTTGTCAGATGAGGAGAAAACCCTCGTATCGTAGTGCTCTAAACCTAAGAAGTCAGTAGTATCTATGTCCACGATGCATGAAGACCCCAATATTGACGAAGATTCAGGGTGTTTACAAAAGCCAGAAGGAATTACTTTTTATAACAAGACAATAATTGAAGTTGATATATTATAACAAATGTGTGGCGAATACGATGTAGCAAGAACGACGATGACCTATGGTTCTATTTGTCTATCCTATAAATATAGCATCCATTAATACGTCCAGAATTTACATTGCTAACACACCTGGAGGGTCACCATTGTCAAGAAGCGAGTTTATTACAAACATTTCTTGGGATCTAATTGTTTCTAAAGTAATATAAAGGGTTAATGTAAATATGCTACCTGTAGAACTAAAGAGGCGAGCAAGAAACCTTCTTGGAATCTATGAACCCCAGCCTGAACATCAACCAATAGACAAGATTTGACGGTGCTACAGGTGTAGAGGGAGGGATAGATCAAACTGGAAGTGTTACAACCAATGTGGAGATAACCAATGAGATATTCCTATGGAAGCTACACACCAATTAAACATTGAATAAAACAATAGTATCATCTTTGTAAGGTAAGTGCACCCTTTTAACCTAAAATCTATTTATTTGGTAAAAAAAACCTTTTTACACATAACAATGTATTTTTAATATTTTTAAAAATAAATATACTATTTCTGCTGAATTATATTTGGAAAAAAATGAGTTTTATAGTATCATTATCCTAAATGTTTTAACCCCTTCAAACCTGATATATTACTTTCAAGTTAAAAAATTATTTGATAGTATATTTTGGTTGATTGTTTTGTAAGAAGTTACAGGAAATTACTCATTCAAAAAAGTGCCCCCCTATCCCCAAAATTTTTTTTGTTAATTATTATGCCCAATTATACTCGATGACACCAAAATCGTTTCTCATATATTTGGGGGAAAAGGGTAAAGAAAAAAAATTATGTGCATCAAAATAAAAATTTTTATTACACCTTATATTGTTTTATATAAAATAACATGCGTTAACACTAATGAAGTAAAAAGAAAGGAAATACCATATATGTAAATAATTGAAATGCAGGCTATATAATTACTTGTGCCTAGCTGTATTAAATTGTACAAAACAGTTTCTTTCTTTTTTATACATAGATGTACATCGCATTTACCACAGTAAAAGTGAGTTTTTTTGTTGCAAAGTCCATTCTTGCATCTTTTCTCTTCACGATTTCCATCTAAATGTGGTAAATGATGAACAGAGTTGTAACGCACATCAGGTATAGATCGCTGTTCTTCCTTTCGTTTAGTTTGGTGGCTTTCTAACTGAGATTCTCCCGATGGACGGCCACGTTTTTTTTGCAGTTGTTTTATCTGCTATAACAAGTGTCTCCACAATGCGCATTTGAAAATGTAAAAGATCTAAAATTTTCTTTTCTGGAATAGATAGAGCTCTAGCGTCTATTCCAACCTGCTGCATGCAATTGCGAAGTCAACTGCATGAAATATCAGCCTCAAAGTCCATTTCTTAGATCCAATAAAAATGCTATACAAAGATATGAGCTGATCTAGTAAATCACCACTGCCCATTGTACGGCTGTATACCTTCACAATCTCTGGCCGATTAAGTGTTACATACCTTTTTTCATTACTCTTCCACCTGTCAACCCTATCTAGTTGTCCTGAGCCAATGAATTTTGATGCTAGGGCAACTGACCTGTTGTCCAGCCACTTTACAATTACATCTCCATCCATACTAACTACTTCATCGTGATTGCCCTGACCCTTCTTTTTCAAATCTTTATCAACAAGGCAAAGGAGGATTAGAGATTAGATTTATTCCAAGACCTTGATCCTAAAATAACCTCACCCTTGGAAACTTCAAACAGCCGATGGCTATGTGTAGGCCAAACCGGATTTTAATTTCGTCAGAATTTGTAGGTTTAAAATTTGCTACATTTTTCTGAAGAGCATAAATATTAGTTGCCTCAGCCATTTTCTTAAAATCACCATCTTTAATATATCTTTTGAAATAAGATATGGGAGTCAACAGCTGAAGATCATTTTCAACCTCAGAGCAACTCCAGGGTATTTCCAGTCTATCAAAAGAACGAATCCTCCATTTCGATTATTTGAAAAGGTAATGGTGTATTATGGATATCTAACTCATCTTCATCCCTATTACTCTCATTACATCCAGCACTATCAACCAACTGTATTCTATCTGCTCTCACTCTTGTTCTTGAAGGTGATTGTTGAACGACATTATCTTCATCTCCATCATCATCACTGAGATCAAGCTCTGACAAATCCCCTGATTCAAGTATATCTAGTATTTTTACAGCATCAAGAATATATAAAATAATTACACAATGCAATTAGGTGCAGTAAAAATACAAGAGGATAGTATTTTTACAAAAGTTTTTGTACAAAAACAGTTTTTCTCAAAATCTACATTTTTTTTTCAATATATATATATATATATATATATATATATATATATTTTATATTGTTCGATATTATTGATACTACAATGTGTAAATCTAACAAAACTGTAAAAAGCTTATTCTTAACAGTGGTTTTGGTGTTATAATATAATATGTACTGAAAATTATTGAAATTACTGACATAACTGCCTTGCTTACATCCAGTCATATTAGGCATAATTATTTCCACGAAATATATTTCTGGTTTCAGTGATTACTGATGAGGATAATAATTAAATTATACGTGGTAATAAAGTTGTAGTAATTATAAGAATTATAAAAAGTATGAGTTAACATAAATATTAACATATCAAAATATATATAGACTGTGTACATACCTAGTTGATTTCTTGAATTGTCAGCCATGTTGTCTTTTAAAAACGATGATTATAAAAATATCCACCAGAGATCACGACTTTCTGGATAATATCATTCAGTTTGAGTGCAGAATATTGCCCGATAGGTTTAGAGGCTAAAGGGAGTACGCTGATACCATTTACAAAGGTTTAAATTCGATGTGCATAATTATGCACTGTGGGTCTGAAGGGGTTAAAATATTTATGCACCAGAGTTGAGAGTAATTTGTGGCGTAAAGTTAATATAATCAGATTACAATGTTTATAACCAATTTAAAATACAATCTTACATTTATGTTTTTACGAATATGTTAAAATGTATTATAGGAAACAGTTACGACAGTAACAAATTGAATAAAACATCTTTTAGTAATAAATATTTAATAAAAAGGGAGTGGGCTACAGTGGTAGCCCATGCGCATCAATGTGTTACTCTTAACCACGCGCCTACCGGAAGGTTAATCTAGTATTTACCCTAATGGGAGATGATGCTATGAACTACACAGCTTTGTAAGGCTATTAAGTAAAGCGGTAGTAAAATAACAAATAATGATAAACATATTACGAAAAGGGCTAGTAATATAATCAATGAAGAGACTAAGCTGCCATTAACAATTATGGTTTCTCTCTGATAATTAAGGCTCTTACAGAAACGTCACGTTAGCTGCAGGAGTTGCTGCCAAACAGTTTTAACTCAAGAGATAAAATTGGCAGCTCTTTCCGCGAATTGTCTTTCTTCGTTAGCACCATTAAATAACAATGACGTTTGAATTACTTTGTGCAATAATTTGTAATTAAATTTTAGACGTGTCTTAGTTGTCTTTTTCGATGTTTATTTTCCCAATTATAAACTTTTGATTGTTTTGATAATTGAATCATTTTGAGTTTTTACTGTACGTTTAATAAGAAATGGATAGTCCTTAGTTTTAACTTATTTTACTTTTTTTGTATTGTATTTCTGTGTAGATATATAGGATAAAGACAAAGAGAGATCAGAAAGGTTGTATTTTTTCACTGTCCCTTATATGAATTTCAGTTTTGACTTTCTCATTCTCCTCTTCAATATACTTTTTCTTTGATTTTTTCGCGATGAAAATCAATGTTTGTTTATTAAATGTCAATCATCTTTACGTGTAAGAACCCACATATTATATTATAAGGTGTCACCCCTAACAAGTGATAGCCACGCTCTCGTGATAACCTCCACTTCTGGTGTTTTCCACTACAGGAGTTTCCTACAGTGTTTCCCGAACAGCTTTGAATACCAATTAAAGCATCTATGTCTAAAGATATACACTTCGAATAAGGGTATTAGAAATTCAGCCGGTTTTTATTACACAAATATAATATATTTGAGTTCTTTTCTCCATTTCCTAACAAAAAATATCTCAACATCAAGAGTTAATAAAATGTCCTGTCTGACTGATGCAGGTGTTTCGAAACTTGTCAACGAATAATGTGATAATGTTATGATTGACAGACAATTTAGATACTGAAAATACTGAAACATTTATCTTTTATGAAGAAACCTAAATAGTTTACGTTTTGAGCCTGGTTATTTTCCGAAACCCGTTAACAAACAAAAATATTTAAATATTTGGAAAGGCATACAAATATATATAATTATTTCAAACAGAAGTGAAAAAGAGCATATAGGGTATTTTTAAAATTAAACTTCAGTAATAGGAGATATCAGTACGACTGTCCAAAACTCCCGACCGGTTTAGAATTATACTCTTAGTTCAGCGCTAGAAAAGAAAATATTTAGATTGAATCGCTCACATAAGTGATATGAATCTTTACTAGGAATAAGAAACTATTGGAATCCTTGTTTTGATAGACTAGCGTACGTATCTGAAACATCATGCCGAATTACCAATTTTTTCATGGCGAAGAGCTATTCAACATCTAATGATAGAGCATACCGGAGTGAGACAAAGAAAGATGATAAATTTGAAAAAAAATAAAAATATATGCACCAAGAGATATAAGAGAATCAAGTAGTTGTGGCAGGAGTGAATGACGAATGAGAAAACACTATTTAAGTTACTTAATTTTCGGCGTAAACTAAATGTGTAATATGAATCCTTCATTCCTTCTTCTACTTTTTCTAGAGCAATTTTTGGATGAGTTTCCAAATCATCCTCAAATTGCTCAATTATAATAAGTATATCGCTTACTCGAAACTCTCTTACGATAGATTTTTTTGAGGGTAGTATTTTTACATTAAATATTCAAAACTGGTGTCTATACTTTAGGTAAGGTCTGAAAAAGTAGAATAAATTAGCAACAACAATTGTTTATCATATATATTTATTCTATGGTACTCTGGTTTGTTTGATATAACTGGATTCTTGGGAATAATTTGTTTTCCTAACTTTTCTCAAACCCAATAATTTTTGTCGTGATTCAAATCTTATTGTCAATGTGTCTTTAGCATGCTGGTCGTTTCAGTTTAGTTGAATATGATCGGAATATTTCAGCATTTTTTGATAACATTTTATTTGACGTTTCAGCGTTTAAATGTTCTCCTGCATTCTGTACATTTTTCGTCTGGCTATATAAAAATATTTACTGGCTTGAGAATTACTATTTCAAACCCCATTTATATTTTTCCTATATAATCTAAAGCTTGATAATTACAAAGCAAGATAACATTTAGGTTTGTAATTTTTTATGTGTGATTATTAGTATACGTTTTGTTGGTAATTATTCCCATAAATTATTATTTATTATAATTAGTGGTTGTGATGTTTTATTCTGTCTAAAGAGTTGTAAGTAAGACCAAAGTTAAATTTTTTATGCTATCTCTAATTATTAAGCCAATAAAATGAGATAAAGGTTTCGTCAAGCCCTTAGTTAGGCTCATATTTACTATTATATAATGATATTGTAGTCTTGCTATATGATTACACCAATTATCATATAATTGCTTAGCACCAATTAAATTTTCCAGTTATTTAACTAATTTATAAAAAATACCAATATGTAGAATAAGGATCCTGACTTGTTTTTTTATGTTTAAATATTTTTCATTAGTACATAAAAGAGCAATAATTCGGAAATTAAAAAGAAACCTTTTGTGATGTAATTCCCTTTGAAGGTGTTCCTAAAATAGGCTGACACAGGAAGCAGATTTAGCTCTATAGATAAGAAGATAGACAAAGCAACCTGATTTCCTAAAAGTATTGATATAATTTATGTATTATATTCAATTTGGTAAATATCTACTGTATACAGGTAAACACATAATAATTTTTAATTTTTGGTAATATCTAGAAATATATATAATAAATAATATATATATATATATATATAATAAATAATATATATATATATATATATATATATATATATATATATATATATATATATATATATATATATATTGGACACACAAAATACTAATTATTATAACCTTTATTAATTTAACAATATTACCTACTTGTATCTCATTGTAAAAATAAATTTGACTCATCTGAAATAATATTAGCTTTAATTCAGTGAAAACACTTTTTTAAAAGATTTGATATCTATATGTTATAAACTTCAATATATTTTGTATACCATGAAATAGTATAAATGTTTGCAGATGAATAACTAAAGGAACTAAGCAGAAACAATATTAAGGGGTATCAATATTGTGTTTTTATTATTCTCTCTATAAAACAAACATCTTCTAACAAAGTGAGAATAAGGCGATAAACACAGTAAGTAGCGATGTTCATTGTTTTGTCAATAAACAGAAGAACCGATAATGATTAATTCATATTAGAGATATTGAATTAGAGATATTGACTATGGAATATGGTAGTTAAAATAAGATCACCAAATATTTATTCCCTTCTGAACAAAAGTAGACATAAGTTAGTGAATACTGCTACGTTACATTAGGTATAATTTATTCCATTAGAGCATTGCGTACGAATAAACTAACGGGACAGATTTAATTCCTAAAATAAGGAATTTTTGTTCTTAAAAGGTACGATTACGATTAGAGGTTCCCAGACAGTCTATTGAACTGCCTGGACTCATGTTTTGCCTTTGTCGACATAAACGCAAACCATCAAATGCACTTATGTCGAGACGTTTGATGTCTGTCATGAATGAAAATTTTACTTTACCCAATCTCTCGTTTGTAAGTAGGTAATCAACTCATATCGAAAATAATTTTAATTCATGCTGTAGAAGAAAGCGTTTAAAATTTTACATCCGCGAGCTATAAGATCAGTAAATTGTTATTGTCGATACAGTTGAGTTTTAAACAACGTTTATTGAATTTTAATTTAATTTATAGATAATTAAGGATGGTTTTTATTATATTGCTGTATCACACATTATATCCGTCATGATTAATAATATGTTGGAAACTGTGTAAAGCCTACCTTACTCTTTTCCAGACTTTGTCTCTCATTAAGGAGAGAATTTTCGTTACTATACATGGCTATATGAATTCACAAACATTCGAAACAATTAACAAAATTGATGAAAGTAAATAAGTCATAATACATGATTGATGTGATTAATAGAGCAACGATCTAGAATCAGAAACTATTTACTAAAGTGGAAGGTGGATTGAAACACATATTTACAATTTCAATTTACCAATTTCTAACAACTTTTAGAAATTGTTTTGTCTTCCAAACTTATGCTTTTCACATTACGCAATAAACCTAGATAGACTAGTTGCTTCTGATAAAGATTTATAGTGAAATTGCCAGACTGTGGTACTGTATGGCGTAGAGACGAAGATTGATTAAGGCAAGTATTTTACGTGACAGGGTAGCACAATATACTCTCACCCCTCACAATCCACCCTCCTTAATTGCTGCATCGATGCTATCCAGAATATTTTCCTCACTAGGGCATTTCATCGTTCGTTTGTTTCATCAAACTACCCCACGTATTATTATTGAAATTAACAAAAACGTTATATTATCAATTAGAGTTAATTTTATACCTATGTAAATATGTCTACTATAATTTATGTTCAATGCTATTTATTGCCCTGAGGGAAAAGAAGAAATAGAAACAAATTATTTTTCACTTTTTTTAACATAGGCAAAACTGTATAAAATTGATACGATAAATATAAACAAAACGACTCGTTCAAATATTCGTCACCTAATTAAACAGTTTATTGTGATTGTTGATGCCTATTATATTATCTGAAGCTAATTCCTATACAGGATATAGTTAGTAATTAAATAAAAAAACGTTTCAACATCAATCTATTATTACCTGAATTTTTGCCTTAAACAAAACAAAGAACCTAAGACCTAATAGCTCTATATTCTGTTATTGTAAAGCTCATTTTATAGCAATAGGTAAATATAGGTTAATTCATTATAATCACGTAATAACTTTAACTAGGCCGACCAAAAATCACAAGTAATCTTTTGTATTCTTGTTATTTAAATAATCCTTTCTGCTGCAGGGTATGTTTTCTTACGGTTATTGTCTGGTTTTAATTTCAGTCATATTTGGAAACCAATAACCAATTAAAGGCAATTTACTACTTATCACAACGGAAAAGAGCATTGCGACACCTTAAATTAAACTTGTGAGAAAATTGTGAGTAATGATAAAAAACTTTGCACTTTAAATCCTTTGCAGGTAAATCCTTACACGTCAAGGCTTCCTTTAAATAAACCCATTTATAAGTTCTGGAAATAACTAACTCGTCCATTAGTAGTAATGAAAAGTATACCCATAAAGTAGATTTTATTACTTATTTTATTTCTATTTATTTCAAATTTCTGGCAAGAGTTTCTTATTGTGAAATATACAATTAAGAAATTATTTACTTTCTCACAGTTTATCAAAGTTATAGGTCAAGGAACGTCCAGATGAAGGTGTTTACATCAAAGATTTATCTACATATATAGTAATTATTTCAGATGACATGGTTAGGCTAATGTGTCTAGAAAATAAAATAGTATGTTTATAAAATTTACCTCATTGTTTTAATATTTCCTAAAACTCTTTGAAATTTTAGTTATTTTCGAGTTGCAACCTAGTTCTGTCAACAAGATAAGAAACTCACTTGCACCAGTCTTTTACGATCTAGGCCTTAAATTTTACACAATACACAAGAATAAACTACGCATACTCGTCATATCCATTTGTTACAACGCATACAAAACTGGTCTTTATGATCTGAGCTTTACACACATTATCTTTTAATCCATGTATCCTCTATCAGATAAAGTGTTATTCAGTACTATAACCGCTACTATGTAGGTAATCCACTTGAATAATCATTTATGATCACACATTTCTTTCCTCTTCATGCATTCTTTTTAAAATAGAGTATCCGGCAGGCATACGAATAGTTTATGCGAAAACCACTTTAGACCATATGGTCACAGTGAACCTCTGGCACGATTAGGAACATGACACTCAAATTCTCCTGTCGCACTTAAGTTTAGGCCAGTAGAGAAATGACTTCTACTGTTCACTTAACATGGAACGAGCTTCTTCATTACCGAACATGTAATATAAGTAAGGTGTAAAACTATCCTGCATGTATTTTTGTGAATGTAACATGTATATAGAGGGAAAGACAATTGAGGAAACAGAGTTTCACATCTGTAGTGCTCACACATATATCGCAGACGTCCCAAAGCTTAAGCGATCAGAGCGCTCTTAGAAATAGATCGCTAAATAAACTAGATAAATAGACCACATGTAACATTAGAATGTAAATAAAGAGGATTGTGTAATCGTCCCATTTGGAAGTACAATATTAAAATGTGTAAACTCTTCTAATTAAATACACAAAACACTGAAATACGCAATACATACCTAACCATACACACAGATACACATAGACAAACACACACACATGTATCCATAAGGATACCATGGGGGCTCCAGCAGCTACTGGATCGAAATCCCGAATTTACCAAGGTTTAGCCCGATTTCCCATGGCCGTAAACCCACAGGAAATAATAATAAAAAATCCCAAAACGAGAAAAACGTTGGTCCGTGGCTCGGAACTTTAGGAGCACTGGGGCGATATAACAAATTTCCCCAAAATTGAGACCCGTGTCTAGCTCCTGGGTAGTTTTACCTCAAGCACGGCTTTAGGGTGACTTTATATAAGACCCGACTCCAAGGTAGCTTTCCCTAAGAATTGATGGAGGTATTTGTCTTAGTCTAGAGGCTGTAATTGATATAGAAACATGCCTGAACCCAAGGCTCGACTCTTGGGTAGCTTTACTTAAAGTCTAGCTCCAAAGAGGCTTTACCTAAGGCTTGACTCCAAGGTAGCTTTACCTAAGGCCAGAATCCAGAGTTACTTTACCTAATAGCTGGCTTCGGGTTGGGTATACCTGAGGCCTTGCTCCAAGGTAGCTTTACCTAAGGCCTAGCTCCTGGGTGGCTTTACCTCAAGCACGACTCCAGGGTGTCTTTACCTCAAGCACGACTCCAGTGTGACTCTACCTAAGGTCTGACTCCAAGGACCGATCATTTTTGGCAATCTGATATATTATTTGAAAACTACCCTCAGGTGAACCCACCCTCACATCCATCCAAATTATACTCTAAACATACCACATACAGTTGTTTAGTCATTTGATCTAACCGATCATTTTATTTTTGGCAATCTGATATATTATTTAAAACTACCCTCAGGTGAACCCACTTCACCTCTAGCCAAATCGGACTCTATCTCCACCCCTATCAGGCAACACACATTTTTCCAAAATTTTTCCAAAAACTACCCCCAACCTCAAATCCACCCCCGGAGCAACCCCCGGGAAAGCTCCCAAACGTACCTAGGATCATCTCCACACTTAGGGGTGGGTTAGGTTATATGCAATTTGGCTGACTTAGGTTACTGCTTTAAGGCCAACTCCCCCCACCACTTTTTCTTGCCAAAGTAGCCCCATTAACTACTTATATATATATATATATATATATATATATATATATATATATATATATATATATATATACATACACACACACAGGATAATTCAGGTGGAATCTACAGTACTGTTCAAGCATATACCAATATAATGAAAAAGTTCATATAAACATGGATCCATAAATGTCTCATTGACAAGTTATACAGAGTTAAAAATTCCCCCTGACATTTAGCTCCTTCAATGACATTTACTTACACTGAAAGTTTTAGGTCTTTAATTGCTTTTGTGAATTAATTAAGTTTTATGTGAAATGCGCTGACAAATCGTATAAATCCCGCCCAGAAATCTCTCTCTAATAGTTTAGGATAAACATAGGGTAAAGCAAAAAAACGTTACGGTCGAAAACAGTTTGTGTGTTTGAACTACAATAATTTTATTAGATTGCTTTTAAACCTTAAAAATAAATAACAACATTTATAGAAAATTTAATTTCCCCAAAAAAATAATATAAAAATCAATAAAACTAATGCAGTTTTCTTCTAAATAAATTTTAACACATAAAACTAAAAAATAAGAATATCGCGCATTGCTAACGAAGTAGCCTAATAATAAAATGTAGGTCAACTTCTCTCGAAATAATTTTATTACAAATTGAAAATATATTCAAATAATCTACATAGTTATTTATAAAATTACTTAATAAACTTATATTCATACCAGTATTACAAGAGCTGCTCAAAACGTCCACTTTAATTGGTAATACGCATCAGCCCGACGATTTAAAGAGGCCTATGAATTCTCTAACATTAGAATGTTTTTTATTTCTCAGGCTGCAATTATTTTTTTGTGTGAAAACTCATGTACGTTAACCCATTTTATAGCATACACTAAAGACTCCTTGTAGGGGAAAGACTGGCAAAGAGGCCAAGACGGGTAAAGTGGTCATTTGTGTTTATTAGGCCGTTTAGTGCTGCAGCCGTGTGAAAATCATGTCAACTAGTTCCTTCTGATGGCGTCAGTATTGTCTGTGACTGTGGAGGGGAAGACTATTTGAAATTGTCAACAGTGTTATTTTTCCGATTTTCAGCACGTCTGACTTTTGGTAAGTGGCAAGCGTTTATACTTTTAACTTAATAGCCAACAGGATGATAGTTATGGACTAAAGTGCTGATGGATAGTCTTGTTTAACGTTTTTAATTGATGCTTGCTTGAAATTAGTTTTCCATTCTGACTAGGTTTTAGATTACAATTCTTGTAATGGCGTCATTCCATAAAGTTACGAGTTTATTTAACTGTACAGAGTTAGTCATGACAGTAAGCAGTTAATTACAATATTTACTCTCTTTGTATGTATCACATCACTCAATTAACTTACATATAGTAGGTTTTGTGATAAAGATTTATAGTGAAATTTCCAGACTTTGGTACAATATGGCGTAGAGACAAAGATTGATTAAGGCAAGTATTTTACGTGACAGGTTAGCGCAATATAACCTCACCCCACACAATCCAACCTCCATATATTGCTGCACCAGTGCTTTACTGGACATTTTTCACACAGCATTTTCATCGTTCGTTTGCTTCAATAAACCACCTTGTAAAATTGTTACGAAATATCATATAAGTTATTTCATATATTATTATTATTGTTTTACTTTTGTACATATTACTTCAACGACTTATTTTAAAGATTATATAGAGTTACATAATAAATCATTATAACTACGAAGACAAGGTGATTATGAGTGTCGCTTTAAAACATAAGAAACGCCAAAGTAGCGCCAATGCAGGTCATCTATTACCCAGGTATAGTTCTATGTATCTATGATGATTCCTATACTTTCTTGTAATTGTTGATTTTGACTACATTGTTATAACAATAACTCTAGATCCTTTATTGATAATAATTAACATACGGCATATAATTAGCAATTTTGTATTTACTAAATATTTGCCTCATATAAAACTATAGAACGAAATACCTTTGGTGAAATAAGCCATATTAAGCATAAAGTATGTATGTATAAGCATATTCTAAGGTGGTAAGTGAAATATGTTTCATTCTTATAAAATTAATATATTCATTTACTGTATATACCTAGGATTCCAAGGTTAGCGACGAGCGATTTGTGTAACAGAACATGCTTTTTTACTCTAAAATAACCTTAAACCTAGAGATCAAAAGGATGTAAATATTAAAGAAATGAAAACAAGCTGTAAATAAAGAAAACATGTGTACATGTATTCTAAATGGAAATAGCAGCTTATTCTCATTTGAATTACTTAAAATACGAAACCAGAAGTTGATGTTTGTTTTTGGTTTATACCATAGCAATAGACAATACGATATTTTCTAATAATTATAATGTGTTTTTATGTTCAGTAGAATAATAAAGACATCATTGGGTCATACGATACAACGAATCATCTGGAAATATTATGAAATCGTGTTGCCTATACATTTGCTAAATAATATGGTAAAGTATCATTGTCTTGTACTAGTGGGATTGAATGTATGGCTTAAGCATGATTGAAGATACTATCAAGAGTAAATGAATATAACTTTATTAAATATAAGGGAAACGCTTTTTCTGCAGAACGCTAGAGAATTGGTTAAAGATTACTAGGAATTTGTTAGGGGATCGAATGTAATATTATCAATGAAGGTGCTGTACCCACGAACCAGACAACGGTGACAGATGGCTTTACGTTTATTTTTAATAAAATATATGAACGCATGACTTATGTCTTGTGATGAGTGACCAAATACAGAGGCTATTCTGATGTTGAACAGAATCACAATATTAAATTAAACACGAAAGTAGTTCAATGTTAGATGAAATCGTAGTTGAATGTTGCTCTTCTACAAAGCGATCGGTATTAGGTGTTTAGTAGGAGTAATCATGAATACAATAGTCAGCAATGGGTATACGTGTACACTTTATAGTTAGTAGAAAGAGCAAATGGTGTCTCAGAGAGCTTGTAAGTAGCCGATAGCCAAATGTCAGTCTCAGAAACAAGCCTAAAGTAAAATGATTCCGGAAATTGAATTTCGAAACTTCAGTACACTTGAACTTGGTCGTTTGTTTAGACAATCCTTACACTTGACACGTAACGTTAGTTACATTCAACTGATCTTGGCTTGCAATAACATTGGAATACTAACAGTTAGTCGGAGCTTAGATCTTGTGGACAGAGTTTAATTTCGTGTTCGTTTTTGCCAAGGTATACAAAACTAAATTTAAACTACTTAACAAAGTGAATACGTAATTGCTTACTTGCTGACGCGTTTCAAAACGTTCGTTCCTTTTACGAAGCTAACCCTCTACTCATACAAAACATTAATTACATATACCATGTTTCTAGTGTCTGAGCGAAATCCAACATCAGTGTTGTGCTTTTTGTACTGTATAGTTAGAGTAGGAGTGTATCACTACTCTTAGAATTACTCTGTTTGCTAGTGCTATTCATAGTAAATACCTATCCTGCAATACAATGCATATATAAAAGTAACGATGGACAAAAGACAATATTAAGGTAATAAATAATTATAAACAAAACCCTCACAGTTTTATTAAAATAAATTTATTTGCATCCTCCATATGATGTTCATTATTGTGTATGTACTTTAAAAACACACACAAAGTTAAACAGGTAAACCAGTTTATTATGCAGATTTGGATTTACCTTTAAAGAAGAAGGTTTTCCATTCAAGCTTCAACCCTAGAGGAAATAGTATCTAACTATTTAAATTACACTGCAAACCATGACATCATCAAATTAGAATACATTTACGTTAAACCACAAAAAACACACTGCGCATTACTAATTTGAAACATTATTACATTTGGTATACATTAATACATTATGTTTGAAAACAATATTCATGTTTTACTTAATTGCAGTTTACGGGGTAGGGTTCACCTTACATACCTACGGGATAATACATTACCATATATAAAATAATTATATATCCACCCATCACTCTATATGGCTATTACAATCCTTTTTTATCCTTGATTTTGGTGTAATTACATTTATTTCTCTTATGCTATTCAGTTAACGAGTAACAATAATTATTTTTGATTCTTCACGTGTTATTTCAAAACATTCTCAAAACAATGCTATTATTTGTTTTATAGATTTTAATATTTTTTACCTGATTTATTCTCCTAATATCTTCCATAATATATTCAAAACGTATGATATCAAAAGGAAATGATTAAAGGTACCACAAGGTTTAAAAGTGTTACCAAATATATTGTGAGCTTCCATTTACGTAGCTGAAATGTTTACCCACTAAATCCGAACAAAATTGTGCAATGTTTCGTTATTTAAGCGTTATCGCTGGTACTGTAGAGGTGTTTACGGAGTTGCACGGCAATGAAGTGTGCAGAGATAAGGTCGTGTTGCCAGGGTGAAAAGTTTTGGCCTGGCTTAACACAGAATACATAAATTGTTGAGCCAATTATAAAGCTTGTAAGCACCTTTAATTACACAAAATATTTTTACTAGTTATCCAAAAATGTAATAAATTTATAAACAACAATGCGCTATGCATATTTGAAAGAGTTATGTTCAGACTTATCACTTTAAAACACGTAACCTATTTATCTGATATGCATACAGTTATTTGATTTATCTCATTATTGTGAATGAGGAATAGTTATAATTATAATTTATTATGGAATTATAAAGACTTAAAGAAAGTATTCTTTTAAATATTTTTTCTCGAAGTAAGTTACAGCCAGTAGTTGCAACAAAATCGGATATTTTATGGTGATCCTTTAGTAATAGAAATGGTGTCGGCAGCTCGGATCTGTATAACACCAATACATAAATATTGCATGCAGTCTTAGCTGTATCTAATGTATAATTTAGAGCCGTTTTATGGATACCCTGTGTGGACTTGATAGAAGATCTATACATAGCTCTAATTGTAAATGTTACTTCTCTGTATGGCTGTATATAAAAGATATTTTACTCTTATCAAATAGCAGACTCGTTTGACGTCACTTCATTCTATAGAAACTACACTATAACTAATAATCTGTTATTCTTATATCTGGCTAGTCACGATAGTATAACGTACAGTAATATCTTACATTTATCAAGTAATGTCTAGCTTTATTCAAAATTTTAACAAAAACAACTAGTATTCCTAAACAAATCTTTAAAAAATGTGATTCTTACATGTCATTTGAGGTGGCACTTATGTGCTTTATCTTAAATAGTTCTGACTTTAAAGACGACTTAATTAATTCTACAAATTTATGGTAATGTATTTACCAATAAGTAAACCCTAGTTTACTCTAATACTAATGTCAAAAAATTCTAAACCACGTACGTCTTCGGACCTTAGTATTATAGAACGTTTGTACAATATTGCAAAACAATTATTTATTCCAAGAGATATATTTTTTATACTGTATGTAACGTAGAATATGATGGAATTTTCATCTATTAGCTACAATTAATGAGATGAAACAAAACCTATCAAAGAGTATATATTAAATGTAATATTTGGAACTACAGAGACGTGAACTAAAGGCCGTGATTCTATAGCCGAGATGTACGAGTATGTACTGTTCTTTAGCTATAGTAATAGTTAGATCATGGTCAGGCATTATTATTCTGGTATCCTATAAAATGGGTTATATTTATATTTATACATACAGAAACACCCACAAACCCTCACGTCTTCGAGCGCGTGTGTTTGTGCGCGCGCTCATGTGTGTCTGTGTGAGGGTGTTTATATATATATATATATATATATATATATATATATATATATATGTGTGTGTGTGTGTGTGTGTGTGTGTGTGTGTGTGTGAGTGTGTAGGTTTGTATAACTAGCCAAATGTTGCTAATATTACTAAAATGTTACAGCACAACACTAAATAATTTTTAGTTTATAATGTTAATGTATACATAATTATTTTAAATTATATTGATCGCAGCAGGGTGCGGATCCAAAAAATACTTTCTACTTTTTTTGGTAATTTGTTCGTTGGCTTCATCGTTGTGAAGACAAATTCTGGAATAAACATTTCAGATCTCTTTAAAATCAATTGTAACTGTCTTTATGTATACATATTTATTTAATAAGATTTCCGATCTGCAAATCTGTTTCTCTGTCAGTCAATGATTTGTGTAGAGAATGATTTCACCCAACTCCCCATGGAATCGCGTAATAAAGTAAAACAACGCTTTACTTAGCAGCAATTAATTTATAAGTAGATTAGTTATTTCTATGGTGAGTTTTAAGTTACAGGCGTATAAACGTCGGTAGGGGTGAATGTCTTGTATTTCTATTTGTTTATAAACAATTTAAGGTTTATTATATATCTGCTACTTATCTCATGACAGTTGGCATGTTTTTGTTTTGGGCTTTTAGTAATAAATTTATTTATCTTTGACTGCCTTGGAAAATTATTTAATTAAATAAATCAAAATTAATTGAAAAGCATCGAATATTTTATCTTCTAATTAGTATTTACGCCTAATGTTTAGGGCTTTAAAACGTGTTTTAGGAGTTCCGGTTGTCTTGCTCTTTGATTATTTCTATTACTATTTGGCCATTACGTCCTTCTTATTTCTCGATGATGTTCAGTTATTTATTTGTTGGTACGGGGATGTCTCTCTATTCAAGTGAAACACACAGGAAACGATACAGTCGTCTCCTCTTCTAGTTACCAGCCCATGATTGTTACTAATACTGATTAAAAAAAAAATACTCTTACGAAATTTCCCTTTATTCCTATTTTAACGTTTGTTATTTACACTTTTATGTTTCTTTACTACTTTAATGTATCACCACCACATCACATTGGAAGAATATAAAATGCTTTTTGGCCAATCTGTTTGATTTAAACTAAGTTCCTAGTTTATTATTCCCAATTACAAAAGTAATAATAATTTTTTTGTCTCCAAGGTGTAACTTTATATTTTATACACTTTGCTGTCAACGTAGACCCCCTCGCCCTCTCTCTCTCTTTCTTCGTAGAAAACTCATGGCGTTAAGTTTTTTTTTATTTACCAACCCTGTTATTCTTAGCAACACCCTCCAGAGTCACTGATACAATGTTATGAATTAGCTAACAGTTTGAACCAGGACCAACTTTTAGAAAACCATACGTAGACCTATATTTCAGCTTCCCCGACGATTTGTGATATATATATATATATATATATATATCGTATATATATATATATATATATATATCGTATATATATATATATATATATATATATATATATATATATATATATATATATATATATATATTGACTGCAAATCAATCCATCATTGTCGAGACTATCAATGATTGTATGAGTGGATGAAATATCCTAATTCATAAAATTTACAACCTCTTTATTGAATATAAATCTTGTTATTTGGACAGTCTTAGGCTAATGATTTACAATTCTGCCAAACGATATGGATACTGACAGTATATAACATGTTCAATATTTTTTTTACGTTTAAATACTGTAGTTGTATGGATAATTTGTTATGTTATTATATCTATTAGATATTTATTTGAAATAATCCCTTACGAGCTAAAGCAAAACGAAAACTGAAACAAAAGTTTATGCCAAATAAGAAAGGAACTGTACATTAAGTGAATATTGAATATAAATACGTTCACTCTGATTTATTGTAGATAATATATACTCATTTTAGTGTAAATTAAGAGAAAAAGTTGTAATTTGAACATAAATGTATTAAAAAATTTAGAAAATACAAATTGGTTATAATATTCATATATTATTTATGATTACATATTTATTTTTAACAATGATGTGTACTAAGGTGAAATTTTAGTATTTTTTTGTAAAACCAGCTTTGTATAACGAGTTTTAAAGCTTACTTATTTTTAAAACACATTGAAACTGTAATATTATTTAATTTATTTAAATTTTATCAACTATAAAGAAAAATTAACTAAAAAAATATAATTAATTTTCACAATATAATACTCGGAAATGGACTGAAACATTTTTCACAGTCTTTTAAACAGTTTGCTCTTTAATTGACTTTTATATGCTTAAAACGTCAATTTACTTTAAAATAGATTTTTCTATGAGTTTTTAGAAATATCTTCATTAGAAAATCCAAAAAAGCTGTATTACATATTATTAGAAAAATCTATAATTTTATGTATTATTCAGAATAGAAGAATTAAAAAATTCATTTTATTTCACACTAATCAGAATGTAATAAATATATCTTAATGTGTCATGAAAATAATTATTACAAGAAACATTAATCAGAGACATTATGAAATACTTTACTATAGGCCTAGATATTTTAAACATATGAAGTTTTTATAAATAAATGTGTAAAAATTATATCAAATAATTATACGACAATTACATCACTGTATTTCGGTACAGCTGGTTAGCTGTTGGAAAATACTTGCTATCCAATGCAATTAAATGACAGCTGTGTGGAGTGAGAACATATTGCACTTTTATTCGTACGTTGCAGTATTTTTGTTTGTTTAACATGGTAAATAATTTTCAATAGAATGATATAATGAAACAATTTATGCTAAATGTTTGTAGTTCTTACATTCATATTTCTGATATGCTCCATATATGTATATATATATATATATATATATATATATATATATATATATATATATATTTAGCTTTAAAAAGCTTTATATATTTATTAGCCCCATTATAAACAATTCCATAAACAAAATCAACTATATTGATGAATCACGTTTTATCAGAAAGCCTCTAGTATTTTAAATTGGAAAATTATACCATACATAGCACATATTAAAGTTTACAGTTCTTACGAAATCTATGCATGTTTAAGATTCCTCTTCCCTCTAGGCAAACCCTCTTGATCCGAAGACAAATTAAGAAAAATTTACTTCTTGATTTAGCATTGAACATTTCGGACATTTTCCCATTATTATTATAAAAAACAAATTATAAAAGATGAGCCCCAAATATTAACATATACCAATTTATAAAGACAATCCACCTCTAAAACCATCTAGGTCACTAAATAAACGTCACCTATTTTAATCAACGAATCTAATCGAGAATATAATCCAAATTAACAACTAATACCATCAGATAATTTTACCTATTTCTAAACATCATATTTAGATCCAAATTTTACCACACCATTTGTAAAACCAGCCTATATATATATATATATATTTATATTTAACTCGTAATTTTATTTATTTATGAATGAAAATGGAAAATATACTTTTAGACTGTTGTTTTTTATCATATGCGTTTACTTTCTATAATTCTGAAAAATATTTCAACAGAAATTTTAATGTCTTCTAACGTTTTTATACTAAATTTAATTTGTTATTTACTAGCCAGCTCCACCTGCATTGCTTTATACTGAAATAATTTCTTCTCCCATCCAAAACTAGCAAATGCTTACTTTTTCCATTTTAGGATTCAAAACAAACTTAAAATTTGTTTGATTATAATTATAATAACATATAAAATCCAATTATTAATATATTATTTAATTTCATTTTGACCCTTTATCTGTTTTACTTCTAACCCCATTGATTATAAGGATGTGAATTTTAATACAGCATACTTTGTAACCCTAGATGACTCGCGCTAATACCCGTTACACCACAGCTCCCGCAGGAGGATAATTTTTTACCCCAACTAGTTTTCAGGTTATAGTTGTTATAAATTAGAAATATATAAACATGTTTTGTTATATTAAAAAGATATGAATAAACACATGAAATATGATTCCCTTTTCTATACGTCAAATCACTCTTCACATACTTCAACTAAATGTTCTTTACAAACACTTTTCCCACATTTAGCTCAGTATTTTGTTGATTTTTGTCCAAGGTTAATCGGGCAAAAATCACAACAGTAATTAAAATGTGTTTTTGTAATATTCCCAAATATAAAGCTATATCCTATTTTGTAAATAAATAAAATCTTTTTGAATACATCTTTTGTAGTGAAAATTGTTTTCGTTAGAATATTTATGAAACAAAATATTTCATATACAAGAATACGTTATAAACACAATATACTCCAAAGCGTAATACTTGCAATAGAAAATAGAATCTGCGTCTTCATACTGTACACTACTAGCAAAAGAATCCTGTCTGTAGGCCATATACCTTTAGAATTTTCGCGCGAGACTTCATTGCTCCACAAGCATACAAAATCCCAATCAAAGTTTTAATTTCTTCAAGAGAAGTTTCATATTCATCTCTCCTCCTTGCAAAGCTAGACTTTTTTGTCTGTATTAATTATTTGTGCTACACAATATGTAATCCATCATGTCATTATCATACAACTGATTCCATGGTTTCAGGGTGCATTTTTATTTTTGCTTCTCCGTTTACACTGGAAATTGATTTTTTTTTTATTTGAAAGAGAATAAAGCTAATCTTATTACATATAGAGCTTTCTCCTGCAATGACAAGATACCTTTCAGCTTCAGCAGTCTTGATTTGGCGACGCGCAACGTCACTCCCGGATCTTCATTCTTCATTTTCTTCATTTTCACGCGTCATCGCGAACTAAATTTTTACAATTTGATAGTTCTTAAACCTGTTTATCTAAATTAGTTTATATAGAAGAGTAATTAAAATATAAGGTCTTCCGTATTTACGAACATACATGAGATATAATATCCTGTAAGTATTTACGTCGTTGTAAATTCTGTATATGGTGATGGTAAACTGAAAATATTTCCAATATAAATTTTATTCACAGTGTAAGAAACATTATTGTTATTTGCGTAACGTAGAGAATTGTATTGTTTAGAATAAATTTCCGCTTTTTATATCAAATGTATCGCAAGCATTAACTCTTAGTTTTTGCATACATACTACGTATAAGTGATTTAATAATCAACGTTTATCACTGAGATATTCTTTATTTGTGTGTATCTTCAAACGACCTGTATAGAAATTCTCTGCACTCACATTTTTTTTTGTTTCTTGATTACTGAAACATATTTTTATTTGATTTTGATAAGATAGTCTTCTTCTCCTTGCCAATAAATAGTTGGATACTGCAAGGCAACCTATAAACAATGAATAGTTTTTATTGTTGAATGTTATATTCTTTCAGATTATTTCTATTGCCTTGTTCAATATATTCACCTAATATAACATAAGACACTTATTTTCGTGTTAGAATATTATGACGGTCAGGTCTTTTGTCAGCTTTAACAATCACCTTACATCCATCACTTATTTTATATTCTTGTTTTAATTACCTTTAGTAATTACTTGTTGACAAAAATATCTTCAACATTTAAACGTTTGTTTTTATTTGGATATCATGAAATAATGTTTTTTTTTCACCTCCGATAAAACGAATTTAATATTACCGTAGTTTCTGCTTATGTTAAAGATTTGATTTTATTATATGATAGGATTTTAAAGTAGTTATCATCATACATAACGAATATTTACCTTTGATTTGTATTTCATTAGTGGTATGGAATAAAGTCATTGAAAACTTCGGTAAGGTATTGCATTTTTTTAAAAAAAGGAATTAAAATAATATATTTGACACGATATCAATATTTGAAAGGGTATACAGTTGGATTTAAAGGCGGGAAACATCATTTTCACTGCTGAACCACAGTCCAGGCTTTTCATACTTTTAATGTTGAGAGAATTCCAATATTGACATTTCTTACCAGTTCTCTGAACATTATATTAGAGTATCATCCATTATCAATTGATGATTCGTAATGAATGTCAAGACGGTGAAATAAAGATTTCGTTAATTAATTCACATTGAATATACATTCTTTGTCGATTTTCTAATAACTTTGCTTGTCTCTCACTTGTACGTGGGCTCTGAGTAAATTCGAGAATTAAAATTCCTTGTACTTTTAAATTAGTAGGCGGAATTCTTTTATTTTAGAGTTCTTTTTATATCATATACGAGAATTTATTTTCCGTAATTTTCTTATTATCTTCCTAATATTTATTTATTACATTTGACGCTATTTCCCGTTGTTGTTCAGAACGTTTTTTTGTCGTCGACCAGTACTACCGTTTTTTCTACCGTTTATTCTTAAATAAATTCTGTATTGTGTATGTTTAAACATTTTTAAATTTATAATTGGAAATTTACTGAAAACCCCACCTTAAACTAGGAGTTTGCATGTAATAAACTAATTTCAATCTTTCTAAAACAAATTTCGTTTAAGTTCAGGTTAGAATAATTAGATTCAGTTAATATTTCAACTAGTAACTATAAAATTAATTCTTGGCTAGCTGGCCTGAGCAACCGGGCAGGTCCACAGGTGGCGGATAGTGGGACTGCCTACAGAAATGTAGGTTACCTGTGAATAAGGATTCCGAAAGGTTTCTGAATATGCAGGCCTGGACCAAGGCAATGGTTCAAAGGTGAGGAATTATCCCTCCTCGTCAGTCAACCGGTTGGGTGTGGTAGAAATAACTGCTCTGACTGGGGAGACTGGGGTAGTTGGGAATTAAGTCCTCACAATGCTACTCTCACCTCCCGGGTGAACCAAGGGCAATGCGACAGTGAAGTATGGGCGGGAAACTACCTTAACGACACAGTTGTAAAAAAGAGAGTAAAGCAGGCTGTTCGCTCCATGAGCAACAGTTAATAATGTCCTGAACTTGGGGTGTGCTTCAAGGTCAGTGACTGAATACCCAATCCAAGTTGGAAGGCATCGTGCCGAAGGATGAATGGCTGCAGGGTATAAAATGCAGTCGCACACGATCCCCTTGAGGAACCAGACAAAACCTCATTGTATGTTGTCTCACCAGGACAGTGGGGGCTCTGCTCTGGTCGACCGTTATTTCCCCATACTCGTGGGACGTTAATGGACCAAGTAAGTAAAAGAATTGATTTTGAGACTGCACAGACAGCGGGAGCTAATGAGACGGCAAACCGTGAGTCTGTAGCAGATGTGTCAACGGCAACCATCACTGGGTGTGCAGGGGCGGCTGTCAAGCTGCCGACTGCAGAAACCAGTGAAGTGGCTGTAGAGTTGAGCACGATGTCTAGTCCTGGGGCTGCTCTGCGGACCTAGGCAACTGCGAAGTAAGCAGAACAATGATCAAGATCCTCCAAGTGAACCTACAGCATAGCAGGGCGTCTAGTGCTGTCGTGTGTAGGACGCTGGATAGGGGAGAGGTGGACTTGGTTCTCATCCAGGGGCCATGGATTTCTGGAGGACGAATATTCGGGCTGGCGACATCTGGAGGTAGGTTGTTGCACGATAAGGACTCCGGTGTTCCCAGGACGTGTATCCTGGTTAGGAGGGGTTTGAGTGCTTTTGTACTAACGGACTTCTGCTGCAGGGACTTGATAGCAGTGAAGGTGGAGCTGAGGGCGGAGGGGGGGATGAAGAGGCTGAACCTGGCCACTGCATATCTCTCCTTTGACTACGCGGGGGCTCTACCAACACAAGAGCTGAGGAGGCAGGTCGAGCACTGCGGGGCTGTGGATGAGGAGCTGCTGGTGGGGACGGATGCTAACTCCCATCCCACTTCGTGGGGAAGTACAGATACCAACACTAGAGGTGAGGAGTTTTTAGCTTATCTTAGCTCTAAAAATTTACTAGTCTTAAATCAGGGGGAAAAGCCGACGTTTGTCACTAGGGCCAGACAGGAGGTCCTGGACATTACGGTGGCATCGAACCAGATGGCTAGGTATGTACTAAACTGGCATGTGTCGGATGAACCATCTTCTTCTGACCACAGACATATTAGGTATAATATCTCCCTAAATCCAGCCATGCTTCGGCCAACCAGGGATCCAAGAAGAACAGACTGGGACTCCTGTAGGAACAGAAGGGACCTGGGTGTTCGGATTGAGGAGGCTGGATTGGAGTATGGTGAGAGGAGAGAGCTAGAAGACTCTGCCACTTTGGTTGGCGAGGCTATAGTAGAATCCTTTACTGATAAGTGCCCTCTCAGTGAGGGGAGAAAAGTAGGGGATCCGTCATGGTGGAACAAGAAGCTAGCCAAACTTCGGAAGACCACCAGGAGACTCTTTAATAGAGCAAAAAAGAACGGGGAGTGGGACCAGTGTAGGAAAACACTAACCGAATACAACAGGGCAATTAGAGAAGCACGCAGGAAGTCCTGAAAGGAGTTTTGTCAAGAGATTGACAAAACTCGGGAGGGGGCACGACTGCATAAAGTGCTCTCTAAGGACCCAGTTAACCCAATGGAGATGCTAAGAACCCCACTAGGAAATATAACAAAAACTGCAGGGGAAAATGCGGAAGAATTAATCAGAACACATTTCCCTTCCAGTACTCTGAGGAAACTTGGGGGTGCCAAACTCTCCACAAGACGTGGTAAGAGGGAGGACTGGGAAGTGGCAAGGAGGATAGTAACTCCACAAAGGGTAAGATGGGCTATTGGCACATTTAAACCCTACAAATCTCCAGGTCCAGATGGGATCTATCCTGTGCTGCTGCAGCAGGGAATGGATATGCTGGTGCTGGTACTTACTAAATTATACAGGCTAAGCATTGCTCTAGGGCATGTGCCGGCAGCCTGGAAATCTAGTAAGGTGGTCTTTATACCTAAGCCCACCAGTAACCAATCGGAAGGGAAAAGATACAGACCTATTACACTCATGTCCTTTGTTCTTAAGGAACTTGAAAAACTGGTTGATAGGCATATTAGGGGGAGTGCTTTGGCTATAAAACCACTGCATTGGAACCAGTATGCTTATCAACCGGGGAAATCCTGCGAGGGAGCTCTCCATCAAGTAGTTGGTAGGATTGAGAATATAATCGCTAAAAAAGGTTGTGCCATAGGTGCCCTCCTCGACATTGAAGGGGCTTTCAATAACCCCTCAGTGGAGACGATGGTAAGTGGTGCAAGACGTCATGGAGTGAATGCGACCACTTATGTTTGGATAAGTTCCATGTTAACAAACAGAAGCCTTTCTGTAGAGGTGGCAGGGGAGGACAGTCTGAACTGTGCACACGGGGGGGGGGGGGGAGGGTTCTCTCTCCTCTGTTGTGGTGCCTAGTGGTTGACAACCTTATTGAACTCCTGAATGAAGAGGTGTACTTCTGCCTGGGATATGCGGACGACATAGTTGTTCTGATCCTGGGAAGATTCCCTGATACAGTCCTTGAGTTAATCAGGAATCCTCTACGACTGATTGAAGAGTGGTGTAATAAAGAGAACCTCCGTGTAATAAATCCGAAAAAGACTGCTCTTATTAACTTCACCAGACAGCGAAAAGATCTGTCGACCAGGATGCCGCGCTTGTTTGGTGAATATCTTGAGTTTGTGGGGGAGGTGAAGTGCCTGAGAGTTACTCTGGACAGGAAACTCACCTGGAATCCACATCTTGAGAGGACAGTTAACAGGGCCAAAAGGGCACTGATTTCAGTGAGAAGAATGGTGGGTAAGAAATGGGGACTGAAGCCATCAATGATGCACTGGATGTATCTGAGCGTGATAAGACCTATGATTACCTATGGTGCTTTGGTGTGGTGGACAAAGGCCAACCAGGCACAGACAAGAGCTCAACTGAGCTCTATCTAGAGATTGGCTTGTCTGTGCACACTGGGAGCGATGTCAATTACACCTGGTGCAGCAATGGAAGTAATGCTTAACCTCCCCCCCCTTGAGCTTGTCCTTAGGGGAGAGGCGAGGCTGGCGGCATGGAGATTGCGCAACTCGAACAACTGGGCTAACCTCCCAGATGTTTCGGGACATATGAGTATCGAGTGCGTGGTCAAAGAACCCGTCTTGGAAATGGGCAGCGACCACATTACTCGAACGTTTGCACCTGACCAGGCCCAGCATACTATGATGGAATGGTCAGGGACATATTAACATCGGGAGCTCAGATCTGGTACACAGATGGCTCCAAGATGGACTTCGGCACTGGAGCAGGGGTGTATTGTAAAAACCCAAGGATAAAACTAGTTTTTTCCTTGGGGAGGCATACCTCTGTCTTTCAGGCCGAAATATATGCTATAAATGCCTGTCTGGGAGAGATAGCGAGAAGGGGAACACACAGGACCCGAATTGCTATTTTCTCCGATAGTCAGGCAGCAATTAAGGCACTAAACGGACATGTGGTCACCTCGGCCATAGACAGGGACTTCCTAAATAACCTACAAGCCCTGGCAAGGCACAATCAAATCAAGATAGGTTGGGTGCCAGGGCATAGGGGAATACTTGGAAATGAAGCCGCAGATGCGCTGGCCAGAGAGGAGTCTTCGACTCCCATGATTGGACTTTAGCCTGAGGTAGGTATTTCCAAATCCATGGTCAAGATGGCAGTGCGAAGGTGGATGGCTGAAAGACACTGTGAGCACTGGATCAGGGCTGAAAGGATGAGACACAGTAAGGTAACCCTTAGGAAACCTTCCTTGGGGCTGCAGAAGAATCTCAGCTATCTGTCTAGAAAGGAACTGAGGATAGCCACAGGTCTACTCACGGGACACGGTGGACTAAGGAAACATCTGCGTAAAATGGGTATCTGCAAAGATGAACCAGTGTGCAGATTATGCGGGCAAGAACTGGAGACCGCCACACACATCATTTATAGATGTGAAGCACTTGCCGAGAGGCGCTTCAACCTCTTTGGAGATAGCACAGCTCTGGAAGAGGATGCTGAAGGTAAAACACTAGTCAGAAAAGTCCTAAACCTGGTAAGAGGGAAGGGGCTATTTGACTAGATCAGGGAGGTAAGTACAATATACCTTAAGGTAGCAGTGCTTTGGGCAGTTTAAAACCCGCTCCCAAGTCAAGAAAAAAAAGAAAAAAATAATAAGATTAATTATTGTAAAAATTATTTAAACAGGATTGTATTTATTAGACATTATTTTAGATAACTGTTATATAACAATTTTCTTCAATAAACCAAAATAAATAATTATTATGCACGTTAATTTTCTAAAGCTTTTGTAATGATGAAAAGAGGGAACTAAGCCTTTAATCAATTGCAAATAAAATCTAATGTAATTAGGCAACCCAATTTCCAAAAATCATAGTTTATACATCTGTAAAATAACCAAGTTTAAAAAGTTAATTACATGTCCTGTTACGGTTTTTATAGTAACTGAGATCATGAATTCAGTAGTTCTAACCATCTAATCAACGTAGCGTTAATGCAGAAAACTTCATTTAGTATTTTAATAGGATATATTCATACAAATAAAAACTGGTTCGTAGCCCTTACAAAATAATTTAGTCCAATTCTGTATCTATCACATCTAAGGAATATGATAAAACACAGTCATAATGCATTAAAATTATATATATATATATATATATATATATATATATATATATATATATATATATATATATTTAGTGTGAAGAAATTGAGTAAGACGTTCTCATGTATAGCCAGCAGTTACAGCTGTTAAGGATAAAGTTATTTTCCCTACCACTACTTGGCATTTTCATGTCTTTAAAATGATGTAAGCTAGGTAATTGGTAAATACATTAAACCGACTTTATGAAATTTATAACCTTCGAACTAAAATTTTATGGTAATATCTTGCCACCTAATGTAATACGAAAATAAAGAATATATTGAGATTAAATGTTCAATTTAAATGTTCACATTTTAATGTTCAAATTAAAAACGTTTAAAGAAATTAATTACTTTTATTGCCCTATAAAATAATAACATATTACTATCTTATCCGTGATAATGTATATAAACTGTGAACATTTACGTAGTATTGGAAAATACTAAAAGAGTTATAAGGAGCTCACGCAACATGTCTATTATACTTTAGAAATGACAGGAAAGCATTGTGAATAGGGCACACAAGACAATAAATAATAAGACAATAAACTTCTTACTCTTTTGGGTAAAAGATATCCCCAGTTTCATGACCATAAAGAGGTAACCAATCGTTACATTATCCTGTAAAAAAAAGGATAAGAAAAGGTACATGAAATTACGCGGCACACAGAAAATGAAAACATTGGGACCCTACTACTTTAAATAGAGGACAGTTGTATGTATTTAGGAACAAGTGAAATATCATGATGTACATGGGTTTTCAGTGAACTGAATAACATTTAACATTAAGTAGCACTTGACTTGATTACTCTGTCGTTCCAGTCGTCAATATTTTTTTGTCTCCTTGTTTTTACCTAAAATACCAAGCAGTTAATTATTTAACGCTTCCAAATGTGTATCATGTCAATGAAACTTACCGCAACATTGTTCGCATTACATAGATTGACATCCTTAGTTTTAAGCACTGATTTATGCATTTAAAGATTAAAAATAATCAAAGTAGAAATAAATACACTCAAAACTTTATAGATGATACAAAGTCACAAGAAATATACATACTTAAGTGAAAATCAAGATGTATTTCTTAAAATTACTATGCACATTTTTAAGATCTTGAAATATGAAAGTCATAATTTATCACTAAGTTATTACCTTATAACTTAAATCGATGCTCTTGCTACTCCAAGAGTAAGTCATGAAAGATAAGAACATCGAGATTTTAAAATGTTAGTTAGACATTTCTTATGATAATTATTCCTTTCATTCTTCTTGCCCAAATATAAATTAGATTAACCCCACCTTTTCGTCACATTTAAGCAAAATTCGAACTCATCATTCACTTATATTTGTTATATTTTTTCAGGAGTTTTAAATATTTTTTCAGATGATATTCAAGTATGAAATAATTCACTGATTTTAAAAATGCAAATAACAAAAACATTAGCATTTATTGACAAACTGACTGTATTTGTTTGGAATATACTGACAAACAATCAATGTTTGATCATTATACTGACATTACAATGACTGATCAGTTGAACACAAAAAGACTAATTAGATAATAACATATTTATTATCTGAACAGTACGTTCAAGTGGCACCTATAATTACAAAAAACGTTTTAGATGATTACATTCTTTGTACACAAAACTAGGTAAAATATCAAATATTAAACAAATATAATAGTAGTATTAAACAAAACAATAATTTTTAAAGAAGAATCATTAGAATTTAAAAAAAAAATATCTACAGAACCTTTTATTAGAAGAAAAAATGATAATAAATTTGTGTTTTTCATTCAATAAAGGAAGAGTGAAAGTCGTAAAGGTTTGTACTCTATGGAATTTTCTTGTTTCGATTAATCATTCTACCAAAGCTTTTGCTCACTTGTATACATTTTGTGAACAGATTTAATTAATATTTACATATAATAGGTCTGCAAAGTGGACAATGTAATCAATATAGAAACGGTATACAGTTATTTTTTTTTCAACTTTGATCTATAAAGAGTTTTCAAAAAACTTCATCTGATTAAATTTAAACATTGAAAGGGACATACGAAAAAGGACATTGCACCTAATTACAATTTTAAATAGAATGGTTTCTTAGTAAGGAGTTTTTTGCGAATCTCTTGATTGCGTCTCGAATTAAAGGAAAGTTATACTGTTTTTAACTAACAAATAAAACAGTCGCCACAGAACGATCAGAGCATATTCGTACTGCTGCAGTAGGCCTGCCTCGAGGAATTTTGTTGAGAAATATCTTTAAAAGGAAATATTAACTCACATTATATTAATTATAGTATTTGCTACAAATCGAGTCTTTCACAAGAAGACCTAGTATCGCGATAACAAGCTCTAGCTACAGCAAAGTCCCATAATCGCCTGGTCTTGTGATGTTACTCTTTTAGACAGCTCTCGCGATATCCACTCTCATAATTAACTGAGTTTGTTTCGGTATAATGAACAGTTCTGTTAATGGTCAATTCAAGAGAAGGTAACCTATTGTCGGGCAATTTGTCGTATCTTAACAGTTTCAGTGATTATCAACTCTACAGTAGACAGTTTCTTGCCTGACATCTTTTTTAAGCTTAGGTTTCGTGGTAGCACTCGTGATAGCCAAATCATTTGATGATGTTTCTAATGAACGACTATAGTGATAGCTAGCTCTCATAGTGCTGACTTTTGTGATGGTTAATCTGACAGCATCTCTCGTGAGGACCAGGTTTTATAATGGTCGTAACAGATAGTTCTTATAATCACAGACCTATAGATTGTTTATTTATGGGACTACTCGCTCTATTGTTCTCATAACAGACAGCCCTTGATATTGCCTGTCAGACGGACGGCTTTCCTGCTCTAAGATATAATAATTATTGTGCCTTGAAGATGGGCATAATATTAACCTGTCCGGGGTGATATAGCAAAGATTTTCTTCGTGTTTGTAAAAAAGGGTTGCATATATACATAATATTACAATATCCTTACTGACCAGACTCCGTACGATTCGCGAGGACGTTTTTAGAAACACCTTACTCATTTTACAAGTAGGCCTATTCATTTTCTGCTGTACAGTGATACGTAAAGCTGCATGGAGAATTCGTCAGAGTGCTACCTCTAGTGTTATTAATATCTCGGAGTATATATACGCGTGCCACGTTGTGAGAAATGTTTGTATTTCTCAATTTCTAGTTTTTTTTTTTTTTACGTAAATAGAGCTATAACTGTAAGTTAAATATTGATTTTACTTATATGTAGATACTCACGGGCAGATAATAACAAATATTTCAGTGTATATTTGTGTTCAAATGGATATTAAATAAGCAGAGAGAAAAATACGGCTACAATTTAGTCTGGAGCGAGAGAGTTATGAGTGAGAGGAGTTAATTTTCATAAACTAACCGGTTTAATTTCGCGACAGTTGTTTTTTTATAACATGTCTGTAGGCTAAAATATAGACGTCAACGTTGATGATGGTTTTAGTATATTGCAAACAAATAGAAGTGATGAAGTGAGGATCGGGAGGTAGTCTGATACTAAGAAGATAACGATCAAGTCCGAACCTTCTGATTTTACTGACTGACATTGAAGCCATTTAAGATATTTCTTGGACTGAGAAAATAAACCGCGTAATCGTGCAATTGTTTCACGAAAAAGTGGAAATAAGTCCTTACTGATTTAGTTTAATAAATAAAATAATTTTATACTGATATGTTAAATATATAATGATAAAATGTACTTCAATTTCTACGGTGTCTATCTTATGTGGAACTGAATGAAAGATCTTTGTGTCACCACTTACGTTTTAAACGGTGCCACGTCTGAGGAGTTAAGGAAGATATAAGATGTTTTGGTCGGTAAGATCTTACATCCGCAACATATGGGTGCAAAAGAGAAGTTAGTTGAAGAATATAACCACGGAAATCTCTAATATGGACGCAAATAATAGACTGGGCTGAGTCCGTTAATGCAAAGAGAGTGAATAGATATATACCTAAACTACTGTTCGCTCACTAGGGTGACAAAAGTGGCTACATTTATAATTTCTTTGAATTGGAATAAGATTCAGCAATTGAAAAAATTATGTAATTTATGTTTTCAAATCTTTTTATGTAGGGAAAATTTTTCTAAAATAATATATGTATCAAAAGTTTGACAGCTACACGCCATGTTGCAACCATAAAGTTTAATAAACTGTTTACTAGGTAACGTAATTACATTTACACTAATTGTATTGAATTTGTTTGTTTTTTCCTAATTCATTTTTGAAGTTAGTTGTATAAACTGGTATCCCAAAACAAGTTTATCAAAATTTTACAAAAAAATATTTAATTACACCTATCGGGATTATTCTTTTCTGGAATGAATTTCTTTCCTTAAATGTTACTGTAATTTACGTAACACCTAGGTTTATTTCATGATTGAAATTTAAAACTATGTCATCCCCATAATGAAAAACTGTCTGTATAGTCAGAAGGCATTTGAACCCAAATTTGTTTGTAATATACATTATAACCACATGGAACTTCTTTCAGATGATTAAAAAAAACACCTAATAATTGCGTCATAACTTAATGTTAATAAAAAATAAATAAAAGTAATTTTTTCGAAATAAGGCCATATAAATTTCTGCCTATGCTTGAATCTCCAAAATCTTTTATCAACTACCAGACAATTTTTAGCTTTCAATAATTATAGTAGTAAGCTAAATAATTAAACAGGTGTAACCAAGCTAGTAACCTCACACTGCTTGAAAAGCTTAAACGGAGATTTCGTTTTCATCTTACTCAAATATCTGTTATCTTTAGCTATTCTTTAGTCATTATCTGAATGTGAATCTACAACTATTTTTCTTGATCACTCATTAACTGGCCTAAGGCCAATCATGGTAAAATCTCCCTCTGACATAGGCCCATAATAAACGTGTTAAAATACAATTGTAACAATTAATTATATTGTAATGTAAATGTAACGGGTATAGTATAAATGTGTTAAATACATTCTAAAACGTATTAAAATATAAAACAATTATGTCGGTAAATCAGCTAAAGAGGTCCGCATTAGACCTTCATTGCTCGTAAATAATTAAGATAGAGATATAAAAGGAACCATGTGATAGTGTTTAATGCTTTATTTGCCATTTTTTTTACTCTCCTCCTATAGTTGCTGTGCGTTCTAACCTGTTTAAAAAAATATTGGCACACATTATTAAAAATGTTATACAATAATTTCTTTTTTAAATTATTTCAACAAATCTCATTTACAAAGCTATAAGCCTATAGAATATAAAAACACAGTAATTATTTTATCATCAGCTTTACATAATAGAGTCGGAACGACACGAAAAAGAGGCTTAATACGGACACACGCAGGGAAATATATCAGAGAGTACTGAGACAGGTGAAATCCTTCCACAAATACTTCTTAGTACACTTGAATACAAAAAAGGAAAATACATCCACCTCTTATAATACTAAGCGGTCTCTTTTACAATATTAAAATAAATCCCATTTAATTTCATAAAAAATACATGAAAAGTTTATTCTACAACTGTAAATACAGTAACTGGCTTCATAAAGGGGATTCATTCAAATACGTTTCGAACTAAGTTTCATCAAGCTATTATATATTAGGATCATATATATTATACGTAGATACAAATTTTAATTACCTAAATATCTTTGTAAAACAAAAAAACTATTTCAACCGAATAGTTGGACGTTAAAGGGGATAGATAGAAAAGTCGTACCTTATTTGGAAATTACGATGTAGAGGTATTAGGTAAATGGTTAATAGATTTGAAGTTTTGATGGAAAGCCACATGATCAATAAAACTCGTGCTAATGAGAAAAAGGAGTAAGGTGATTGAATAGTAGAACGTCTAGGGAAAAGACACAACAATTATAGAATGCAAGATTAAAAATGGGCTTCTATACCTGTAAGCTGAATATAAAATAATCTGCACTGATGTAACTGCAAGTTTCGTGTGGTTTCTCAGTGAGCTATACATAAAGAATAGATGTTGTGATAATCTTAAAATATCATGGTATTACAACATATTCGTCGATATTGCATTCACATTTGTAATATGAAATGATATTGAATGATTTTATCTTAAAATAAATTAAAAACAAACCTTTGTTTAATATAGCATATTTTTGGTGGTTAATATTTGTTTGTTATTGATACATATTTACAGGTTAGATAAAATAATTAACATTTATGTCTAAAATTTATAGTAAAGATTTTGAATAAATTTGAGAAAATGGGTAATTTGAATTTCAAATTTTTTTTTTATTAAATTGAACATTATATTAACAACTTATATACTTGTATTGATTGGGATTTTATTTAAATAAAACAATTAGTTATCATTATTTTAAACTATTTTTCTAAACAGATACCTTAAATATTCCTACAATCTGGTATTAAGGTGTCATGACATTAAATAAAATATTCCCCTAGATATAGTGACTGAAAGGGTTGAATACCAGTATATTGGGGTTTAAAATTTAAAAAAAACAGTGACTGGTTCTCTTACAGAATTTGACAAACAGCGGTACAGGTTCTGTTCTTGTCAGATTTGCTTGTTTCAAATTTTACATACGTCGGCTGTCTACAGGTAATTGCGGATCCAGAGAACAACAACGGCCAAGAGGAGTCTGCTTGCGTTCTTTAGGTAGACCGTCGCAACACACACACACACACACACACACACACACACACACACACACACACACACACACACACACACACACACACACACACACACACACACACACACACACACACACACACACACACACACACACACACACACACACACACACACACACACACACATAAACACACACACACACACACACACACACACACACACACACACACACACACACACACACACACACACACACACACACACACACTGTAACGGTCTGACATACCGTGACAAATAGGAAATAAATAATTTCCTGTTTTTAAGTAATAAAGTTGATTTTTAAATTAATCAAGATTGGAGTTATAAAAATAATAAAGAGTGAAGAATTAAATAAAACCATAAATAGAATAATTAAGCTAAATTAAAAAGTATTAAACATAAATTTGTAATAACTAGCTAAATTTGACCATCGGGAGTGAGGCGAAAATTTTCTAAGTGCTTAAAAAAGCTATCTTAAGAACATTTTAGAAGAACCATCGACATTTTAGAAGAACCAGAATAAGCCAGAATAAACATTAGTGAAAGCAAAATTTGAAAAACTTAAAAAACAAAAAAGTTACAGCAGTTTTAATAAAATAGACATTTTTCAGTGTTCAAAAAATGATAATCAAACTCTGCAAGCTAAAACGGATTCGTTGCCCGACTTGCCTGTACAAGGACTAAATCCAAAGATAGCAAGTATTGCAGGCGAGGTGAGGTAGGTTCAATTCACCGCTATATATACTAGGTCTCTAAGACCTTAGAGACAGTCTGAAATAAATTTTTAATACGAGGTGCCGCGGAACGCTATGCTGGACCGCGAGTAGGACCGCCATCAGGCCAGATGGACCAAACCTCAACGCTTCCGACGTCTAGGACTACCAAGGGATAAAGGCTCCAGACTCAGCCTCCTGGACGCGGGAATGGAGGAAAACCACCACCGACGAACCAGGGATGGCGACTTCCGATGTCCAAGGACCAGGGAATCCAGACGAGGGACTCTAGGACCGGCAGGAACATCTTTGGCAAGTCATTTTCTCTATTCGATACCAATTACGTCAAATTTAGTCAGTTAATTTTATTAAATTCAAACAAATATTCAAGCTTAAACAATGACTTCACTCTTTATAAAAATTAAATAAATTTTATGCTCAATAAAATGAATGTATGTGATCAGAATATTTCAAATGATAAATATGAAACTAACAAAGGGGTTTTTGGCCATCAGCCATTTATTTTCAAGGAAATAAGAATTTTTTGAATATTATAAATTTAAAAATTATGTGTCATAAATATGAATTTACCAATTTAATATATAAGATAAATTTTCATTATGTGTAATTTGGGAAATAATTTTATGTTCATGTAAATATAATTGATATATATGGAAATTATAAGATTTTAAAATATGGAAAACAACAAGTTATTTAGTGAATTGTTTTTGTCAATATAATTGTGTATTATTTGAAAGGATAAATTTTCTTTTTTATTTTAATAAATAAAATTAAATATGTTATAAAAATCAACAATATTTGCATTTCATCCTGTGTCGAATAATCAATAAAAACTGTTTAGCTTTTTCCAACTAATATGAAAATGATTATTAAATCAGTAAACAAGTTTAATTAGATTTCATTAATTGATACTAGGTAAAGCCTAATGTTTTTATAGAGTTTCTCTCAACTAACTTCATTGAGCTAGCCTAAAGATTAGTTGGTTTTTTGTATAAAAGTCCAGAGATTTATCTACTGGCAGATTGTGTTTAAAAGGACACAGGAGCCTTTTAAAATAGGTAATTTAAACACGATCATATTTTGCACGTTCCCTTGCTGTCTCTGCAGATCATCATCAGGTGGTAAGACTCTGTGAATATTTTGTGTATTATTTTAAATGTGTTTCTTTCCAGCTGACTATTGAAATGACATGTGTGACTATATCTAGACCCTACATAATTGATAAACCAATTTTGGGGAGTTTATACTTATTTTAAATAGTAGTCAGCGGGAATAGGCTTGTTTTGGGCATGGCCCTATGAGCGGGAAATATACACGTAACTCAGGGATTTTAGCACGGTTTAACAAGCGGGGTGATTGGCAGATGTTTGGTTTGTTTATAAATAAGTTTTTAAACAACAAAATTTTGGTATTCTGCAAGAAAGGGATATTATTATAAAGGGAAGGGATGTTGCAACACACACACTTTATATATATATATATATATATATATATATATATATATGAATTTATTGAATTACAATTTCATAAACATGAATTATTATATAGGTTTTCTTCATGCATTGAAGCTTTTCGCTCATTTTCAGTATCAGCAGATTAAGCTGATATGCCAATCAGTGAAAAGCTTAAATTTATGAAGAAATGTTAATCAAAATTCTTTTTTATTGAAGTGTAATTTATATATATATATATATATATATATATATATATATATATATATATATATATATATATATTATATAATACATTTTCACAAAATAGGCTTTAAAAACATCGTCTACCCTGTACATGCACCACAGGGATTTAGGTCATATCATTGATTTCCTGTCCTGCCGACATTTTTCTCTGGTGAAAAAACTACAGAAATATAATTATATGTGACGTTGTTGAATACAGAAGAAAAAGAGTCCTAACAAAAGCGAATATACTTTGATTTTACTTTGGTTTTATCAGCAGAATATTGAACAAAAGGGAAGAATATGAGTAACGGTTTTGGGGCAGTGTGTTTGGATTGACGTCAGGGGCATTCTAGCGAAACGTCGGAACTGCAACTTTATATACTGCAAAATGAACATATGTAGGCTACTCCGGATATTATCTATCATCATCATATTCATATACATATAGGAAAGATAGTGGAGAGGGACTGACAGAGAGAAGGAGTAAATTAAATAATGCACTTTATGTAAATGCGTCTTTTGGTAAACGTTACAATTTGTTTAACTTACAAAAACAAATACAATACCACCTATTTTATAAACCAGTTTATCCTAACGTTTTCATGTATCTAAGCTTCATCTATAATCTAAAGACTTCCAATTTCTATTCTTATAACTGTTTAATTGGTATAATTCTTCATACTCAGGGCATATATTAAAGGAAAAATGTTTATGATGTAATCATAGTTTAAACCTCGTTTTAAAAATAAAATGCGGTTGACTGCTAAAGAAGTTTCAATGAGAGGTTTACCCATTCTTTGAAAGGTTTTCTCTTTATTTTTAGCATTGACTGGAGTATGATATGTATTATGTGGGTAAAAGAACAAAAAAAAGTAGACAATGTTAACCATCCAGAATCAAACATCATTTGTAAAAGAACAGATATTTCCAAACTGGTAAATAGTTACAGTTAACATTCTATCAGTAACAAAATTCTATCTCCATTTTAGAAGCATTCTCCTAACGTCGAAATATTTTCCTCAAAAGATTAAATTTGAAGGCGTATACTTTTCATACGCGTTTAGAGGCCGTGAATTCATTTTTTTGGCATTTCTGAAATAATCGCGTTCCTCTCGGCTCAAACATGGCTTACAAAATTGCCCTGGGGAGAACTGTTGTTATTGATAATATCAAGAGTACTCTTTCCCCTAAAGAGTGTTATCCTTTCTTCACATCATTCCTAATATTGTGTTTAGGATGTGAAACTTTCTCATACGCACACACACACACACACACACACAAATATATATATATATATATATATATATATATATATATATATATATATATATTTATATATATATATATATATATATATATATATATATATATATTCAAGATTAAATAATATACACTAATCACAGGAATAATTTATTGAATAATACACTCAAAGCTTTTCGTTGGTTGACATTACCAACATCCTCATGAATTACTAAGAATGACAAAAGAACTGTCTAAAAATATGAAGTTACTAGATACTAGATTCTATTAGAAACTTATTTGATATTCTACATATATATATATATATATATATATATATAATTTTAAATAGAATAGAAGTTCATATTCCTCGATTCTTTTATACATTTTGTTTTGGTAATTTTTCTAACTTTGTTTTTTACCTATTCCACCGTTACCGACGCTTTCTAGTGGTTATACCCCCTTCATCACCATATTTTTTTATGATTTGTAAAAATTAGCGCGTACTAGGGGTACAAAAAAAGGTAAAATAGGTATACATGACCCTAATAACAAATAATACACTAAGTCTATGGTAGAGGAATCTTTAGTGATTCAAATGATCCAAAACTACGTATTAAACAATTATTTTAACTTTATGAATTACAATATTATGACGTAGATGCTAGTTTCATAAACTAATATATGTGGGTTAAAGTAATAATTATAAGATAACAATAAATTCCCTTCAACATTCCTTTACCTCTTTTCTTCTATACATTTCGTAAAATGTGCCGATTGCTGGCAGACGGCTCTAATCCAGGAAAATTAAATTGGCGCAGTTTCCCAGCTCCGTCTCCCATTAAAGCTATACGTTTTATATAAAACCTTATTAAAAATTTATTTTATTCCGAGACTAACTGCAATGATCAACTCATCTAATTGAGATTATATAGTTTCTAGTTGTAGGAAATATGGACATTGTTAGTAAATAGTAAATACACAATTAGACAAATTACCATGATGGCATTTAAAACTCAGTATTATTTTATAATAATTTTTGTGTTTCTCAACTAATATGAATACAAAAATTTATTATAATTATAGATTTAATCTGAGAATATATGCATACGATTTTACTGAGCCAATGTTATAACTCTGGAATGAAAATAACTTTTCGTAGCATAAATCCAATCTTCTATTACCAAATACAGTAAATTAAATCAGCCTCAAATATATTACAGTGTAATATTTTTTTAGAAACTATATCATTACGGTAAAAGTAGGTCTCTTCCAAAATATAAAACAAACTAAACGTTTTCAATATACTTTATTCACATGCATGAGTGACAATCTGGTCGATGCGAGATGCAAGGTATTTAATTTCTGAATTATCAGACTGTAAAAAATTTAAAGATTTTAAATTAAATGATGACGAAAGTATTTTAGGAATGATATCCTTTTTAGCATGTTGTTCTCATTCTTACATTGTTTAGGGAAGTTTCACTTGACATACCTTTTGAGCAATATAAATGTAAATCCAACTCGTTATGCAATTAGATCACCCTATTAAAATTCTCTTTCCCAATTGCAAATTTACCTTTCGGCTAATTCAACACATTGGCAATTTACCAGAGGTTCTGTTGAAGTCATTGGTGAGACCTTATCTCTAAATAATACCAATACACACACACAGATAAACACACTCGCTCGTGTCCATCACCCCTCGTAAACGTGTGGTAGGTAGTTTTAAACTGAATTGTATTGATTATTTTACAAAATAATTTTTGTTTTTTATTTAAGAAAGAAAAAATATTTTTTCACAGATTCTGTGCTAAAATTGATGTAGCTTTAATTTGTCCTATCATGCAATTTATGGTTTAACACATGTTTTAAGAATTATATAGGCTCAATATAGGCTGAATATACCCCAGTTACTATATTGAGATAGTTTTGCACATAGTAAACAAAACAAAGAAAATACAGTTGAGCCGATGAGAAATATATTTTCAAGTAATAATATTAAAAATAAATCGTTTATGTACAAAAGTTGAAAATGAAAGTCGGCAAACTAAGTAATTTAGTTTGAACAGTATAAAACATTAAAAGTTAGTACTAATATTTAAAAAAAATAGCTCATTAATGTCGTAGAGATTAGAAAGAGGTTTTGGCACTAAATATGCAAAAATCAGTTACGTTAAAGGAATAAAACTAGTCAACTCAAAATAGTGGAACCGATCAACATTTACAGAATTGTAGTTTCAATGATTATTCGCGCATGATATTAAGGAATTGTAAAATAAAAGATAAAACTAACTAAGATTCTCTACTAGCAGTGAATCAAGAAATATTCTAATAAAGAGAAAGTCTCTGATTAAAGGTCAAGAATTGATAAATAAAAGTTAAGGATTTCTTATGGTTGCTTAATACGTGAGCGAAACAATAATAACACACTACAACTAAAATAACTTATTTATGTAGAAATAAAATGCCAATTAGGATCCAATATATTGCGGAAAACATTATGAAGTACAAAATTTTGAAGGTTTGTATTTAGTTAAATACAAATACATCCAAGGTGAATATTTGGTTACTACTACTCAGTGATATGGATATTTGTTTTATCTTTAAAATAGGTATAGCGTGGAGTTGGATGATCTTCATTTAACCAGCGAGCACAGAAACAAACCGAAGGCAAAGTAAACTAAAAGGAACAACCACAGTTAGAGTAGCCTACTTTCGGAGGGTAACATATTCTGGAATAAAGTATTATGTAAAACAATTGGAAAAATAGGCATTTTTTTAATAAATAAAATAAAGATTAATTTGGATCGTAACTGGTAAAACAAGATGTAAGTTCAATAATTGAGATGACTGGCAACTGATATTGCAATGAAGGAACGCCAACTACCATCGCCCTACTATTGGACTTACCGGAATACCTAAATATTTATGATAATGTATTATTCATCCTATTTGAAAGTATGTGTTCTTGATTCCAAATAGCAATGTCTGCAGCTTAAACCTACACCTGAGCCATGGTTTTAGTCAGGGTTGGAAATAAAAGTTACACACACGTTCAGAATATTTGTAAGTAGAATAATTAAATAATTATTATTTCCCAAAAACATGATTCACAATAGTAGCAATCTGTGTATTCCATGACAACTATAACCTGTATTCTTCATCTCATATACCAACTATTGATAGATGCAGTTATAATTTTTCCTCGTATAAAAATCCAAAGCTGTTATGTGATGCTAATATATCTTATAACGAAATATCAATTGCTTTAATAAACAGTAGGTTCTAATTAAACGATTCAAAAAAAGCCTTAAACTGAACAATTAAACACTTTCATAGGTGCAAGTGTAGATGAAGCGAATAGATAGCTGTTCAAAGCGTACTTGACTCACGAGCCTATTCTAAAACCTGTTCTTCTTAGCGCTATATATATATATATATATATATATATATATATATATATATATATATATATATATATATATGTGTATATATATATATATATATATATATATGTATATATATATATATATATATATATATGTATATGTATATATATATATATATATATATATATATATATATATGTATATATATATATATATATATATATATATATATATATATATATATATTGTAGTTATGCAACACTGTATATATATATATATTCACAAGCAATAGAAAAATTATTATACGTAGAGACAAATTCTATATCAAAGATTTCACTTTGACATAGGCATGTTCATTATGAACGGTACAACCTACTACAAAACACCCACACTTAAACCGCACAAAGAATCCAGTTTTGCGACCTTACAAAAAGACGTTTTTAACCTTCGCTGAGAGATCCACTGAAATAATACATAATCCTTGTTGCCGTTTAATAGCCTAATACATCCTAATAGATCGATATTGTAATAATATATTTTCTATTATAGGCTTTTCTGTCCTTCCCAGGATAATTGTATCGTTTTATTTCCTTAACTACTTCGGGGTATTGATCATTCTACGGTGTTTTAGATTTTTAAATAAAGAAACAATGCTTGTAAAATTTTATTTTATTTTTCATATTTGTACAAAATTCACCATTTTTATATGTTCAAATAGTTATATGTATTGTGAAAAAGGAAAAGAATAAAATACAATTTACGGAATATTTCAATTTGTCACGTAATTATATAATATGATTACCATCATTGGATTGGTAAATCAGTTAGTGGCTTTATTTATTGAAGAAAGGTGGCACAGTTCCATAGAATTTCTCTTTATGCGACCAGAATTGAATCTGCATTTCTCCAGTTCAGGCAATAACTCGGTTAAGCTTTTAATTAATAGCTTGCGATAATAACCACAGAAGGAAATCCGCCGCCCCTAGAATTCTATATGTGACGATTTGTTTATACGGAAGGTTCCGTATAATTCTTTTGCCTTAGAAACATAGAAGAGTGGCAATAGAGGATTGAGAGTTACAATACTTGTTGAATACAATACTTGTTGAATACAATACTATTTTGAGTTTTAAATTAACAATAGGTTATTCAAAAATTCTGGTAAATGCCAATTGACTATCTTAGCATCACCTAATTTATCGCAACTGTCACCTTTTTGTGTAAGACAAAATAACCATTAAACGTATCTAACCATATCAGGAACCACACTAAACGTTTTGTTTAACAGTAGGATAGTAACAGAATAGAAAATAATTAAGTCATTGCAACTATAGAAGTTATTGAATCATATATGAAGGTTCTAGTCACCCATTGTGTATATTAGTCATTCATATTAGTAATCCACCTTATAACTACAGTAATATGTAATATTGTTTTACTACCCAGTAATAGGCAATTTTTTTGCTCTTTTATATATTGACAGTTTATATTTATATTAAATCAGATTTTTTTATTATGCATATGTCTAGAGGTATATTGAAATGTAAAGTCCATGTCAAGCATAGTCAGTCTACTGGGTGAGAGACAAGGGGTCATCAAAATAGAACATGGTAAAGCATAGTATTTTGTTTAGGGTAAAGAGTAAGTGGCTCACTGGATGAGACACGAAGGGACTCACTAAATGAACGTGTAATAATAGATTTACTGATCGATAAGTAGGGGCTTGATACAGGAACGAAATTACTATTTTTTTCTCTCCTTAAATAGTAGATAAAGAGAGATGAAT